>CM074781.1:23678587-23783712 GCA_037355745.1 Pseudo-nitzschia multiseries
TCCACGAATCGGAGTGTGACAAATCTTTCCTTTCCTTGAGGTGCGGCGTTTCCCCTGGAATCGATCCAAAACACCAATCAATCTGCAACACCAATCGATCCAAAACACCAACGTCGTCCCGGCAACGGCAATCGATCTTTCACTCCATCGTTGGCAACAGCAACGGCAATTGGTCTTCCACTCCAACGTCGATTCTTCCCTGTAGGTGCGCGGAATTTTCCCTGTTGGTGATAGTTATGAATCGATCGGCATGTACATTATATTATTCTGTTGTTATTATTTACTCTATGTAGTACATCAATAGATACTCACCCATTTTGTTCAATTATCTATTTGAATAGGATCGTCAGCAAAGCCACCGGGAATCCACCAACGTCGCTCCTCCTCCACCAACGCTAACGCCAACAAATCAATACTCCATCGGCAAAACCAATCAATTTGCAACAACAATCGATACGCAACACCAATCGATACGCAACAGCAACACCAATCGTTGGCAACAGCAACAACAGCAATCGTCGGCAACAGCAACGTCGCTCCTCCTCCTCCTCCAAGAGCGCTCCGCTTCACCGGTTCGATTCTTCTGATCCGCTGGATCAATCAATTCGGAACTTGGTCGGCGTGTTCTTAGATGTGTAATGAAGAGGACCCTGCAATATCGTTGCTGTTGGTGCCGTTGGTGCAGAGATATCTGCTGTGACTGTTATTTGGGTTGCTTCCTTGAAATGTAGCCAAATTTTGCCCCCCTGCTTCACCGGCTCGATTCTTCTGATCCACTGGATCAATCAACTCGAAACTTGGTCGGCGTGTGTTTATATATGTAATGAAGAGGACCCTGCAATATCGTTGCTGTTGGTGCCGTTGGTGCAGAGATATCTGCTGTGACTGTTATTTGGGTTGCTTCCTTGAAATGTAGCCAAATTTTGCCCCTCTGCTTCACCGGTTCGATTCTTCTGATCCGCTGGATCAATCAATTCGAAACTTGGTCGGCGTGTGTTTATATATGTAATGAAGAGGACCCTGCAATATCGTTGCTGTTGGTGCCGTTGGTGCAGAGATATCTGCTGTGACTGTTATTTGGGTTGCTTCCTTGAAATGTAGCCAAATTTTGCCCCTCTGCTTCACCGGTTCGATTCTTCTGATCCGCTGGATCAATCAATTCGAAACTTGGTCGGCGTGTGTTTATATATGTAATGAAGAGGACCCTGCAATATCGTTGCTGTTGGTGTCGTTGATATGGATATATCTGCTGTGACTGTTATTTGGGTTGCTTCCTTGAAATGTAGCCAAATTTTGCCCCTCTGCTTCACCGGTTCGATTCTTCTGATCCGCTGGATCAATCAATTCGAAACTTGGTCGGCGTGTGTTTATATATGTAATGAAGAGGACCCTGCAATATCGTTGCTGTTGGTGTCGTTGATATGGATATATCTGCTGTGACTGTTATTTGGGGTGTTTCTTTGAAATAAAACCAAATTTTCCCAATCTGCTTCACCGGTTAGATTCTTCTATTCCTCTCAATCAATCGATCCGAAACTTGGAGGACGTCTCCTTCTAGATGTAATGAAGAGGTCTGTGCAATATTGTTGGAAGCGGCGACCTCGGTATGGAGATATCTGCTGTGACTGTTATTTGGGTTGCTTCCTTGAAATACAACCAAATTTTCCCAATCTCGCTTTGATTCTTCCAATCCACTCAATCAATCGATTCGAAACTTGCAGGCCTTGACCTTCTCGATATAATAAAGGGATCCCTGCAATATCGTTGCCCGCGGTGACTTCAGTATGGAGGTATTAATATTCACCGTTTTTTTCCTTTGTTTACCTTCAAAATGGACCTTGTGTGTTCAATGCTTTGCCGGTTAGATACTTCCAATCCACTCAATCAATCGATTCGAAACTTGCAGGCCTTGTCCTTCTCGATATAATAAAGGGATCCCTGCAATATCGTTGCCCGCGGTGACTTCAGTATGGAGATATTAATATTCACCGTTTTTTTTCCCTTGTTTACCTTCAAAATGGACCTTGTGTGTCCAATGCTTTGCTGGTTAGATACTTCCAATCCACTCAATCAATCGATTCGAAACTTGCAGGCCTTGTCCTTCTCGATATAATGAAGAGATCCCTGCAATATCGTTGCCCGCGGCGCCTTCAGTATGGAGATGTCTGCTGTCCCTTGGGTTTGGAGGGGGTGTTTTCTGTGGAAGTGAAAATTCGGATTTGGAGTCCTCTGCTAGGCCCTCCAATTGCTTCATAAGTGAGTTATATTTTGGTTAGGGACTGGAAAGATTTGCACTGTGTTCAAATCTGGTGGGTTTTGGGGTTGATGACTGAGTTATATTTTGATCTGGGACTGGCAGTATTTGCACTGTGCTCAAACCTGTTTGGTTTTTGGGTTGACGATTGAATTATATTTTGGTTAGGGACTGGAAAGATTTGCAATGTGTTCAAATCTTGTGAATTTTTTGGTTGACGATTGAATTATATTTTGATTAGGGACTGGACATTTGCACTGTGTTCAAATCTGGTGGGTTTTTGGGTTGATGAATGAGTTGTATTTTGGTCGAGGACTGGCAGTATTTGCACTGTGCTCAGATCTGGTGGGTTTTTGGGTTGATGACTTAATTACATTTTGGTTAGGGACTGGAAAGATTTGCACTGTGTTCCAATCTGGTGGGTTTTTTTGGGTTGATGACTGAGTTATATTTTGGTCGGGGACTGGCAGGATTTGCAAAGATTTCCAATCTGGTGGGTTTTTGGGTTGATGACTGAGTTATATTCTGGTTAGGGATTGGAAGGAAATGCACTGTGTTCAAATCTGAAGGGTTTTTGGGTTGATGACTGAGTTATATTTTGGTCGGGGATTGGCAGGATTTGCACTGTGCTCAAATCTGGAGGGTTTTTGGGTTGATGACTGAATTATATTTTGGTTAGGGACTGGAAAGATTTGCACTGTGTTCCAATCTGGTGGGTTTTTTTGGTTGATGACTGAGTTATATTTTGGTCGGGGACTGGCAAGTTTGCAAAGTGTTCAAATCTTTTGGGTTTATGGGTTGATGACTGAGTTATATTTTGGTTAGGGATTGGAAGGAATTGCACTGTGTTCAAATCTGGTTGGTTTTTGGGTTGATGACTGAGTTATATTTTGGTCGGGGACTGGCAGGATTTGCATAGTGTTCAAATCTTTTGGGTTTTTGGGTTGATGACTGAGTTATATTTTGGTCGGGGGCTGGAAGGATTTGCACTGTGCTCAAATCTGGTGGGTTTTTGGGTTGATGACTGAATTATATTTTGGTTAGGGACTGGAAAGATTTGCACTGTGTTCAAATCTGGAGGGTTTTTTGGTTGCACTGTGTTCAAATCTGGTTGGTTTTTTTGGTTGATGACTGAGTTATATTTAGGTCGGGGACTGGAAGGATTTGCACAGAGTTCAAATATGGTGAGTTTTTGGGTTGATGACTGAATTATATTTTGGTTAGGGATTGGCAGGATTTGCACTGTGCTCAAATCTGGTTGGTTTTTGGGTTGATGACTGAGTTATATTTTGGTCGGGGACTGGCAGGATTTGCATAGTGTTCAAATCTTTTGGGTTTTTGGGTTGATGACTGAGTTATATTTTGGTCGGGGGCTGGAAGGATTTGCACTGTGCTCAAATCTAGTTGGTTTTTGGGTTGATGCCTGAGTTGTATTTTGGTTGGGGACTGGCAGGATTTGCACAGTGTTCAAACCTTGTATGGATTTTTGGGTTGATGACTGAGTTATATTTTGGTCAGGGGCTGGAAGGATTTGCAGTGTCTTCAAATCAGGTGGGTTTTTGGGTTGATGACTGAGATATATTTTAGTTGCGAATTGGCAGGATTTGCACTGTGCTAAAATCTGGTGGGTTTTTAGGTTTATGACTTAGTTATATTTTGGTCGGGGACTGGCAGGATTTGCACAGTGCTAAAATCTGGTGGGTTTTTGGGTTGATGACTGAGTTATATTTTAGTCGGGAATTGGCAGGATTTGCACTGTGCTAAAATCTGGTGGGTTTTTGGGTTGATGACTGAGTTATATTTTGCTTAGGGACTGGAAAGATTTGCATTGTGTTCAAATCTGGTGGGTTTTAGGGTTGACGATTTAATTATATTTTGGTTCGGGACTGAAAAGATTTGCACTGTGTTCAAATCTGGTTAGTTTTTGGGTTGATGACTGAGTGATATTTTGGTCGCAGACTGGCAGGATTTGCACTGTGCTCAAATCTGGTGGGTTTTTGGGTTGATGAATGAGTTTTATTTTGGTCGGGGATCGGCAGGATTTGCAGTGTCTTCAAATCAGGTGGGTTTTTGGGTTGATGACTGAGTTATATTTTAGTCGCGAATTGGCAGGATTTGCACTGTGCTAAAATCTGGTGTGTTTTTGGGCTGATGACTGCGTTATATTTTGGTCGGGGACTGGCAGGATTTGCACAGAGTTCAAATATGGTGAGTTTTTGGGTTGAGGATTGAATTATATTTTGGTGGGGGAATGGGCAAGATTTGCACTGTGTTCAAATCTGGTTGGTTTTTGGGTTGATGACTGAGTTATATTTTGGTTGGGGACTGGCAGGATTTGCACTGTCTTCAAATCTCGTGGGTTTTTGAGTTGATGATTGAATTATATTTTGGTTAGGGACTGGAAAGATTTGCACTGTGTTCAAATGTGGTGGGTTTTATGGTTGATGACAGAATTATATTTTGGTTAGGGACTGGAAAGATTTGCACTGTGTTCAAATATGGTGGGTTTTTGAGTTGATGACTGAATTATATTTTGGTTAGGGACTGGAAAGATTTGCTTTGTGTTCAAATCTGGTTGGTTTTTGAGTTGATGACTGAGTGATATTTTGGTCGCGGACTGGCAGGATTTGCACTGTGCTCAAATCTGGTGGGTTTTTGGGTTGATGAATGAGTTATATTTTGGTCGGGGATAGACAGAATTTGCACTGTGCTAAAATCCGGTTGGTTTTGAGGTTGAGTACTGAGTTATATTTTAGTCGGGGATTGGCAGGATTTGCACTGTGTTCAAATCTGGTGGGTTTTTGGGTTGATGACTGAATTATATTTTGGTTAGGGACTGGAAAGATTTACACTGTGTTCAAATCTGGTGAATTTTTGGGTTGATGACTGAGTTATATTTTGGTTGGGGATTGGCAGGATTTGCACTGTGTTCAAATCTGGTGGGTGTTTGGGTTGATGACTGAGTTATATTTTGGTCAGGAATTGGCAGGATTTGAACTGTGCAAAAATCTGGTGGGTTTTTGGGTTGATGACTGAGTTTTATTTTGGTCGGGGACTTGCAGGATTTGCACAGTGCTCAAACCTAGCGGGTTTTTGGGTTCATGACTGAGTTATATTTTGGTCGTAGAACTTGTTACCATAACTTTACTGACACATACTTACAATACATACAATAACTACGTACGCAACAACTCCACAGGGCCCCTGCAAAGCACTAATTCTAAGCATACAAAATACACATGTTATCATTAGACGCAAAACACACGAAAACCATCTTCGATCGGTTTTTTGTTACCGTATAATTCACCGTGATATTCATTTGAATATCACATGTATTGTACCTCATCATGTAGAATTAGTACTATGTTGTACGCAGATTTTAGGGCATGATAGTGTTTTAGAGTTGTTAATTCTTCGAAGAGTGAGCTGACGGGGAAAACTCCCGCTAAGAGGCAATCCACATGGAAAGTTGTTGACGATCATTCACTCAGGAAGAACCTTAAGGATAAGGTTATTGCCCTTATGACTTTTGTAGGATATGCCCGCTTAGTACGTACGAATACGCGTTACACGGTGAATTCTTTTCAATTGCATAGAATCATAGAGTTCAATTTTAGAATTGAATCATACTCTGAAATCATAGAATTGTAATAAGACCAAAGCTGTACGGCAACGTTGGTTACTTTGGTTACTTTTAGTTTTTTACTTTATTTTGCTCTTTTTACGGTGTTGGAAAGAGTTCTCGATAAGATTATGATCGAATTGTTTCAGGACCATATTGATCTCTCATAAAGAAAGTGTGTCGTAACGAACAACAAATGCAATCAGTCTTATGACCGATTGATTTAGTGAGTAGAACAATTGATGTTTCAGTTCATTCGACCTTGTCGATGACGATCGACAGGTTAATTAATCGTCGTCAAATTACTCGTCGTATCGTGTAATTTCAAGCATACAAAACACATGTAATTCTTAAGACACAAAACACACGCAAACCATCTTTGATTGGTCTTTCTTAGTATCGTATTACCGTGTAATTCACCGTGATATTCTCATTGGAATATCACAGTATTTGTACCTTATTACGTAGAATTAGTACTAGGTTGTACATAGATTTTTAGGGCATGATGGTGTTTTAGAGTTGTTAATTCTTCGAAGAGTGAGCTGTTGGGAAAATTCCCGCTAAGAGGGAATCCACATAAAAGCACCGACGATTATTCACTCATCAGGTTAATAACCTTACGAATAAGGTTATTTCCTTCTTTATGACTTTTCGTACGATATGCCCGCAAAAGACGTATGAATACGCCTTTACACGGTGAATTCTTTTCACTCATTTACTAATTTGTCTTTCCTTCGTGTGGCGATACGAGAGTTCGTTCCTCATATCACGTACCTCTGTACAGTGCTTTAAGTATCTTTTGATACTAACGAGCGCTTATGTATTATTTGTATTTACTTATTGCGCCCAGCTTGTGATAGAAGCTCGCGACTTTTACGTATCGTAAAAGTCGCGTATTACGTATACGTAAAACGTAAAACGTAATACGTAATACGTAATACGTAAAGGTTGCGTATTACGTATACGTGAAACGTTACGTATTACGTATACGTAAAACGTAGAACGTAATCACGATTGTTTTTGTAATCCAATAAATTGAATCATATACTAGAATCATTGATTGGAAGCATAAAATGAAATAATATAATTGAATCATGGGATTGAATTGTAGAATTGAATCCTAGTATTTATTACAGAATTGAATCATTGAATTGAATCATTGAATTGAGTCATAGACATGAATCATAGAATTGAATCATAAACTAGAATCATTGAATTGAATCATATACTTCAATTGTTCACTTGAATTTTAGACTTACTTCATAAAATTGAATCTTAGACTTGAATCATTCATCTGTAGCAAAGACTTGAATCATAGAATGAAATCATGGAATTGAATGATTCAATTGAAACATGGAATTGAATCAAAGAATTGAATCCTAGAATTGAGTCATAGAATTGAATCCTAGAATTGAATACTAGAATTGAATTCTAGATTTGAGGCATAGATTTGAATCATTGAATTGAATCGAAGACTAGAATCATTGATTTGAATCACAGAATTGAATAATATATTAGAAACATTGATTTGAATTGTAGAATGGAATCATTGAATGGAGTCATAGGATTGAATCATAGAATTGAATATTAGACTAGAATTATAGAATTTGATGATTGAATTCAATCTTAGAATTGAATCATGGACTAGAATCATTGAATTGAATTGTACAATTGAATTGTGGAATTGAATCATTGAATTTAATCGTAGGCTCTTACCACAGATTTGAATCATTGAATTAAATTATTAAATTCCTTTCATGTCCGGCATATCAGTATGTAACAATGGTACAATGGTATCTCATTCTTTACTTGCACGCGTCCAGCTTGGTTGCACGTGAATCATAATGTTTAACGTTATGGACCAAATGGCTCAAGCTGTGAGCAAAATATCTCATTTTTCTGACCAAATGGCTCGATCTTGCGAGCCAAGTATCTCATTATTTACCAAATGGCTCAGTCTTGCGAGCCAAACGATCGTCACTCGTACGATCAAACTATTCGATACTTAGAGACCGAAGAAAGAACACGTGCCAGATACTGGCATCTGCTATCTTCTGTTAAGTGTTCTGTTTTCAAGAAAAGACAGCAGAGGTTCGAAGCGCTGCTTACGAACTTGTTTCCTGCTGTACAAAATACATGTTGTATTAGCAACAACACGTTATTTTACCGTATAAAATATCCTTAACGTGCTGTATTACCGGCAGTACGTATCATGTTGTATTAGCGGCAACACGATCTTTAAAAGAGACACTTGCTCTCCAGCAAGAACCGTCTCTTCATCTCATACTTTTCGATTATTTGATTATTCAACCTTAAACCTTGCATTGGACGTCCTTGCGTCCTACTGTAGAACTACAAGCCTAAGATCTAACTGACTGAGCCCACCGGTAGTCAGAATAGATCTGATTGAACGCTGAGCCTTCAATCGTAGTGGATATCAGAGAAATATTAGAACACAACAGACCGGCACCTCAACAGGCCTGCAGCTACAGATCCCGTTGCTCTTCTCCGCCTTTGGACGAATCAGCTCAACAGCCAGTTTCAAAAGGAAATTAACAGATTAACAGTTGCAAGCTTGTTGAAGCTTGCAGAAGAAGACGACGAAAGACAATCCAACAGCAGATCATCGAACGAACAACTACGGTCGATGATCGATGCTTCTCTGACCCGATTACAACACACCCATATCAAGGATACATTGACAACTACGTACGACAATCAACCGCCAATCTTTGATCTAATCACATAACAACCTTATGAGCAATCCTCGAGGAGGAAGGACAAGAAGCAAGACCACCGGACGCTTCCTCTCCCTCCGTCCCAGTAGTGCGGCAACCCGATCACCCCTAACGCCGCCTACCAACATGCCCACTGGCCAACAGGATGATCCGGATCAAGAGGACGTGGAGGACAACATCTCCATCCCAGATCTCTTCCCTTCATTTGACCAAGAACTAGCCACCTTCCTGCAAGATTCCTTCGACGTCCCAAAGGAATCCAACAGCACCCTTTGTGAAGCACTCATTGCTGGTCAGTATACAACGTGGTCGAATTTCCTATTCATAGAGGAGATCAACGACCTAACATACCAAGATAGAGGAACAAGAGTATCTCTCACTCGCCATGTCCAGATAAAGCTACAGCGATTTGTCGATTTTGGACGGCTTCTCGACGAACAAGGTCTAGACTGGGAACATCGCGTCCACTACACCAAAGAAGCCTTCAAGGAATACTGGAGTGGAATGGTTAGGGCAAGACGGTACTCCGCAGCCGATGGAATAGTAGTGGAAGAACGTAGGTCAGAACCAACAAACCGGTCACCGAAGCCAATTGATCAGCTAAAATACGAGTCTTGGATCAGAAAATCTCAAGATGAGACTACTTTCCCTGCATTGCAAAATGACGCAAAATTTAAGCATTGGCTTGTAAAATTCAAGGCCAAGCTGGAAACAACTGACATTGATATCGCTACATTCCTCGATCCCAAGTGGCCTGAACCTCCTCTCACAGGATACACCAAGGCACTTCATGACAAGCAGTGCGCATTTTTCTGGACTCTCGTCCTCCATGTGTTCCAGAGTGACCTTTCCTCCTCGTGCGTGCTAAGTCATACAAGCACAAGGGATGGAAGGCAAGCCTTCTTCAATTTTGTGGCCCTACACGACAAGTCCAAGTCCAAAGTATATGACACCTCTCTTGTCATGCAGAAGCTGCTGGATATTGACTTGAGGTCATGGAAAGACTCCAAAGTCAAGTTTGTCACTCAATGGTTTTCACAGTTAGAGCACCTCAATACACTCCGGGACCCACAGCGACCACTTGACTATGATACTGTCAAAACGCATTTATGCAAGGCCTGCAGTAGCAGTTTCCAGTTAAGTGAACAATTCTGTAAAGTTAGCGATCCACCCGAATCACATGATATGATCCGGTTCAGGCAACATGAAGCTATTGCTATCAGCGAGCTCAAGAACACTCTTCTCCTCGAAGCCACCCAATTGGATTCTCAAGCATCACTCACACAGCCTAGTAGTCGAGCTTCTGTCAAGGCACATACACATGACCTTTCATCTATGACACACTCCACATATTCCGGCATCACAGATGATACATCCTCCTGTTTGCCCCCTATTGAATTTTCTGGCGATTACCAGGATTATGCTGTGTACAAAGCTGGAAGAACTCCAGACCCTAGCGCCAGGTTACCATCTCCAGTTTGGTCAGTACTCTCCAAGCACGGTATGAAGCATTGGCTTGGTTTCACCACAGATGACAAGAAGAAACTTGTTGCAAGCCTTCGAACAGAACTCCTAGATATAGCACCTGCTCCAGATCCCAATTCCAGCAAACCCATCACGCGGCGGGCTTATGAACACCATTCTGAGCAGGAACTTACGTCTACAGAGGAAGCCTCAGCCCGGACAGCATTCCATGAATCCCTTGGAGTTTTCAAGGCATCTTCTCAATCTGATAACCGGCCACAAATCATCTGTTTCCCCTGCACACCCAGCTCATTTCCTTGCTGACAATCCTGATGTCCTTTACAAGAAAGAAGGCAATGTTTATGTTCCTGTTGGTCAGCCGTCACTGTCTGCAAAATTTCATCATTGGTCTCCACCAGACTGCGAATCTCCTGTTTTGCCAGCAACCCCACTTGATGTATATCACTCTAGCAAAACCAATGTCTCCACACCTGGTTATGCTATGGTTGATAGAGGCGCGAATGGTTGTATCATAGGACATGATGCATGCCTCATCTCTAAGGATATTCCCCCTCGATTCGTTAATGTCACTGGTATCAACAATTACCAGATCCAGAACATCCCTATTGCAACATGTGGCGCCTACTCTGTTTCCAACAGGGGACCAGTCATCATCATTTTTCATGAATGTGCATACACCGGCCAACACCCATCCATCTTATCTTCTCCTCAGATGGAAGCATACTTCTTGATCTTTGATGATACCTCCATCAAGACAGGTGGAACCCAAGTCATCACCACCACAGATGGACATGTGTTTCCACGTAGTATATGCCATGGATTACCATACCTTGCAATGCGCAAGTATACCAGTGAGGAATTTGCCCAACTCCCTATTAAATTCCTTTCGTGTCTAAGTTGGTAGAGGTACGAGATCGAAAATAATGAGACCTCGCGAGTTACTAGACTCATTCTTACGATCGAGAATCGATACTTAACTGGATGAGAAGAATCGATCGTCACTCAAGTTCGATACTTAGTGACCCAAACAAGAGCGCATGCCAGATATTAGCATATGCCATATTCTGTTAAGCGTCCTTGTTTCAAGAGAAGACAGCAGCGGTTCGAAGCGCTGCTCACAAACTTGTTACTTGTTTTCTGTATAAAATACGTGCTGTATTAGCGGCAACACGTAAATTCGCGTGCTGTATTAGCGGCAGCACCGATCTTTAGAAGAGACACTTGCTCTCCAGCAAGAAACATCTCTTCATCTTATACTTTTAGATTATTTGATTATTCAACCTTAAACCTTGCACCGGACGTTCTTGCGTCCTACTGTAGAACTACAAGCCTAAGATCTAACTGATTGCGTCGGCTACCGATAGTCAGAATAGATCTGGTTGGACTAGCATCCAATCGTAGTGGATATCAGAGAAATATTAGACCACAACAGACCGGTACCTCAACCGGCCTGCAGCTAAAGCTCCTGTCGCTCTTCTTTGCCTTTGGATTGAATCAGCTCAACAGCCAGTTTCAAAAGGAAATTAACAGATTAACAGTCGCAAGCTTGTTGAAGCTTGCAGAAGAAGACAACAGTAGAAGCACTCGACGAAGAACCAATCCGACAGCAGATCATCGAACGCTCGACTACGGACGACGATCGATAGTTCTCTGATACGATTACACCATCTTGTCAAGGACGCGTTGACGCCCATCATTCGATTGTGCTAAGCACCATAACCCATCGACTACAGCTATTCCAACAGTATCTGTATTACACCTTTCGTCTACGCGACAGCATCTCACAGTATTCACAGAAGATATCCCATTGACGAAAGACGCAATCCGACAGCGGATCATCGATCGACTCGACTACGGACGACGATCGATAGTTCTCTGATCCGATTACATACAGGAAAGACACGGCACTTGTCAAATCCATAACAACCTCTTGGAAATATTGATTGTTCACACACCGACTGCGATTATCCATCGATAATTGTCTTAATCCATACGCGATAATTGCAAAACAACAATGCCCAACATCACCCCGGCTGCCGGCAGACCGAGAAGCAGGTCAACAGGACGATTCCAAACACTCCAACCTGGGAGCGCCGCAACCACCCCCCGCTTGCCCACAACTGACCCGGTAGAAACCGGCCAACAGAACAATCCTACCCAAGACGATGAGGAGAACACATCCATCGCGGACCTCTTTCCTTCATTCGACCAACCATTAGCCACCTTTTTGCATGAATCCTTTGATGTCCCAAAGGAGTCCCACAGCACCTTGTGTGAGGCGCTCGTAGCTGGGCAGTACAAGACATGGCTGGACTTCCTGTACATCGAGAATATAGGTGATCTCGCTTACCTCGAGAGAGGAACAAGAACACCGCTTTATCGGCATGTACAGATGACTCTACAAAGAGTGGTTGATTTTGGACAACATCTCACAGAGCAAGGACTGGACTGGGAAGATAGAACCCACTATACCAAGGCCGCCTTTAAGAGCTATTGTCGAGGGATTATCAGAGCCAGAAGAGAATCTGGGACTGACATGGAAACAACGGCGCGCACTATCGGCACATCTCAACGACAACCGGAGAGATCCTCCAAACCAATCGAACAGCTCAGATATGAGTCATGGACCAAGAAATCAAGGGACGAAACCACATTTCCAACCCTGCAAAATGACGCAACGTTTGAGAGATGGCTTGTCAAATTCAAGGCCAAGCTGGAAACATCTGACATAGATACTCGCACCTTCCTTGATCCTAGTTGGCCTGATGTACCACTCATCGGGTATGAGAAGGCCCTCCATGACAAGCAGTGTGCATTCTTCTGGACTCTTGTTCTACATGCCCTCCAGAGTGACCTCTCCTACTCCTGTGTGCTCAGCCATACCACCTCGAGAGACGGCAGACAAGCTTTCTTTGACTTCGTTGCACTACATGACAGGTCCAAATCCAAAGTATATGATACCTCCATTGTGATGCAGCATCTATTGGACATTGACTTAAGGGTATGGAAGGACACCAAAGTCAAGTTTATCACCCAGTGGTTTGCCCAGCTAGAACACCTCAACACGCTACGAGATCCACAAAGGCCACTTGATTTTGACACTGTCAAAACACACCTCTGCAAGGCCTGTAGTAGCAGCTTCCAGCTCAGCGAACAATTCTGCAAAGTTGATGATCCCCCTGCAGCACAGGATATGATTAAGTTCAGACAGAATGAAGCTGTCGCTATCAGTGAATTGAAAAATATCCTCCTCCTTGAAGCAACCAGGCTGGATTCACAAGCGTCACTGTCACAGCCTCGCAATCGAACGTCTGTTAAGGCCAACACCCATGATTTCTCTTCTGTGACGCAGTCCACATATTCTGGCATCACTGATGACTCGGCATCATATTTACCTCCTATTGATTTTGATGGTGACTATCAGGACTACGCCGTTTACAAGGCTGGAAGAACCCCAGACCCAACCACAAGGCTACCATCTGCAGTTTGGAAAACTCTCTCTAAGCAAGGCATGAAGCATTGGCTTGGCTTCACAGCTGATGACAAGAAGCGACTCGTTGCTTGCCTTCGGCCTGAGCTCCTTGATACAGCATTACCACCGGACCCCAATTCCAGCAAGCCAATCACACGTCGGGCTTATGAGCACCATACTGATGCGCAGGTCCCCTCACCCGATACTGAGCACGTCCTATCGCCTGCTGACGAGAGCTCAGCCAGATCTGCGTTCCATGCATCCCTTGGTGTATACAAATCATCTTCCCAATCAGACACCAGGCCTCTCAAGTCTTCTGTTTCTCCTGCACACCCAGCCCGATTCCTTGCAGACAACCCTGATATACTTTACAAGAAAGAAGGCAATGTCTATATCCCTGTTGAGCAAACCTCACGATCAGTGAACTTTCACTATTGGGCACCGCTGGAACATGAATCTCCTGTTTCATCAGCAAACCCCATCGCTATTTATCACTCAAGCAAAACTGCTGTATCCACACCTGGTTCTGCTATGGTTGATAGAGGTGCAAATGGGTGTATCATCGGAAATGACGCATGTCTCATCTCTAAAGATATTCCCCCAAGATATGTCAATGTAACTGGTATAAACAATCACCAAATCCAGAACATCCCTATTGCAACATGCGGCGCCTATTCTGTCTCCAACAGAGGTCCTGTCATTATCATCTTTCATGAGAGTGCATACACCGGACAACACCCATCTATCTTGTCTTCCCCCCAGATGGAAGCATACCACTCAACTGTGGATGACTCCTCTATCGAGACAGGCGGCTCCCAAGTCATTACCACTACTGATGGTCATGTCTTTCCACTCAGTATATGCCATGGCTTACCTTATCTTGCTATGCGCAAGTATACCAGTGCAGAATTTGCTAGTCTTCCCCACGTCATAATGACAAGTGATCAGCATTGGAACCCATCTGTACTGGATCATGCATATACCCCACAGGATGATACCTTCATTCAGAAATACCCACCTGTTTCCACATCACTTCCATATCAAGATTATGATGAATTTGGCGCGCTTCGGGATATCAACATTGGCACCTCCTCTACAGTCACCTCATTCTTGTCCAACAGCACTACCTCCTCCCTACAGGCCTTGGATGTTTCTGATACTTCATTTTGGCTTAGCCCCACCGATTACATCCATCAAGACATCCTTAGTAGGTGCTCTAATCACTCTCCTTCCACCTTTCTCACTGCTGCAGCCCATGTTCAATCGCCCACGGATATCGATTACCTGTCCCTGAAACCCTTCTTTGGATGGATCTCCCTTGACCGTATCAAGGCCACCTTCAACAATTCCACACAGTATGGCTCATTGTCACTTAGTCCGGATGGTAACATCTTCAAAAGGTTCCAATCACCACAGCCTGCCATGAATGTCCGGCCTCTCAATGATGATGTCCTCTCTGATGTCATCTATTCAGACACCCCCGCTATCGATGGTGGTTCCAAAATCGCTCAAGTTTTCTTTGGTCGAAAATCTCATATCATTCATGTTGAAGAGATGAGGACTACTGCTGATTTTCTTCCTTGTCTCCAAAATTTTGTTCGACAATGGGGTAGACCACTCAGATTGCTCTGTGATCATGGATCTTATCAGTCCAGCAAATCTGTTCTTGACTACCTCAAGCTGATGTGGATTGGCTTATGGCAAAGTGAACCATACCATCAACACCAAAATCTTTTTGAACGGCGATACCAGACCTTCAAACGCATTGTCAATAGAATCATGGATCGCACGGGCACTCCACCACACCTCTGGCTTCTTTGCATGCGATATGTTGGCCGCCTCATGAATCATTTGTCTGATCCCACCCTCTCTGACAAACAGCCTTTCTTTATTGCCACTGGCACCATTGGTGATATCAGTCCCTACCTTAGTTTCTTCTGGTTTGAGCCCGTATACTACAAGACTCCAGATACACAGTTTGGCTCTCAGACCACTGAATGCCTTGGCCACTTTGTCGGCATTGCTGAACATGTTGGCAATAGCTTATGTTTCACCATCTGGGATCCCATCACCAATAAGCTCCTTGACCGCTCTGGTGTACGCAGTGCTTTAACTCCCGAGCATCGCAACAAGCGTGCTGGCTTGTTCACTGATGATGGCTTTCTTGCGTGGCGCAAAGCCAAAGATGCTTCCATCACTCCTAAGTCTTCTGGTGATAGTCCCTCCTTTCGACATCCTTCATCCCCCAGTCCGGTACCAGCATCATCTCCTCTGCGCCTCCCACAGCCATCCTTGCCTACCTTCCTTTATTCCAAGGTTCCTAATACACGAAGCTATGTACCTTCTCCACTCCCTAACAACTATGGGGAGATTCTTGATGGTCCTCCAACCTCTCACATCTTCAGCAAGACCCCTACCGGCGTACCTGTCACTGAAGATGATTTCGGTCCCCCTGAGCTAGCATATTTTGATGTCAGTGATGCAACACCTCCACCTATCAATCCTGCTACCCCATCGGTTGGCCCATCTAGAGTAGTTGTCACTGATGAAGAAGGCAACGCCCAATTTGACGATGACGGCACACCCATCACCATTCCTGCTATCCCTGTTGCTGAATTGCAAGGTCGGTCTTTTCTCATGGCCCTCCCTGATGGCACACAGAAAAGAATGACAGTTGTTGACATTGAAAACAGTCTTGAGCAAAACAAGGACTTCATCAAATTCAAGTGCAAACATACGGATGATGAACTTGAAGATATCATAGCATACAATGACGTCATGAATTACATCCACAGGGATGTAACTCAAGAAGATGGCAAACTTTGGTCTTTCAGACGCATACTTGGTCATCAAGGTCCCCTTGACAACAAGCACCCCCAATACAAAGGTTCCAAATACAACCTATGGATTGAGTGGGAAAACATGGAGCGCACCTATGAACCTCTCTCCAACGTAGCTGCAGACGACCCTGTTACTGTAGCCAAATATGCAAAGGACAACAACATGCTTGATCAACCTGGGTGGAAACATCTCAAACGCATTGTTTCCCTTGCCAGAAGAACCAAGAAGCTAGACAGGCTAATCCACCAAGCCAAACTTCGCTCCTTTCGCACTGCCCCACAGTATCAGTATGGATTCAAGGTACCTCGCAATCATGATGAAGCCATCCAGTTTGACACAGCCAATGGCAATACCAAATGGCAGGATGCCATAGCGCTGGAAATGTCACAGCTTCAAGAATATGACACCTTTATTGACAAAGGTATCTACAAGGCTAGCAATATACCCGTTGGTTTCCAACAAATCAAGGTCCACATGATTTATGCAGTCAAGCACGATGGCCGACACAAAGCCCGGCTAGTTGCAAATGGTAATCTTACTGAAGCTCCCATTCACAGTGTGTATGCAGGAGTTGTTTCACTTAGAGGCTTGCGCATGTGCCTATTCCTTGCTGAACTGAATAGGTTAGAAGCATGGGGAACCGACATTGGGAATGCATACCTAGAAGCTGTTACCTGTGAAAAAGTATGCATCAAGGCTGGCGCTGAATTTGGATCACTAGAAGGCCACCTCCTATTGATTTACAAGGCTCTATATGGCCTTCGATCATCTGGCAAGTGTTTTGGTGATCTACTTGCTGCCTGCCTCGTTGAACTAGGCTTTGAAAGATCCAAGGCAGAGCCCGAAATCTTTATCAAGCCTGGCAACAACAAACATGGGGAGCCAGTATATGAGCTCATATGCACATATGTCGATGACCTCTGCTTATGTATGGCCAATCCTGAAGCCTTTCTGATAATTCTACAGTCTGAACCTTATAATTTCAAATTAAAGGGTTCTGGGCCAATGAACTTTCATTTGGGATGTGGATTCGAAAGAGATGAACATGGTGTGCTCTGCATGAACCCCATCAAGTTCATCGAGAAAATGGAGGCCTCATATGTACAAATGTTTGGCTGCAAACCTACCACCAGATTCCATTCACCACTTGCTGAGAACGACCACCCAGAGCTAGACTCAACATCCTTCCTCAGTGATCCTGATATCCAAAAGTATCAAAGCATGATTGGTTCACTTCAATGGGTCATAGCTATTGGACGTTTTGATGTGCAGACTGCTGTTATGACATTGTCAAGCTTCCGAGTACAACCTAGGGAAGGCCATCTCAACAGAGCCAAAAGAATCTATGGTTACATCTCTAAGTTTCGACACTTCAAAATCCGATTCAGAGTGGGCATACCAGATTTTGTACTCACTGAAGGTACCAGCACAGACTGGTCCAATACAGTGTATGGGGAGCACTCCGAGGACCTCCCTAGTGATGCTCCTAAACCCATGGGTAAGGTAGTTGTGTTGTCTCATTTTTATGATGCAAACCTAATGCATGACATCCTAAGTGGCAAGGCTGTCACTGGCATCCTACATTTTGCAAACAAGACCCCTATCATGTGGTTCTCCAAGAAACAAGCAACCTCTGAAACAGCTACCTTTGGCGCCGAATTTGTGTCTGCTAGAACATGTATTGAGCAGATTGTTGACATTCGACAGTCATTCAGATATCTAGGTACTAGGGTACACGACACATCCTACACATGGGGAGACAATGAAAAGATGATCCAAACCTCTACATTCCCATATGCGAGGCTCCACAAGAGGCATCACATTCTATCATATCATTATGTCAGAAGCATGATAGCTAGAGGCTTCATCCTCATGCAACACCTTGGGGGCAAGGATAATTGTGCTGATATCCTCACAAAGCATTGGGGACACTCGGTGGTGTATCCTTTACTCAAGCCCATCTTTTACTACTGTGGAAACACTGGTGATCTATTGCAGGATGACTGCACCAGATACTAGAGGGTGCTTTCATGTGGACACATGGGGAGTATTAAATTCCTTTCGTGTCTAAGTTGGTAGAGGTACGAGATCGAAAATAATGAGACCTCGCGAGTTACTAGACTCATTCTTACGATCGAGAATCGATACTTAACTGGATGAGAAGAATCGATCGTCACTCAAGTTCGATACTTAGTGACCCAAACAAGAGCGCATGCCAGATATTAGCATATGCCATATTCTGTTAAGCGTCCTTGTTTCAAGAGAAGACAGCAGCGGTTCGAAGCGCTGCTCACAAACTTGTTACTTGTTTTCTGTATAAAATACGTGCTGTATTAGCGGCAACACGTAAATTCGCGTGCTGTATTAGCGGCAGCACCGATCTTTAGAAGAGACACTTGCTCTCCAGCAAGAAACATCTCTTCATCTTATACTTTTAGATTATTTGATTATTCAACCTTAAACCTTGCACCGGACGTTCTTGCGTCCTACTGTAGAACTACAAGCCTAAGATCTAACTGATTGCGTCGGCTACCGATAGTCAGAATAGATCTGGTTGGACTAGCATCCAATCGTAGTGGATATCAGAGAAATATTAGACCACAACAGACCGGTACCTCAACCGGCCTGCAGCTAAAGCTCCTGTCGCTCTTCTTTGCCTTTGGATTGAATCAGCTCAACAGCCAGTTTCAAAAGGAAATTAACACTCCCTCATGTTGTCATGACAAGTGATCAACATTGGGACCCATCTGTACTAGATAGCGCCTTTACCCCTCAGAATGACACCTTCATTCAGAAATACCCGCCTCTTGCCTCCATGCTCCCATATCAGGATTATGATGAATTTGGCGCACTCCGGGATGTCAACCTTGGCACCTCTTCTGCAATCTCCTCATTCCTGTCCAGCAGCGCTACCTCAGTCCTCCAGGCATTGGATGCTTCTGATACCTCCTTTTGGCTCAGCCCAACTGATTATATCCACCAAGAAGTCCTCAGTCGGTGTTCTACTTGATCCCCTTCCAACTCCATCACTGCTGCAGCACATGTTCAATCACCCACTGATATAGATTACTTATCGTTGAAGCCCTTCCTTGGATGGATCTCCCTTGATCGTATCAAAGCTACCTTCAACAATTCCACACAGTATGGCTCACTATCCATCAGTCCGGATGGTTACATCTTTAAAAGGTTCCAATCACCACAGCCTGCCATGAATGTCCGACCTTTCAATGACAATGTCCTATCTGATGTCGTATATTCAGATACCCCTGCCATCAATGGTGGCTCCAAGATTGCACAAGTTTTCTTTGGCCGAAAATCTCATATCATTCATGTAGAAGAAATGAGGACTACTGCTGATTTCCTCCCATGTCTCCAAAATGTTGTTCGCCAATGGGGTAGACCACTCAGACTTCTTTGTGATCATGGATCCTACCAGTCCAGCAAGCCTGTTCTTGACTACCTCAAGATGATGTGGATTGGTTTATGGCAAAGTGAACCATACCATCAGCACCAAAACCTCTTTGAACGACGCTACCAGACCTTCAAACGCATTGTTAACAGGATAATGGATCGTACAGGAACCCCACCTCACCTCTGGCTCTTGTGTATGACCTACATTGGCCGTCTCCTGAACCATTTGTCTGACCCCACTCTCTCAGACAAACAGCCTTTCTACATTGCCACTGGTATCCTCGGTGACATCAGCCCCTACCTCAGTTTCTTTTGGTTTGAGCCTGTCTATTACAAAACCCCTGACACACAGTTTGGCTCACAGACCACTGAATGCCTTGGCCACTTTGTTGGCATTGCCAAGCATGTTGGCAATAGTTTATGTTTTACCATCTGGGATCCCATCACCAATAAGCTCCTTGACCGCTCTGGTGTCCGCACTGCTTTAAATCCTGAGCATCGCAACAAGCGCGCTGGCTTGTTCACTGATGATGGCTTTCTTGCATGGCGCAAGGCCAAAGATGCTTCTCTCACTCCTAAGTCTTCTGGTGATAGTCCCTCCTCTTGACATCCTACACCGCCCGTTCCTTTGCCCACATCACCTACTTTGCGCCTCCCACAGCCATCCTTGCCTACCTTTCTTTATTCCAAGGTTCCTAATACATGAAGCTATGTACCTTCTCCAATCCCTAACAACTATGGGGAGATTCTTGATGGCCCTCCAACCCCTCACATCTTCAGCAAAACCCCTGATGGCGTCCCTGCTACTGAAGATGATTTTGGTCCCCCTGAGCTAGCATATTTTGATGTTAGTGAAGCCACACCTCCACCCATCAATCCTGCTACCCCTTCTGTAGGCCCATCTGAGGTAGTTGTTACTGATGAAGAAGGCAATGCCCAATTTGACGCTGATGGCAACCCCATCACCATCCCCGCTATCCCTGTTGATGACTTGCAAGGTCGCTCTTTTCTCATGGCCCTCCCTGATGGCACACAGAAAAGAATGACAGTTGTTGACGTTGAAAACAGCCTTGAGAAAAACAAAGACTTCATCAAGTTCAAGTGCAAGCATACAGATGATGAGCTTGAAGATATCATCGCCTACAATGGTGTCATGAATTTCATCCATCGGGATGTCACTCAAGAAGATGGCAAACTTTGGTCATTTTGACGCATACTTGGTCATCAAGGTCCACTTGACAGCAAGCATCCTCAATACAAAGGTTCCAAATACAACCTATGGATTGAATGGAAAAATATGGAGCGCACCTATGAACCCCTATCCAACGTAGCGGCAGATGACCCTGTTACTGTAGCCAAATATGCAAAAGACAACAACATGCTTGATAAACCTGGTTGGAAACATCTCAAATGCATTGTTTCCCTTGCTCGTAGAACCAAGAAGCTAGACAGGCTAATCCACCAAGCCAAGCTTCGATCCTTCCACACTGCTCCTCAGTACCAGTATGGATTCAAGGTACCTCGCAACCATGAAGAAGCCATCCAGTTTGATACAGCTAATGGTAACACCAAGTGGCAGGATGCCATAGCCCTCGAAATGTCACAGCTTCAAGAATATGACACCTTTATTGACAAAGGTATCTACAAGGCGAGCAATATACCATCTGGTTTCCAACAGATCAAGGTCCACATGATTTATGCAGTCAAGCATGATGGTCGACACAAAGCCCAGCTAGTTGCAAATGGCAATCTCACTGAAGCTCCTAATCACAGTGTGTAAGCCGGAGTTGTTTCCCTTCGTGGCCTGCAAATGTGCCTATTCCTTGCTGAACTGAATAGCTTAGAAGCATGGGGAACTGACATTGGTAATGCATACCTTGAAGCTGTCACATGTGAAAAGTATGTATCAAGGCTGGTGCTGAATTTGGACCACTAGAAGGCCACCTTCTAGTGATTTACAAAGCTCTATATGGACTTCAATCATCTGGGAAGTGTTTTGGTGATCTGCTTGCTGCCTGTCTCATCAAACTAGATTTTGAAAGATCCAGAGCAGAGCCTGAAATCTTTATCAAGCCTGGCAAGAACAAACATGGGGAGTCAGTATATGAGCTCATATGCACTTATGTTGACGATTTATGCCTCTGTATGGCCAACCCTGAAAGGTTTCTGGTTATCCTACAATCTGAACCTTACAACTTCAAATTAAAGGGTTCTGGACCAATGAACTTTCATCTAGAAAAGTATCAAAACATGATTGGCTCACTTCAGTGGGTCATAGCTATTGGACGTTTTGATGTGCAGACTGCTGTTATGACATTATCAAGCTTCCGAGTGCAACCTAGGGAAGGCCATCTCAATAGAGCCAAAAGAATCTATGGTTACATCTCCAAGTTTCGACACTTCAAAATCAGATTCAGAGTGGGCGTACCCAACTTTGTACTCACTGAAGGTACCAGTACAGACTGGTCCAATACAGTGTATGGGGAGCACTCTGAAGACCTACCAAGCGATGCTCCTAAACCCCTGGGTAAGGTAGTTGTGTTGTCTCATTTCTATGATGCAAACTTAATGCATGACATCCTAAGTGGCAAAGCTGTCACTGGTATCCTGCATTTCGCAAACAAGACCCCCATCATGTGGTTTTCCAAGAAGCAAGCAACATCTGAAACAGCCACCTTTGGCGCTGAATTTGTATCTGCTAGAACCTGCATCGAGCAAATTGTTGATATTCGTCAGTCATTCAGGCATCTTGGTACTAGAGTGCATGACATGTCCTACACATGGGGAGATAATGAAAAGATGATCCAAACCTCCACATTCCCATATGCAAGGCTCCACAAGAGGCATCACATTCTTTCATATCACTATGTTAGAAGCATGATCGCAAGAGGTTTCATCCTCATGCAACATCTTGCAGGCAAGGATAATTGTGCTGATATCATCACAAAGCATTGGGGACATTCAGTGGTGTATCCATTGCTCAAGCCTATCTTTCACTACTAAGGAAACACAGGTGATTTGTTGCAGGACGATTGCATCGGATCTTAGACAATGCTTTCCCATGGACACATGGGGAGTATTAAATTCCTTTCATGTCCGGCATATCAGTATGTAACAATGGTACAATGGTATCTCATTCTTTACTTGCACGCGTCCAGCTTGGTTGCACGTGAATCATAATGTTTAACGTTATGGACCAAATGGCTCAAGCTGTGAGCAAAATATCTCATTTTTCTGACCAAATGGCTCGATCTTGCGAGCCAAGTATCTCATTATTTACCAAATGGCTCAGTCTTGCGAGCCAAACGATCGTCACTCGTATGATCAAACTATTCGATACTTAGAGACCGAAGAAAGAACACGTGCCAGATACTGGCATCTGCTATCTTCTGTTAAGTGTTCTGTTTTCAAGAAAAGACAGCAGAGGTTCGAAGCGCTGCTTACGAACTTGTTTCCTGCTGTACAAAATACATGTTGTATTAGCAACAACACGTTATTTTACCGTATAAAATATCCTTAACGTGCTGTATTACCGGCAGTACGTATCATGTTGTATTAGCGGCAACACGATCTTTAAAAGAGACACTTGCTCTCCAGCAAGAACCGTCTCTTCATCTCATACTTTTCGATTATTTGATTATTCAACCTTAAACCTTGCATTGGACGTCCTTGCGTCCTACTGTAGAACTACAAGCCTAAGATCTAACTGACTGAGCCCACCGGTAGTCAGAATAGATCTGATTGAACGCTGAGCCTTCAATCGTAGTGGATATCAGAGAAATATTAGAACACAACAGACCGGCACCTCAACAGGCCTGCAGCTACAGATCCCGTTGCTCTTCTCCGCCTTTGGACGAATCAGCTCAACAGCCAGTTTCAAAAGGAAATTAACATGAATCATTGAATTGAATCATTGAATCAAACCATTAAATTAAATCATTGAATCGAATCATTGAATTGAATATTATAGCCGAACCATAGAATTGTATCTTCATTTTGAATCGTAGACTAGAATCATTGATGGAATGATACAATGGAATCATTGACTTGAATCATAGTAGTCTAGTAGAATCATAGAATGGAATCATAGAAAACTACAAATATGTAAGGAAACTACGTACACAACAACTCCACAGGGCCCCTGCAAAGCACTAATTGGTAAACACATGATAAAATTAACCGGCCATCGTCGTGTTATTTTTACCGTATCCTCGTGTCATTTGCCACACCAGTGTTCTTATAGTGGGATAACACAGCATGTAAAATCTCCGTATCTGATCATGTAGAATTAGTACTAGAGTGTACGTAAATTAGGGCATGATAGTGTTTTACAGCTATCACTCACTACATTCGTGATAGCCTCAGTAGCCAGCCTACTTGTAGTACTGTATGTGCAAATGCTTGTAGTTCATGGGTGTGTTGGTGGGTTAAGCAATGCTAGAGGGGGAGCCGGGAACTCCAGCCTGTTGGTTGTTTTGTAGGCTGTAGTCCGGTCCCTTAGTTTGCTGTGCCCACACACACCGGCGCACAGCCTGGCTTAACAGATTGGGCAGTTAAGCCTTTGGCTGTTAAGCCTTTTCTGCGGGCGGGCGTGGTGGGCCAATTTATTCTACTACTAATCGTTTTTGGAGCAAAAGAGTGAGCTGCTTGCTTTGCGGGGAGGGATGATCCTTTACAGGCTTGTTCTAGTGCTAGCCTGTAATTTTTGATTGCAGACGAGTCTTTCGGTCGCAAGTAATCCATTCATACGGGCTACCGCGATACAGTGACACAGTGATACTTCTTATCCGGTGATACAGGGAATCGGTTGTATTGTTCTGGTAGGGTTCGTAGTAGGCTTGTGCTTTGCTGGAGGAATCCGTGGCACGCTTGTTGTGGCTATCGGGGTCTAAGCGTGTGCTTAGAAGCTGGTTTTAGCTAGTGATACAGGGAATCGATCGTGCGAGTATGGGAATCGATCGTGCGTTATCGTAATTCTTCTGGTAGCGCGTGTTGTAGGCTTGCGCTTTGCTGGAAGAAACCTTTGCTGGCTTGTTGAGGCTAGCTGGTTTTAGGGATAGTGAAATCTACTAGATTTCTACTAGGTTTTCCCCCGGTCTGGCTCTCTACCGGTTGTAGGGAGTGCCACGTGGCACTACCATTACTTTCATTCGGCTCGCTACATCAATTGTTAATTCTTCAAAGAGTGAGCTAATGGGGAAATCCGGTAAAGAGACAATCCACATGAAAGCGTTGACGATTATTCACTCAGGTTAATAATCTTACGAATAAGGTTATTGCCTTTATGACTCTTCGTGCGTACGCCCGCTTGGTAGGTACGAATACGTACTTACACGGTGAATTCTTTTCAGAAGGAAAGAAGTGAGGAGGATTTTCAATTTTTTTCGACCCGAAAATAAAGAGAGAAAAAACGGAAATTTCGAACCGATAGAGGTTCGAAATCAGTCATGAGACCAATTTAGATCATGACTGTTATGTTGAACAAATCGCTCTAGTACAAATTCTACGTAGCCCTACTTTGTCTCTTCATAATCAACACACATACTCGTACACCCACTTGGTTTTCAAAATGTCCAAGCGAAGCAGACGTTAATAGAGATTAGTAGAGGTTAATTAAAATTTGATTTTTTTAAATGCGTCTTAAATTTTTTATTAGACGCGATTATGCGTCTGAACAACGCACAGACACTTCAGTCATAAGTCAGCACTAACACACTCCTTCAGTCCAGTCACACGTCATTGACACACTCCAACAGTCATGAGTCAATGACATCATTTCTGATCATCTGTCATTGTTCAATTGTATTTGAACATCAAATAGAACCTTCTCCTTGAAGTCTCATCCAAATTCCGATTATCAAAGAACACAGTTCTTTTCCAATCGTGTCACTGAACTAGCTGGGAAGCTTCTCAAAATATCTCGAAGTCATAGTAGACACTAAAACTCAATAGCACACACTTTCATACACAGCATTGTTCATATTGAGTTCAATCGCAATATCACTTTGAAATTTTTTATCGATAAAAATATCTAAAAACTAACTGTAACCTCCAACTCACCATGTCTGCTGTCACTCAACTTCAAGGTGCTAAGCGGGCTCCTTTTCTCTTCAAACCTGTAATTTGTTATCAGGATAACCCCACGGTTTGCCTGGTACACAGCATCACCAGGTCCAACACCAGCGCTCCTTCTATGGCATCCACCCCAGGCACTCCAGGCACCGGAACGGCACCAACCACTCGTCCCCCGCCACCTCCGCCGCTTCTTGTCAAGAAGCAGGACACCACTTTTTGCCCCGATGCAACCGATGCCGATTGTCTCATTCAGGTTATTGTTGACTTCATCGATGCTCTCGGACAACACAAGCTGAACATCAAGAATGATGCGAAACATTATAAGCTTCCTGAAGTTCTTGGTGGCGATCTCAAGCATACTTGGGACAAAATTGTTGTCGACGCAGGTTCCCGCATTCAGGACAGTGATTTTGACAAAAATCTTTGCGACTTTGTTTTGCTCTTCCTTCCATCCAACACATTTCTCATCCAGCAGGAATATATGTCCAACGCAACCAAGACTTATCACATGAATTGCTTTGCCGCCGCAGGATGCCTTTGTCTCATCAACATTCTCAGTGTTCATTTGCCTGGCTCCGGAGGAAAGAAACTCTTTCCTGACAAAACAGCTATGAAGAATGCCTTCTTTTGTCTCATGCTACCGACCTGGCCATTGAAGTTTAATGAAACAGGTAACCAACGACCTTGCTACACTTCGTCTTCTCAAAGCATGTATGGCAATGGCAACAGTGCGCATCACCATCAATCGTCCGCCCTAAGAACTAGAGATAGTTCCACCCAAACAGGTCGCCCACATCATGATTACAAATCAACAAATCTCACTCCAACATTTTACACTTCCCAAACTTGCCCCAGACATAACTCTTCCCTCTCTTGACGCACGCGTCTTCCAAGCACCATGTCGCTACGGCATGATCATCGGACGCGAGGTCCTTTGCCAGTTTAAAATCGTTTTGAATTTTCATAACAACGAAATCAAAACAGACAAACATACCATCCCAATGCGGACATTCCCGCGCATACACGCAGACTCCGCTGCCCTCACTCTTCACATTCACACAAGACACATAGACAAAATTCAACCCAATGACAGTTTCGCTCTTACCACAAACAAAACCGTCATTCAAGAATCCACATACAATCAACATGACATCCAAACAGTCTGCGACAAATGCACGCATTTGACACAAGATCAACGCGAACAACTGTACTCCGTATTGTGCAAATACCAAACCATTTTCAACAGAACGCTCAAACACTACCCCAATGAAGAAATACACCTCAACATCGATCCCACAGTAAAACCAAATCGCTCTCAAGCATACCCCGTTCCACACAAACAACTGCCGCTTTTCAAGAAAGAACTGAATTGCCTTGTTGACATTGGTGTCCTATCCCGCCAAGGACGCTCCAACTGGATCTCCCCAAGATTCATCATTCCCAAGAAAGATGGAAAAATCAGATGGGTCTCCGATTTCCGTGCCCTCAACAAAGCCATCAAACGAAAAGTATATCCAATACCACGTATTCAAGACATATTATCCCAACACTCCCGATACAAATATCTAACCAAGATGGACATTTCCATGCAATATTACACATTTGTCCTAGACAACAAAAGTCAAGATCTAACCACCATCAAAACTCCCTTTGGTCTTTACAAATATAATTGCCTACCCATGGGAGTCTCTCAATCACCAGACGTAGCACAAGAAATAATGGAACGTGTTCTCCAAGACATTTCAAATCTCAAAATCTAAATCGATGACATCGCATGCTTCAGCACCAGTTTCGATGAACATTTTCATCTCATCAACACCGTTCTCACTCGCCTACAAGACAAAGGATTGGCAATCAACCCGATATCAAAAAGGTCAAGGCAATCCTTGCAATGCTCCCACCCAAAACCCTCAAGCAACTCTGAGCCTTTCTAGGCCTCGTCACATACTATCACGACATGTGGCCACGTTGCTCTCACATACTCACCCCTCTCACCAATCTATTAAAAACTCCTTGCACATTTCAATGGAACGACACGTGCCAAAATGTATTCAAAGAATTGAAATCGATTGTCGCCGTTGAAACAATGCTCGCCTACCCAGATCACAATATTCCATTTCACATCTACACCGATGCATCTGACTTTCAGCTCAGCGCAGTCATCAAACAGAACAACATTCCCATTGCCTATTTCACACGCAAGCTCAACAAAGCACAGGCAAACTACACAACCATCGAAAAGGAATTACTCTCCATCGTCGAAACATTCAAAGAATACCAACCAATGCTCCTCAGTGCACTCATTCATCTGTACACTGACCATAAAAATCTAACGTACAAGCTCTCGATGCACAACACCCAACGCGTTCTCCAATCAAAACTAATCCTAGAGTAATACAACCCCGTTTACCATTACATCAAAGGCCCCGAAAACACAGTTGTCGACTCCCTCAGCCGCACCCCAACTACCCTCACATCATATTTCACAACTACCAATTTTGACAACAATGTCTCGAGCAACGACTCCTTCTCATTCTCAACCATGGCCGCAAGCCTCATGGCGCTGCCATCATGTGCTGCATCAACTGATAGTCCTCCTGTTGAAGACAGCTATTTGATTCACCCACGTTTTGACCAAAAAGGCAGATTGCCATTTCATTTGGAACCATTCACCAATACCAATCACATGATACCAAAGTTCTAACTTTGCCACAAAAAGATCCAAGACAATTTTTATACAAAGACGTGACAACGTTGACATTGTCTGCCGACACGACGAACTAACACCTAACTCCGAGTGGAAAATTGTCATTCCCAACGACATGCTTGCCCCCATTGTCAAATGGTACCACGAAATCACCGTTCATTCAACAGGTATGGACAGACTCAAAGCTCTTCTCTGCCGCCACTTCCATCATCCCGACCTTCGCGCCGTATGTTGCAATGTCATATCAACTGCCTCATCTGCCCCCTAGTGCGCACAGGGACCCGCCAAGCCGGTCAACTTCGTCCGAGAACTGTTTCGCGGGGTTCGAATTTACTTCTCGCGCATAAATTTTGTGCGTGATTTTAACACGGCAATATTTCTGGACACCCTGAAATTCCCACCCCCAGTTATTGCCTTAAAATAATACAAAAAACAATTCTGTGCGCGTGATGCACATTACTCTACTCTCGAATAAAAATAATTTATTTCAGTCTTATTATTCTGTACGAACAACACTTACTTATATTCACGAATAAAAAAGAAATCTTGAGTCAGTATTAATTCCAAAATATTAATCTACCAAACAACAATTCAATTCTGCTCTCCTAATTGTGAATTATATTTCTTGACTACAATATTCCCTTTTTAAAATGTAGATTCTATTATGCTTTATTTATTCCTATTGCAACGTATTACGAATCCTCCATTATTTCTAAGATTCTCAAAAGTAAGTTCAAGATTAGTAGTAGTTTTGTATTATGTATGTACTGTTATTTTCTACATTAGTTCACCAATAGATAAACTTTCATTCATCGATGCTGTTATTGCCGGATCAATATAGACGTTTCTTTTCTTTTTCTTTTTTGGTCCACTACAATTAGTGGAGCTGCTACTAGTAATATTTGCATCACCATGCTTATTGTTGGTGTAATCTGTTGAACTTTTGTTCCTAAATCTGTCCCTCATCATTTCTTCCAATTTCCTTCCTGTTTCTGGGTGTTTTTGCATCTCGCCAATTTTGTCGCACAAGTCACTGAACAACTCACGTCCTTCCTCCATCCATCCATTTCTGCTTCCACTGTCAGAATCGCAGAATTTTTTTTTTGTCGCGGAATTGTGGCATCACCCTTTCGCCGCTGCTGGTTCACCCATACATGATGCTCATTGTAGATCAGTACCAATGCAAATGCTTCATCTGCTATAGTAAATATATCACTCAGCAAGTGCCTCTCCTTCCGTTGTTTGAAATTGGAATTTGTCGGATTGATTGCCGACATGATTCTTGTAACGAAATAATAAAAATCTTCATCTTCCGCGTCTTTGTATGTTCTGTATTTAGGGTTTAAAATACCTGTGTCCTCATATTCTGTGCCTTCAATAACTGCCACAGTACCAGGGAATGTGATAGGGACTCGACCTTTTCTGTAATCGTCTGTACGGAAGTATCATCAGTATCAACGGGCAGCATGTTAGTGTTGTCGGACCAAAAATAGATTCCAAAATTCCTAATTTCAACAACCAATTCTCCCACCTGTATTTACCTATCCAGTTTTTTCTCGCTAATGTTTGTGAGTTGTGCCTCAATGCGGTCAGTACTGTCCCTACTCGTTTCCTGTAAAAGGAACAGAATGACGCAAGTGGAATATTCTGTGGCTTCATGATCGCACTTGCTTCAACAGCTTTTTTTATTACATGCGCCGTTACCTTGTCATTGATAGGGAACTTCATGTTGGGGTACCAATGTTTTTTGACGTAATCCCTTAGCTGCTTGTCCACTGTTTCAGTCATATCACTCAAAGCCTTAAGCATATCGTTGTCTATTATAAGCCCATATTCGTCTGTAATTGTACTTACTGCTCGTTCTCTTGTGTTGCCGGCATTATCAGTCCCCTCTCCCTGCATGGTTGCCTCCGTTTGTTTAGGTACCATTACTACCTTTCCCACCCCTATAGGTGGTTCCCTCTCTTGTTGCCGTAAGTGTTTTGCCACTTCCTCTGCCAATTTGTCATATTGGATTTTTTTCATGACAAGTTCCGCAACATCCTCTAAATTGTAGCTTTCTCCTTTAGATGTTTTCTCTACCACATTGGTTTTTGTTCCTTCTTTCTGTTGGTTCGTTACTGTAGTGGCGGTTGTGTTGGTAATGCTCAGTGCTGGTTCGTTACTCTGGTTGATGGTGTTTTGTTCTTCCGTGTTTGTAGTAGTAGAAATTGTGTTGTCGGTACCATTTTTTTTATTGTTGCCCTTTGATGCGTTCATAGTTGTGGTATTACTGTTACTCACTTTGTTAGTAATTGCGGTGTTTGTTTTCACTCTTTTTTTCTTACCGTTGTTGTCCCCTGTATTTTGATGATCACCGGGCCAGATGGTTTTGTTGTTTCGAAGGGTCTTCCCCTCGGATTTTTTGCTTCGTCGTGTCTTTCCGATAGCATTCATATTTTTTGTATTTTATTTTCTGAATACGGTGTCGATCAAGAATCATGTGTTTCTTTTTGTGTGGTTATGTGTGTGTACTAATAATTTTGTCGGGTTGTGTACGGTGTTTTGTGTTGTGTGTGTTGTGTGTGTCGTGTGTGTGTGTGTGTACGGTGTTTTGTGTACTATGTGTACGATGTTTTGTGTGTAGAGTTTTTCCGTGGGTTCTGTACTATGTTGTTTTCCCTAACTTCTTCTGTGTGTTGTCTGGTGTTGGGTGCGCTGTTATATTTGTAGAAGTAGATCACGTACCTGTGCCAGCCAGCCCTCCCGCGCCATAATTTTTTCAGAAGGGAAACTTTTGATCACACTAAGGTTATGTATTTCAATCCTCTAGTCACATGTAGAATCTCGTAGACTGCACCTAACATACCGTACTGTCTTGTGTGCCATTTGTATCTACAAACCACAACATTGTCTGTACTGTGTGTGGCAAAGTTGTTCCCAATATGCATTTAAAAGTTGTTCCCAACATGCATTTCGTAAGTCATGTGTTATGCATTCATGGCCTGGTACAATAACTTTGGTAGTCATTACCAAATGTGACTGCTTGTGCCCTGGAATTGCACCAAAAATACCCTCATGTTTGCCATATGGATAGTCAAACCACAACATTTCTGGCATTCTGAGTGACAAAGTTGTTTCCAATATGCATTTGATTAGTCCTGATAAATGTATTCATAGTTTGGACCGGATACTTTTGGAGGCATTACCCAATAACTCAGTTTGTGCCCTAGAATTGCACCAAAAATACCCTCATCGTGTTTGCCATTTGGAGAGTCAAACCACAACATTTCCAGCATTCTGTGTGACATAGTTGTTCACAATATGCATTTGATGAGTCTCGAGGAATGTATTCTTTGCTTGGACCGGATACTTTTTGAGTCATTACCCAATAAGGTAGTTTGTGCCCTGGAATTGCACCCAAAATACCCTCATGTTTGCCAGTTGGAGAGTCAAACCACAACATTTTGGGCATTCTGTGTGACAAAGTTGTTCCCAATATGCTTTTGATGAGTCATGATGAATGTATTCATGGCTTAGACCAGATACTTTTTGAGTCCTTCCCCAATAAGTTACTTTGTGCCCTGGAATTGCCCCAAAAATACCCCCATGTTTGCCATTTGTAGTGTCAAACCTTAAGATTTTGGGCATTCTATGTGACAAAGTTGTTTCCAATATGCATTGGATGTGTCATGATAAATGTATTCATGGCTTGGACCAGATACTTTTTGTGTCATTACCCAATAAGTTAGTTTGTGCCCTAGATTTGCACCAAAATATCCCCATGATTGCCATTTGTAGAGTCAAACCACAACATTTTGGGCATTCTGTGTGACAAAGTTTTTCCCAATATGCATTTGATGAGTCACGAGGAATGTATTCTTTGCTTGGACCGGATACTTTTTGAGTCATTACCCAATAAGGTAGTTTGTGTGCTGGAATTGCACCCAAAATACCCTCATGTTTGCCAGTTGGAGAGTCAAACCACAACATTTTGGGCATTCTGTGTGACAAAGTTGTTCCCAATATGCATTTAATGAGTCATGATGAATGTATTCATGGCTTAGACCAGATACTTTTTGAGTCCTTCCCCAATAAGTTACTTTGTGCCCTGGAATTGCCCCAAAAATACCCCCATGTTTGCCATTTGTAGAGTGAAACCTTAAGATTTTGGGCATTCTATGTGACAAAGTTGTTTCCAATATGCATTGGATGAGTCATGATGAATGTATTCATGGCTTGGACCTGATACTTTTTGAGTCATTATCCAATAAGTTAGTTTGTGCCCTAGAATTGCACCAAAAATACCCCCATGATTGCCATTTGTAGAGTCAAGAAACCTTAAGATTTTGGGCATTCTATGTGACAAAGTTGTTCCCAATATGCATTTGATGAGTCATGATGAATGTATTCCTTGCTTGGACCGGATACTTTTTGTGTCATTACCCAATAAGTTAGTTTGTGCCCCGGAATTGCACCAAAAATACCCCCATGTTTGCCATTTAGAGAGTCAAACCTTACGATTTTGGGCATTCGATGTGACAAAGTTGTTCCCAATATGTATTGGATGAGTCATAATGAATGTATTCCTTGCTTGGACCAGATACTTTTTGAGTCCTTACCCAATAACTCAGTTTGTGCCCTAGAATTGCACCAAAAATACCCCCATGTTTGCCATTTGTAGAGTCAAACCTTAAGATTTTGGGCATTCTATGTGACAAAGTTGTTCCCCCTATTGAATTGGATGAGTCATGATGAATGCATTCCTGACTAGGACCCGATATTGTTGTAGTCATTACCCAATAACTCAGTTTGTGCGCTAGAATTGCACCATAAATACCCCCATGATTGCCATTTCTAGAGTCAAACATTAAGATTTTGGGCATTCGATGTGACAAAGTTGCTATCACGCGCTACGTTTGTGATAGCTTCAGTAGCTAACCTACTTGTAGTAATGGATGTGACATGCTTGTAGTTCATTGGTGTGTTGGTGGGTTAAGCAGGGCTAGAGGGGGATTCGGAACTCTGGTTTGCCCAGAGGCCGGTCCCTTAGTTTGCTTTGCCCACACACACTGGCGTACAGTCGGGCTTAACAGCTTGGGCGTTTAAGCCTCTGGCTGTTAAGCCTTTTCTGCGGGCGGGCGTGGCGGGCTATTTATTTACTTATTCTACTACTAATCGGTTTAGGAGCAAAAGAGTGAGCTGTGGGCTTGTATTCTGCTGGGGGAATCCTTTACAGGCTTGTTAGCGCTTAGCCTGTATTTGCAGAGATTTGCTTGCGCTTAGCCTGTATTTGCAGAGATTCGTTTGCAGAATTCGCTTGCAGAATTCGCTTGCAGAATTCGCTTGCAGAATTCGTGTAAGAGTTGTACTGTACCTACAGGGAACGTTCCGGGGATATGGTACGTACCAATGTTGCTGATTGCTGATACAGTGAGATCTTTCGCGAAGTACGTGCGCTGTATACTCAAGGTGCTGGTTCCCCGGTCTGCCGGTCTGTACTTCACTACCATTCCCCTCATCCGGTTTGCTACATCAACTATCACGCGCTACGTTTGTGATAGCTTCAGTAGCTAACCTACTTGTAGTAATGGATGTGACATGCTTGTAGTTCATTGGTGTGTTGGTGGGTTAAGCAGGGCTAGAGGGGGATTCGGAACTCTGGTTTGCCCAGAGGCCGGTCCCTTAGTTTGCTTTGCCCACACACACTGGCGTACAGTCAGGCTTAACAGCTTGGGCGTTTAAGCCTCTGGCTGTTAAGCCTTTTCTGCCATTGGGCCATAAGGCACCGGGTGGGAACGGCGTGGAGAGCGTGAGCGAGAGCGTGAGCGCGCGCGTGAGCTTGGAGCAGAGTGAGGGAGGGAAGAGGCGCCAGGGTGCCTCAAAGAGAGCTGCCCGCAGGAGTGGGGTCCGCAGCCGGAACCCATTCCTCGGGCAGGAAGGAATATGTTCCATTGTTGAACATAACAGAGGCAAGATTCTTGAAGATGGGGAGGGATTGCTGATGTAAGTAGCGCATCATGCAGTCACTGTGCCATCTGGCAAGGAGCTTGATGACATTAGAGTCGCATTTGCCCTGGAGCAGGGCCATTGCACCACCCGCGCGAAGGGAGCGAGCCGAGATGGCTGCAGGGGCAATGCCAGTGGTAGGGTAGAGGGTCTGGGCATAGACTCGCAGGGAGGAAGTGACAGTTGCTGCTCGAACAAGGGTAAGGACCCCATTGTCGAAGTAACTGGCAAGCGTGAGGGAGGGACCGAAGGGAGCGCTGGAAGAGCAACAGCTTCGGAGGTGAAGGACTTGGCGCGCACAGGCGGCAACGGGGCAGCATAGTGAGTCACCACTCCTGGCATGCGCCACTACTTCCCCTTTGTCGCCATTCTTCTGGGTGGTGAAGGTGAGGGTGACAGAGGTAGCAGCTTGGAGCTCATGCGCAGGGCCATCGTGGTGGACGATGCGGGAGTCAAGGTAGAAGGAGACGTCTTGTAGGTGGAAGGCTTGGTCATCCGTGGTGGTACCAGTGTACTCACCAGGGCGGAGACAGAAAAAGAAGGCGATGCAGATCATGTTTGCAATGGCTTGTCGGGTGAGGGAAGGGGACTCGTGGTATGCAAAGTGGAGGGCATGCATCATGAGGGTGATGGGGACCGGTTTGACCCGCGAGGGGGCCGGGTCCAGCTTGGCATATGCCTTGAACTGGGCAGTTAGCCGGAAGTCAAGACTGCCTGTGGAGTCGGTTCGAGGGTCTTTGGACCCCAGGCGGGCGAGCGTCTGGCCCACTGACCGGATGGTGTCCGATACTGTGCGAGATCGGATGGGCTTGTGGCTACGTGAGAGGTGTTCATCATGGAGTCGTTTGGCAAAGACTTGGAGGATGGGGATTGGATCCGGAATGGACTGGAGGCGCGGGTCAAAGCCTTGAGACAAACAGAATTGAACCCATTGGTTCCAATGGGCATCCTTGCGCTTGGCATAGAGCTCAGTGACTGAAGCTCGCATGGTCTTCTGGACAGCGCTAAGGTCAGCGCGGAATGCATGGGCGGCCGAAGGTGGCATAAGGTCCAGGGCAAGTCCTGTGGGTAGGTGGTGTTAAAGTGATGGAGCAAGGCAGTGTCAGAGAGTGCAGAGCGAGAGAGGAGGTCCGCCAGGTGGTTAGCGGGGCCCGGGATGTAATCCCTAAGGGGGACATAGTGAAAGAGGCGCTGGTGCAGAGACTGGAGCCGGAGGAGGTAGGCTGCAGGGCCTGTGGTGGTAGTGGCGCCTTTGCGTTGCCAATAGACAGCTGCTGTGTTGTCATAGCAGTTGTGGGTGGTGCGGGCGTGGACACAAGCAGCCTGAGCCAGAATATCATTGTGGGCAATGGAACCGGCGAGCTCAAGGTCACTGTTGGTGATGGAGCCCTCAGGATTGTCGAAGGAGACGAGCTGGGCGGAGACCCACTTGGGGAACGCATGCCGCCACATGACGGGCTGCACGGCGCCCGTGGGAAGGGGGACAAAATGGACGCCCCCCATGCCCAAACCCGAAGCATCGCAGGCGCCCAAGGTGGCAGGGAAGGGATCCGGCACGAGTTCGGCAATGGAGGTAGGCCGGTTGGAGAGATCATTGGCAAGCCATTGGAAGTCGCGAAGGAAGCTGTGGATGCGCTTGGTGAGCCGGAGGCGCTGCCTGCCTGGTTCCTGGTGGCGGAAGGCTTCTTGTAGAATGGAGAACAGGCCAATGGAGCCCGGAATGGCCAGCGCCATTGACCGGAGCTCCCCAAGGACTTGGTGCCATTGCTTGAGGGGGACATGGCGCTGGGTGGGCGAGATGGAGTGGAGAATCTCCTGTAGGCGGGCCACCCGATGGGGAGGAAGGCTGATGGTTTTGTTGACGGAATCAATGAGCCAGCCGAGGATGACTTTCTTGGTGGTCCAAGTGGCGTCCCCTTGGAGCATTTTCTTGAGGGAAGCAGGTTCCTGCCGGAAGGGAGTGTCAGTGGCATCGAGGGGCCGGAAGACGGTGTCAAGGGATTGGAAGAGAACGCGCTTGATGGCGCGGTGTGTCCATTGGTTGCCCTGGGCAAGGCCACAGAAGTCATCCACATAGACATCCCAGTAGCGAACCGGCGACTTGCTGGGAGTGGTGCTACTGGGGGGGATGAGGGGCGGCGTGGAGGCCGTAGGGGGGGGAGGAGGCGGCGCCTGGGGGGTTGGAGCGGGTGGCTCAATGGGAGGCGCGCTGGGGGTGGTTTCAGATGGGAGATCCAACCGATGGGGGGTGAGCCGGGCCTCGGCAAGGCCGGTGGCAAGAGTGGCATTGGCCAAGTCCGCAACAGTTTCAGTGAAGGCACAGAAGTTGGGAGGACTGGATTTCCACCCCATAGGGTTGGTGAGGGGGATGCCAATGAGGGGAGCTTCCCCAGGGCGAGAGGGGAACAGGACGCCGAGCTTCATGGTGTTGTCTGGGTGCAATCGGATGCGGTAGAAGCCATCGGCAAGGTCAATCTTCGACATATACACTGGACCAAATCTGTGGTTGGCGCGGTGCAGTTTGGTGAGGAGGCGCGGGAGTGTCCGGCCAAACTGCATGGCGTCCGCAGGGGCAAGAGGGACGGTGTCTTGGTTGACGTCCGAGTAGGTGTAATCGGATATCATGCGTGGGCGTCGGCCTCGTTGGGGGACTAAGCCAAGGGGGCTCAGTCGGAGTCCGGGTAGGTCCTGGATGAGGCTGGCGGGGAGAACAGTCCATTGTTGCTTGTCCATCATGTCGGCATACTCCTCCCGAAGGAAGTCAATGCCCTGGTGGGAGGATTGGTGCGGACCCCGTTGGAGGGCAGCTGCAATGCGAGGTGGATCCCAAGAGGGTCCAGACATGGAGGCGGGGGTGCCCTCCTTGCCATAGCGGGCAAGGAGGCTCCCCGCGGGGTGGGGGATGGAGGCAACGTCAGGATGGATGTCACCCCATCCTCGGATGGTCCGGATGAAGTCCCCCCAGCTGGTGCTGTTGTTGTAGACAGTGACAGCCCGGTTGATGTGCACGTCGAGCCGGTCGACGGGGTAGAGGGAGGTAGGGATGAGGGGAACGGAGAGTGGGGCCGGGCGGAGGGTCGCTGGCGTAGGCGTCGGCGGGGGGGTGGGCCTAAGCAATGGGGTGGTAGGGTTGACAAGGAGCTCGGGCCTAGGCAACGGGGGGGCAGTGACGAGGAGCTCCGTCCTAGGCAATGGGTGGGTGGGGAGGACTAGGCGCTCGGGCCTAGGCAACTTGGCAGTGACGAGGAGCTCAGTCCTAGGCAATGGGCGAATGGGGAGGACTAGGCGCTCGGGCCGAGGCGACTTGGCAGTGACGAGGAGCTCGGGCCTAGGCAAGGACAAGGTGGAAGTGGAGGGGGATGCAGGGAGAGGGGATGCCGAAGCCGTAGGAGGGACTAGGGAGTCGGAAGTAGAACCTGTAGAACGGTGGGGAGGCACATACAAGGCGAGAGGAGTACATGCGCGCGCGGGCGGGTGGTGCTTACCTAATTCCTGTGTGATTTGTAAGGGCGGAGAGGGAGGCATAGGTAGTCGTCGGGAGGAAGGCAGAGCCCCCCTTGGTGAGTGAGAGGGCAGGGTCAACGCGCCAAAGGGGCGCTTGCCATTCGGTCAGACATGAAAGGCGGCTTGGCACCAAGCCCAGACTTGGTCCTGTTCACTGCTGGTGATGGCGCCATGATCCTGGATGTTCCGGCAGTTGGTGAAGCAGGTTCCTCGAAGGTGATAGGAATGGCAGCGTTCTTTGCCATCTGGACGAGACAAGGGAGTGGTACCTTTTTCGTTCATGGTAGCCATGACTTCCCTCAGTCGGGCGAGTAGGATTTTGTTGGCTACCCCCGCCGTTTGCAGCCGGGGATCCAGGTTGGGGTTGGACACGCGGGCACCTCCGGCGGAGCCTTGGTTGGGGCTGGGGGTAGTCTTGCCTGGCGTGGGGGTGCTTGGGGTTACAGCAGGGGCAGCCACGGCGGCGACGTGACGCAGGTGCCTCAGAGCCGGCACATTGGTGACATTGGGGAGCCAGTAGAGGTTCTGGGTGATACGGAAGGCTTGGAAGTCCTTCCCAAAGTTGGGGGAGGGGACAGTGAATGTTGATCCCCATTGTTCCTCCAGCCAACCCCGCACCCGGATTTGGAAGTAGTATACCACAATGGAGGGAGTGATGAGCTCCCCAAGCTCATCGGCAATTGCTCGGCGGAGGGGCATTTGCTGGAGCTTGAGCTTGGCTAGTCCATTCTGGTAGCCCTGCACGACCGGGTGATGCATGCCTAGAATGGTGGCCAGGACGGCGAGATAGCTTTCCAGTTGGGTGGTAGCTTCAGTCCAGTCGATGGGTAGGTAGGCCTTGGTCTTCTGGAGTTCGAGGGAGTCCTTCAAGGTGAGGGAGTTGCCTTCGGTGGAGATCATGGTGTCGTAGGCCGCCACAGTGGCTGCAGCTTCCTGTTCCCGCTTCAAGGAGGCGGCAGATCCACCGGGGGGAGTGAACGCTAAGGGAGTATGCCGTCCGCCACGTCAAAGGGGTCAGTCCCATGAAAGTTGCCATCTTGGAACTTCTTGAGTGCCGCCGTGGTGACCAAGGGTGCCTGGATGAGGAACTCGGCGGCGCATGTGGCTACCTGGCTCTGGAAGATCATATGGGTCTTCTCGTGCTTGCCTTTCTGTGCCCAGGCTTGGTAGATGGGGGGTAGGTCGGCTTCCTCAAGCTTGCCACACAGCAGCAGCAAGCGCTGGGTGTACAAGGGGCCCCAGGTGTTCTTGACCGTGGCAGGGGGGCGACGTTGGTCTAGGCCCTCACTGAGCTTGAGCTGTTGGTTGGCGAGGGCGGTGAGGGTAGCTGCCAGCGTGGGATCTACCCCGGCTGGTTGGCCGGGTGCCGGCAGGCTGCCCCGGATGGGAGGGTTTCTTCAAGCCCGGGAGGTCCCGGTATAGTACCTGATTGCGCATGTACAAGGTCAGACTGGGCTCCCCTCGAAAGGGGGTGCCGGGTGTGGCAAAGTGGACACCTCCATCAACAATGGTGGGGTCGGTACCAGCAGCTCGGAGGGTATTCAGTAGGGGGGCGCAAGTGAGTGCCAGGTTGAGTGTGTCAAGGTAGGGGTAGATGATGTTCAAGGCGTGGATTGGACTAAGGCCCTTGCCTAGGAGTAAGGGCACCAATTGGAAGGGGATGAAGCAGGCCTTGAAGGGGGTGATGACTTCCATGTGAGGATCATCGCCTAGCACCATGGGGATCATGTGGGAATGGTAAGCGTGCTTGATGACGTCGAGGTGGCGATCGAGGGACAGCACCAAGGTCTCGGGCGCCTGCTCGAGGAGGGCAGCATCCACTAGCACTAGCTCTCCTGCATCGCCTTCGATGTCATCCAGGTAACCAAAGGCCTTGCCCTTGTTGGTACTTGGCGCGGTCAAGGGCCCCGGGTACTTCCGAAGGCCATGCACCAAGCGGAGGCGCGCCTTTCCAAAGGTGTCAGGTCAGGAATATTCCTAGGGCTCCCACAGGTTCTGGTTCGAAGAGGTCCAAGAGCCGGCCCAGGAGAATGGGGGTGGCTGTTTCCTCAGCGAAGTAGTCATAGATGGTTTGGTAGGCCAGGTCCCGAGCAGGTCCCACTCCAAGGGGACTGGGGGTGCTCTGGTAATACTCAGTGTAGGTCAGCATGTTGTAAGCTGGTGATCAGAGTAGTCGGTATTGGAATCTACGGGCTGATTGGAGGTGCAGGATTGTTGGCAGCTTGGTGCGTCAGTCAACTGGAAGTGGTGGAGGTGCAACCTAGGGAGCTTAGCTGAATCAATCGGCTGGAGGTGCAGCCGGTGGCCAAATTGATAACTAGCGCGCTTGGTGCGGTATGGAGGTGCGAGGAGGCACTTGGAGGTGCAGAGTGACGTTGGAGTCGCTAGTCTCTTTCAAGCGCAAGTTGATCAACTGGAGGTGCAGACCGGAGGCCAAACCGATTAGCGGGAGGTGCGAGGAGGTGCGTGCGCGGACGCTTTGGGGGCAGACTATTGGAGTCGGTATCTTGGTGTCACACGAAATCGACGGGAGGTGCGAGGAGGTGCAATTCTGTATCTTTCGGCTACGTCGGGACGCTTGAAAGGGGACGTGGTCACACTCGCTGGAGGTGCAGACAAATAACCCAAATCGATTCGCGGATGCTTGTGCGGTGCCGGATTGGGCGACGCTTGTCTCTCAATCAAGGCCGTGCCTGCGTGTGCCAATAGGGGCGGGTCGGTCGGAGTTCGTGGATGCTTGGAGGTGCAGGCTATCCTAGATAATCAAGACCGGGCCTGCTGTAAACAATAGGGAGCCGTGGGTGGTGAGTATGGTTAGAGATTGACTGCTGTACGGGTACACTAGGCGAGACTAGGGGACCAGGACAGGAGACTGCTGTATGGTACACTAGGCAGGCTAGGGGACCAACAGATAGGCTTGTCGTACGGGTACAATAGGAGGAGGACTATTGGACCAGGACGTGTTACCTATTTAATTCTACTACTAATCGGTTTAGGAGCAAAAGAGTGAGCTGTGGGCTTGTATTCTGCTAGGGGAATCCTCTACACGCTTGTTAGCGCTAGCCTGTAATTTGCAGAGATTTTGCTTGCAGAATTCGCTTGCAGAATTCAATGCTTGCAGAATTCGATGCTTACAGAATTCCCCGTAATATTTGTACTGGTGTACCTACAGGGAATGTTCGTACGCACCGATGTTGCTGATTGCTGATACAGTGAGATCTTTCTCGAAGTACGTGCGCTGTATACTCAAGGTGGTTCCCTGTATACTCAAGGTGGTTCCCCGGCTGGTCTGTACTTCACTACCATTCCCCTCATTCGGTTTGCTACATCAATTCCCAATATGCATTTGATGAGTCATGATGAATGTATTCATAGTTTGGACCGGATACTTTTGGAGTCATTACCCAATAACTCAGTTTGTGCCCTGGAATTGCACAAAAAATACCCTCATGTTTCCCATTTGGAGAGTCTACTAACCACAACATTTTGGGCTTTCTGTGGGGCAAAGTTGTTCCCAATATGCATTTGATGAGTCATGATGAATGTATTCATGGCTTGAACCAGACACTTTTTGCGTCATTACCCAATAAGTTAGTTTGTGCCCTGGAATTGTACCAAAATTACCCTCATGTTTGCCATTTGGAGAGTCACACCACAACATTTTGGGCATTCTGTTGGGCAAAGTTGTTCCCAATATGCATTTGATGGGTCATGATGAATGTATTCATGGCTTGTACCAGATACTTTTATAGTCATTACCCAATAAGTTTTATCTAGTACAACAAGCGACTTGTAATCTACTAGCGTAGGAACCTACGCGGATTCAGTACTAGTATGTATCTTATACAACACGCGTGTAGTAATCTACTCGCGTAGGAATTCACGCTGATCCACTACTAGTATGTATCTTGTACAACAAGCGTGTAGTAATCTACTCACGTAGAAACCTACGCGGATCCACTACTAGTATGTATCTTGTACAACAAGCGTGTAGTAATCTACTCGCGTAGAAACCTATGCAGATCCACTACTAGTATGTATCTAGAAAACCACAGGTGTAGAAATCTAGTACGATTCAGTACCGTATATGTTTTTGTACAAAAATTCTACTACCATAGAAACCTACGCGGATTCAATACCGGGAAATATCTAGTACTAAAAACGTGTAGAAATCTACTCGTGTAGAAACCTACATGCATTCAATATCGAAATTTATCTAGTACTAAAAACGTGTAGAAATGTACGCACGTAGAAACCTACATGGGTTCGATACCGAAAATTATCTAGTACTAAACACGTGTAGAAATTTTCTCGTGTAGAAACCTACGCGGATTCAATACTGAAAATTATCTTGTACTAAAAACGTGTAGAAATGTACTCGCGTAGAAACCTACGCGGATTCAATACCAGAAAATGTCTAGTACTAAAAACGTATAGAAATGTACTACTGAAAATTATCTAGTACTAAAAAGGTGTAGAAATGTATGCATGTAGAAACCTACATGGGTTCGATACCGAAAATTATCAAGTACTAAAAACGTGTAGATGTGTACTTGCGTAGAAACCTACGCGGATTCAATATTGGAAAATATCTAGTACTAAAAACGTATAGAAGTGTACTCGTGTAGAAACCTACGCAGATTCTATACCGGAAAATATCTAGTACTAAAAACGTGTAGAAATGTACGCACGTAGAATCCTTCATGGATTCAATACCAAAAATTATCTAGTACTAAAAACGTGTAGAAATCTACTCGTGTAGAAACCTACACGGATTCAATACTGAAAATTATCTAGTACTAAAAACGTGTAGAAATGTACTCGCGTAGAAACCTACGCGGATTCAATACCGGAAAATATATAGTACTAAAAACGTGTAGAAATCTACTCGCGTAGAATCATACACGGATTCAATACCGGAAAATATCTAGTACTAAAAACATGTAGAAATCCACTCGCGTAGAAACCTACGCGGATTCAATAGCGAAAATTATCTAGTACTAAAAACGTGTAGAAATGTACTCGCGTAGAAATCTACGCGGATTCAATACCGGAAAATATCTAGTACTAAAAACGTGTAGAAATCTACTCGCGTAGAATCCTACATGGATTCAATACCAAAAATTATCTAGTACTAAAAACGGTTAGATAGAGAAAGTGTGTCGTAACAAACAACAAACGCAATCGGTCTTACGATCGATTGATTTAGTGAGCAAGATCTTCTGTTACAATTCGATCATCTTTGTCTTTGTCGATCGGAAGGTTAATTACTCGCCGTATCGTCAAATCGTTTACAGCATATTACCGTGTAATTCTACTAAGCATACAAAGCACACGTAAAATAAGACACGAAACACACGCAAAACCATCTTCGATCGGTCTTTTGTTTTACCGTATTATCGTGTAATTCACCGTGATATCCTCGTTGAATATCACATATGATTGTACCTTATCATGTAGAATTATTACTAGGTTGTACATAGATTTTAGGGCATGATAGTGTTTTAGAGTTGTTAATTCTTCGAAGAGTGAGCTGAGGGGAAAATCCCGCTAAGAGGCAATCCACATAATTTTATTATTTTCCTTCTGAATCCGATTCGTTGAGAGTCTGATTCAAAGGCTTCTGACGAACAGCAATGCTGTGTTAGTGTGTTAGTAGACGAACGATTGTACTATACGCGTGACAATTGTGGTTGGATACTTTCGGCAACGGATAATCGGACTACAGGCGAGACTAGGGAAACGCCAGATCTCCTCTTGCTGTGACTTATTCAGATTGCAGCGAGACAGATCTTAGTATGTAGATTACAAGTAGTTGGTAGCAACTAGTGTGAATTTTGGGATATAAATCAGTTGAATGTTAAAAGTATGAGATAAAGTGAAATCTTGCCGAAATGCAAGATATCTCTTTTATTGAGATGAATACGTTGCAACTGCTGTTGCGTAGTGCTGAGATTACTCGCTGATTATTTCCGTACATGTATTAGTCGTTGACCATATATATTTGTATGCATGTATATGTATTGTGTGAGAATCACATGCCAACGGTTTTCTTCTCTTGTTCCGTTAGGAAGACTCCATGAAATGTTTATCATTAAGGTCAGGAATTGCTCCCGTAGCTCGTGTGATATTTTATGAAATCAGAGTTTGCTCACCGAAGAACAATGGCAATATCGTAAGACAGGGATTGCTCACCGTTTATGCGCGATGGGAATCGATGCGCCGTGGGAATCGATATGCCGTGGGAATCGATTACTTAGATGGATACGGGACTCATTGATTCATGCGCATAGGAAATCTACCCTTTGGTAGCTTTGGTACTTCTGGTCACGAAAGGAATTTAATACTCCCCATGTCTCCTTGTGAAGGGTCATCACGCTCTACATGATGCTTCCATCATCCTGAAGAAGGTCGCCAGTATTACCACAGAAGTGGAAGATGGGCCTGAGCAGTGGATACACAACTGAGTGACCCCAATGCTTGGTGAGAATGTCTGCACAGTTATCCTTACCTGGGATGTGCATCATTAAAATGAAACCTCTCGCTATCATGCTCCGTACGTAGTGAAACGATAGAATGTTATGACGCTTATGCAACCTTGCGTAAGGAAAGGTCGACGTTTGGATCATCTTTTCGTTGTCACCCCAAGAGTAGGAGATATCATGGACTCGTGTTCCGAGGTATCGGAATGAGTGGCGTAGATCGACAATCTGTTCGATGCAAGTTCTTCCTGCAACAAATTCAGCTCCAAAGGTGGCTGTCTCCGTAGTAGACTGCTTCTTCGAGAACCACATCATGGGAGTCTTGTTCGCGAAATGAAGAATGCCGGTTACTGCCTTGCCACTGAGAATATCATGCATGAGGTTGGCATCATAGAAGTGTGTTAACACTACTGTCTTTCCAAGCGGTGCAGGAGCGTTGTCGGGTAGCTCTTCAGAATGCTCCCCATAGACGGTGTTGGACCAGTCAATGGTGTCGGGTTTAGTCAATATAAAATCGGGCGGTTCCACGCGGAATCTGATTTTAAAATGTCTAAACTGGGAGATATATCCATAGATACGTTTTGCACGTTCGAGATGCCCATCTCGTGGCTGAGCTCTGAAACTTGAGAGCGTCATCACGGCTGTTTGTACATCGAAACGGCCAATGGCGATGATCCATTGTAGTGAACCGATCATACTTTGGTATTTCTGTATACCGGTTTCTTCGAGAAAGGCTGAGGAGTCCAATTCAGGATGATCGTTCTCCGCGATGGGTGATTGGAACCTAGTGCTAGGTTTGCATCCGAACATTTGTTCGTAAGACGCTTCCATCTTTTCGATGAACTTTATGGGATTCATGCACAGAACACCATGTTCGTCGCGCTCAAATCCACAGCCTAAGTGAAAGTTCATAGGTCCGGATCCCTTCAATTTGAAGTTATATGGTGACGATTGCAATATCTTCAAGAAGGAATTGGGATCTGCCATGCAGAGACATAGGTCATCGACATATGTGCATATAAGCTCATATACACGTTCACCATGCTTGTTCGTTCCGGGTTTGAGGAATATTTCCGGTTCTGCGCGGGATCTTTCGAAGCCGAGTTCGATGAGACAAGCCGCGAGTAAGTCTCCAAAGCACTTGCCTGAAGACCTGAGACCATATAGGGCTTTGTAAATGACCAGCAGGTGACCCTCCAACGATCCGAATTCGGGACCTGCTTTGATGCATACTTTCTCGCAGGTGACTGCTTCTAAGTAGGCGTTACCTATGTCGGTGCCCCATGCTTCTAGGTCGTTGAGTTCAGCTAGGAATAGGCACATATGTAGGCCGCAAAGAGATACGACGCCTGCGTAAACACTGTGGATAGGGGCCTCAGTGAGATTACCGTTAGCAACGAGGCGAGCCTTGTGTCTTCCGTCGTGTTTGACAGCGTATATCATGTGTACCTTGATCTGTTGGAATCCCGGGGGAATGGAGCTTGTCTTGTACACGCCTTTATCAATGAATGTATTGTACTCATTGAGTTGTGCCATTTCCAGAGTGGTGGCATCTTCCCATTTGGTGTTCCCGTTGGCTTGATCAAATCGGAGGGCTTCTTCGTGGTTACGAGGCACTTTGAATCCATATTGATACTACGGAGTGGTACGAAAAGAACGTAGTTTGGCTTGGTGCACGAGTCGATCAAGTTTCTTGGTTCGTCGGGCTAGGTTGGTAATTCTCCTGAGACGTTTCCAACCCGGGAGATCAAGCAAGTTGTTGTCTTTCCCATATTTTGCAACGGTGACCGGGTCGTCAGCTGCAATATTGGCCAGAGGTGCATATGTGCGTTCCATATTCTCCCATTCAATCCAGAGGTTATACTTGGAACCTTTGTATTGAGGATGCTTGTTATCCAGTGGACCTTGGTGTCCTAGGATGCGGCGAAACGACCAAAGTTTGCCGTCTTCTTGTGTTGAATCACGATGTATGTAATTCATGATGTCATTGTATGCAATGATATCATCGAGTTCGTCATCGGAGTGTTTGCACTTGAACTTGATGAAGTCTTTGTTGCGTTCAAGACTGTCTTCAACATCGACGATGGTAAGACGTTTCCGAGTGCCATCTGGATTGGTTACAAGGAAGGAACGTCCTTGTAGATTGGCAATCGGGATCGTAGGAATGGTAATGGGTTTACTGTCATCGTCAAATTGTGCGTTACCTTCTTCGTCGGTAACAACTACCTGTGATGGGTCTACGGAAGGAGTAGCGGGGTTGGTGTGTGGAGTTGTGACGTCACTAACATCAAAGTATGCTAATTCCGGTGGGTCAAAATCATCTTCAGTAAGGAGAACGCCATCGGATGTCTTGCTGAAGATGTGTGTCGTAGGAGGACCATCAAGACTCTCCCCATAGTTGTTAGGGAGTGGAGAAGGTGACCAGCTCGGGCTGTCATCGACCTTCTGATAAAGAAAGCTCGGTAACGAGGGGTGGGCGGGTGGTTGAAGAATCGGTTGAGTGCCAGATGCGTGGGGCGTGGTATCTGGTTGTTTGTTGAGTGCAGATGGAACGGTGTCATCGGCGGTGTCAGAATCAGCGGGTGAAATGTTAGGGGGAACTGAGCTGTTTGGTTTTGTAGACTCGTCAATGAGTTTATTCTGATTGGTATGCTCCCCATGTTTGAAAGCTGGAGCTTCTCCAGTGGCGTATATACGGGGTAAGGAATCTTTTGCGTTACGCCATTTATTCATTGAGAAATAACCTTACAAATAAGGTTATTTGCCCTTATGACTTTTCGTGTGATACGCCCGCTTAGTACGTACAAATACGCGTTCCACGGTGGATTCTTTTTAGTCCCCTTCAGTCATAAATCCAATCGTTAAGCGGCTGGATTCTATGACTTAATCTATTCATCGTGAGTCATTGTCGTGTTTTGAATACCAATCTGTATCCAGTCTACTATCAGAGGCCCTATCAATTGGGGCGGCGTTTTGCCTTTCATTCTGGCTTGTATCATGGCGTTTTGCCCTGATCCTTGCCCGATTGATATATTGTTTCATGGATCAAATTATCCATCTTCGAAATGCTCATTGCAAATCTATTCGTTTCCATGATCGAACTTGGTACAATCAACTTGTTACTTCGATCAAACGATCGATCGAACATTCCATTGAATGATTGATTCTTTCGCTACCACATGCAACGAGAACAATGTTCCCGGAAAACAGCGCCACTCATTAGCTTTGTAAACAAATCAGCAATATTTGTCGAACCTGGTTCCTTTGCAACTCGGATAATCCCTGCTGCAATAGATTCTCTGGCCTTGTGGTATGCAATGCTGTTATGCTTTTTCTTACATGGGCTTTCAGGTCGTGTAACATTTGTGACAACAGAATCATTATCACAATACACATTGGTGCTCCCATCAATTGGAACACCCATCATTCTCAACTTGTATCGTAGACCTTCAACCAATTCGATTGCAATTTTCAAAGCAATGATTTCAGATCCAAAAGTTGACGTTTCGACTGTTGTTTGCCTTTTGGAAAACCAAATGATCGGTGCATTATTAATGAAGATAATAACACCGGTATGAGACCTTCTCGTTGCCTTGCATCCAGCATGGTCAGCATCAACAAAACAACTCATCGTCACATGTTTTCCCAAAGCTTCAGGCATATCTGCTGGTATGACTTCAGCAGCACCAGGATAAAATTCAGACCAATCGCATTTTTGGAATTTACTCTCATCGATGCTTGGTACTGTATCATCAAAAACCAATTTTGACCTGTTGTACTTTTTCAAATATGCAAATATATGAAACAACTGATTCAAGTGTCCTTTTCTTGCTTGTGCCAGATACCTTGACATCAGCGAGACTGGCATTACAATGTCTAGCCTCCCTAATTCACAAATCCACCTGAGGACGCCAATCAAACCTTGATAGTAATTTTGCAATTCAGGATTCAATTCCTCTGATATATCAATTTCCGGTCGATAATCATGTGACAATGGACTGGATGCTGATTTTGGTAGATACTTGTACCCATATTTTTCAGTTCCTAGCTCTTGTTCGACAGCTGCAACAGCTTTCGCCGTATACTTGGTGCTTGATAATGACCATCTTGGTTTTGAGTCACCTTCAAAGTAGAACTTTCCAATATCTGCTCCCAAATACAGAGTTGGCTCTTCAATAGTATCATCCTTCAGTTTGAACTTGCGCTCAATGTTTTCAAGCTGGAACTTTGGATCTTCACCAGAACATAAGATGTCGTCTACATAGGCAATCATCATTGCCCAGTACCTGGATCCATCTTTCCTGGTTTCAATTCGTAAGTGCACATCCGGATCTGCTTTGCATGGTGAATATCCAAGATCTCTCAAATGCTGTGTGAGATATGATCTGAAAGATGCACCTGCGACCGGCAGGCCATACAATGCGCGAACTATCTTGCAAGGTCTCCCTGCAAGATGTGGTGGAAAACCATCTTCAGCTCTCGCTTTTAGAAAGTATTTCTCTTTAATCAGGGCTGTCAAATATGCATTTTGAATATCTGCTGAGAGAACCTTCAAATCATTCAGCGCTGCCAGCAGGAAGAATATCCTCACTGAATCCGGACTGGGAACCGATGAGTAGGTATATTCTTTTGCCACTGCAGGAACTTTATGACCGTCCCCTACTAACCTAGCCTTCCTCGTTAGGGATCCAAGCTTGATGTCAAAAATCATGTGGGTTGTTATTTCCTTGTGACCGACTGGAATAACATCATCGTCAGAAAATTCAAACGCTGCCATATTGTTGGTCATTTCTTTGTGAATTGCTCTTTCCCAGTGATCGGTGCCTGTTTTCTTATCAATAGCCATCGCTTGTTTGATTGAATGTGGCAATTCAACACCATATTTGTGGGTTTTCAACCAATACTTTGCTGTTTTGGCTGCTTTAAGGATCCGATCCTTTCTTCTCAAAATTTTGTGCACCCACCATCTGAATGCTGGTGACTTTTCAAGATTATTGTTGACAGCATATTCAGCTAATTGCACTGGAAATGACTCTTTCACATCACTTAGCTTACACCACGATTCTGTGCCATCTTTCCAACTGGCGAGAATCCTCCAGCCCCTAGTTGTCGGCTTATGGGTTTTCCTGCCATTTTTTGCTATGGTCGTGGCTTCATCATCAGTTAGTGCAGTGTTGTCGCATTCATGATCAATGAGTTCATCTAGTAGAGTGAACATCCTTCCGTCATCATCAACAGAACTGTACAAACTCTCTGCAACAATATTTGCCGTGTATTCCTCTATGGTGCCATCAGGTAGTTGCAATTTGTACAGCCTCGTGTCTAGTATGGGATTCTCATTTCTGAGTCCAATTGGTCTGTTTTGCAAATCTCGCACTCTATCCTTGACAACACACCTGAGTCTTTCATCATTTCTTTCAATGATCACTTCATTGCCCAGATATTCATCTGGTTCATCAATATCTTCTACTGATGCTTCTGGTTCAGCCATTTCAAGTTTCAGATCAGGTGATTCTACTGGTTGATCCTCAAATAGCTCCATTTGAGGCTCCGGGTAGTTTTCCTGGAAAAAGGACGCGCTATCCTTCACTTCATCACCAATCTTGGATTCAATTGATTTGTCAATTGCTTCCATTCTTCTGAGAATATCTCTATCCCTCCATTCAAATTCTTTGACAGGCCTTATTGAATTTGTAGATATTGGTATTGCTGATTCAGTCAGGAGCCAAAAACAATCACCCCCCCCTACCTTATTGCCACAAGGACCCAACCATCGTCCCAACCTTTCAACGCCTTGAGTAGAAGAATCACCTTTATCATAGTAAAACACAAAATCATACCATTCTGATGAAGTGTATAGTGTAATATCGGGCCTATAGCCATGGACCAATTCAAATGGGGTTCGCCCCATTGAAGAAGGGTTGCTTGATGCTGTTCTCTGCCTTATGTTTGCACATATTTCACCACAAAATCACCATAATCGCCTCGGTGATTTCTTCTTCGCTGACTTGGTTGTGATTGCACTCCCAAGGTGTCCAATCGCTTGTTCTGCTCGATTTTGAAATGGGCAATGAGGTTGTATGAATGTCTGATGAATATGGTTGCGCTTTACAATTGAATTCCAGTGCGTCTTGTAAGTTCTTGGTGATCCTTGTTTGGGAGCACCGTCAGAAATCAAATGCTCTGGGATTCCAATTTCATGAATGAATGTTTTCAATCCTTGGTGCGCTTGTGATTTATCCTGTATTGGTATAAATACTTCAAACCCGTTGCCATTTGTAAAGATCTGTGCACATTTCTCCTGTCTCATAATACTGGTTGTTCTAGCATGCCACGTATCAGTGTACCAGGTTCCTTGTGCAATTCTCTTGTTCCTGAAGCGCTATGTAGGCAGCCTCTTCATCAATGGTAATTGCAAATTCCTGAGCGCCTTCTGGGTTGTGACCTTCAATGTCTGCTCAGCTTTCTTGAAACTAATATTCCAAGTTTTGGCTAGGCGTTCACAGTCAACTTTGTTTGGACCCTCAATAGTTATCACTGACGGCCCCCATTGATTTCTTCTATCAAGAGATCTCCTTTCAAGTGTATTGTCAATTTCTTGCAAGCTAGGGGCCTGTTTTGATTCTTCTTCATGAGCTTCCATAAAGTCATATTCTGTATCATCAAACAAAAATTGTGTTGTCGGCGAAAAAATACGGACTTTGTCGGCATCAAATTCGATCGAAAAAGCCGACAAAACGAACGAAACGACGACCGAGGTGCGGAATACGAGAACAATCAAGCGTTAGAATCAAATGCACCTCCACTACTTGGAAATCCCTAAGTGGTAAAAACGATATCACTTAGGACTACAAACAAAAGACAGTAATCGGTTAGAAACAAGACATATCCAAAGACCTGACCAATAAGTGAACACTTGGAATCCATAAGTACATTCAAAAGAATATACTTGATATCCCGTGAGGAAATTACTTATTGCAATCAAGAAAATCAATACTGATTCCAGATGGGCCTCATATCTAGCATATATACCACGAACAAGCATACGCCCCATCGAACAGATTACTTAACAACATGAATGACCGATACCGCCAAATGACCAATACAGTAAGACCGACACGACGCTAATACAGCAACAGCAACGACAGTATCGGTACGAGGATGGTAACAAATAACCGGGCAAGATCTCTACCATGTAAAATACAGCAGAGAGCCCCGATACAGTGAAAATACCCAGTAAAAATAAGAGCCTCTCCTTGAGCTCACATCTCTTTAAATTTAAAATATTCGTTATACCTATCCGGTCGATTTTTAGAGTAACAACAGGTTATAGAGCCCTTATACCTTCCACTAACAAGTGGATACCTTAAGCTACCTATCTCCGCCCCGTACAGCACCTCCACTGTCGGTCACAGCCAGAGTATACTTGGTACGGGACTCGGCGACGGGCTGTATCAATAGACCTCCCCCCGCCTTTCTTTCTTTCTTCTCCTCCTTACTCGCGTATCAAGGGGTGTATCTACAGATCCTTCTACCAAGAATCTTCTTCTGTAATACACGACTAAGCAGCGTACGTATCAAGGGGTGTATCTACAGAACATTCTACCAAGAATCTCCTTCTGTACTACACGACCAAGAACGATTGACAATCCAACGATTGCTCCTCCGACAATCGTCACCGGTTAATTCATTGCATCATCGACAAGTACGATCGAATTACGATTACATCTAAACGATTGATTACGATCGGACGCTTCTCATTGCCGCTCAAGCCTCCAACCGAAGCTCCAATTTCAACCAGACATCGTTCGTTATTCCGCCAACGACGATAACGATTGTTATCTAGGGACGACGATCGATCGAACAATCCTTATTTTACGTTTCCACGACCGTTCGAAAACGCCATTATCGATCGAAATTATTACCACATCAAACGATTGTAACGACGACGACAACGACGAAACACCGAGTCGATAATTCATCATGCCGCCAGCACCTCCATTTGACTGGAATCAAATCCAGGACATTGCAATCCGATTTGGGACATTCAACACCAAAGGCAATGCCCACAAACATGAGGCCCTCAACGCCTCATTCTACCATGCTCTAGAAGACACTGCTGGCTTATTCCTCACAGATGATGCTGACAGCGAAGGACCCAAGACGCTTGCTCCAGATCCAGTAACCATGCTCAAGGAAATTATTGTAAACGCAATCATGGATATCATTCCCCCCAAGGAACAAACTGAGATCAATAAGGGACACATATCCACCCTTTTTGCGGACGCTTGTCTATGGTATGTTGCTCCAGACAAAACACCGAAGAGAATCCGAAACAAACACTCAATGGACAAGGCAGGAACACTAGCCGTTGCGCAAGGACAAGAAACTCTCCTCATAGAGATCAGAGCAACCCACTGGGGCTTCAAATCAAACTGGGACGCAGTACATTTTGACGAAGTCTATGACACAAAAATCTACAACTTCCCTGAAGGAGACGCCAACGATGAAAATGCCACTGCGCCAACTCCAGCGACGGCAACAGGCACCGACATGCAGCAATTGACCACTCTACTCCAGCAACTGGTCGACAACAGCAACACCAATAACAATAACAATAACAATAACAGTGCCGGCGCCAATTACCAAGCTCTTGACCTTCCATGGAATCCAGCAACATTACCACCACCTGTGAAAGAGCGATATTACAGGCGAGATGAATTCCTCACCAAAGATGATATGAAGGACTTCCCAATCACCTACACCGACTCATCGGGAAATGAAACAATTGTCAGGCAAAACTACTACCTACACAATCTAGGCAGTGGCAGAAATGACCAGCGCCTGATCACCAGAAGTGGTGACTGTTTTGATCTCACCAGAGCCTATGACAAGTCCAAGGAAGCTGCTAGAGACAAACTATTCCTCTCAGGCTTTCCACAACTACAGGATGCAACGGACCCTCAGGTTAGGAAATGGTACAGAGAAATCACAGCTCACTCACAGCAACACCATATTTATGTCCACCCATACTATCTATTCAGACGTGAAGCTGACCACCTCAGAGGATTCACAATTGGTGATGACCTTCCACACGACCTGCCTTCTAGATATGAATTGGCTATCAATGAATGGGGAAATCTCATTTACACGGCACTGAGAACTGATAAAATCATCCCTGACTCATGTGCAAGTATGAAGGCCACTATTCAGAGCTTTGAAGGCGGACAAGGATAGGAAGCGCTATACACAGTTATTGCTCAAACACATCCCAACTCAAAAAGGCCATCCAATGCCAGCAGAATGGTCAGAAACCCTCCCAACCAAGATCCAAATGAATCTCTTGAAGAATACTACTTCCGGTACAAGGATTATTTGAGACTTAGAGTGTTCCTCCAAAACCAACCCAGCACTATCAGTTCAACAGAAGAAGTTAGCAACCTGATTGCAGGAACCACCCTCTCAGAAGAGCTCTTCAAAAAGACAGAAGATGAACGCGACTCTGATGATCAATTCAAAAGAGACAAATACAAGGCAGGTAGGCTTCTCCAAACCCTTCAAACCTATGAACAAGAGATCAAGGCTGAACAAAAGTACAAGAGGGACACCTCCAAACCAATCCGGCCCAAGCAACTGCCTGTCTCAGGTACCAGACCAGGTCCCCGTCGGAATGATCGGTTTCAAAAGCGCGCTAGCAACAGCACTGTTAGGACACCTTCTACTTTGACATCCCACTCAATCAGCCTGATTGAATCACTTGGCTACCCGGAGATGGATGAAGAATCTGACGATCCCTTCCTCCACCAAGCATACTGCAATGCCATCACGGTATTCGATAAGCAACCTAGTCTTTTTGACACATCCAGAAAATGTATTGTTTGCCACATGTCTGGTCACAATTTTGATAATTGTCCTGCATTGCAAGACATTGAGTCCCTGAAGAAACATAGGATTGCTGCGGCTGTTTTTCTGAACAAATCCAATAAACAGACCCAACAACTCTTGGATTCCACCCAACAAATCTCTCAGATCAACATTGGTAATGAAGATCAAGATGAGGTTTCACCTGATGCTGCAGTAGAAAACCAAAATTTTTGCAATGGCCAAGAATAGAAAGTCTTTCTTGGAGCCATACTATGACATCACCTCAAGATGATCCTCAAGGATTTGACAACATCACAGCGTCCCAAGTGAACAGCTTATGCCCCTCCTTGGACTCCAGCAGTGTCAGCTCCTATGAATCTGTCATAATTGGTGCCGTCGACCTCCTTCCAAAAGACAGCCTACAGTCATCTATACCAATTGATGTCTACTGTGACATGGAATCACTCAGGGCTACATCCCCTACATTGGAATCACACCTGAAGACCAATGAGGATCCCAATTTCGATAGGGACAACCCTACGCCAGTTGATACATACAATGTGCAATCCCTCGTCCCACCGGACCCTGTTGCAGCTACAGCCTACTTCCAACAGGGTGTCCGGGCTCAGATTGACACCGGTGCAAAGGTTTCCTGCACAAACCTCAAACACATCCTGCACGATTACAAACCTTACACCAAGATAAGAAAATGTCCCGTCAGGCTTACAGCAGCAATAGGAGGCACAGCAGCCACCTGCATCCCTGAAGGCTCAGGATATTTGCATATCCCAGCACCGAATCACATTGGATATATCAAAGTTTTCTTCTACTATTCTCCCTCCCTGTCAACAACATTACTGAGTGAGAACGATATCTGTGGCATGACATCCCGTACGCGATGTCAGTTCAGTGGACAGTCCATCCATAAATCATTCACTGAGAACCTTGACTCATCTGCTCCACAAAATGGCAACCTCACCATTATTTGTCATCACAAGCAGAACACTGCCTGCAGCATTGTCCTCCATGGGAGCATCATTGATGGTCAATGCTATACACACCCAGTACTGATCCCAGATGTTGATATTGCATCTCCATATGCAAATTGTGCAACATCGTCCGCCTATGCCTTAGCGACTGACATACAGTTCAAGGAAGCTTGTGAACTGGCCTCCAAAGACGCAATTAGCAACTACAGGTATGATATATACACAAACCTTGTCAATCTGCAGACATGCACTGAAGCAGCGAAAGCTCAGTCTGATACCAGTGTCATACCAATGTTTGATGCCAAACTGTTTTTCACCAGAATTGTGGACAAAAATATCCCTATCCAAGCCATCAAAACCAAGACATCGAAACTCCTGTGGCACCAAAGGTTGGGACACCCATGCGATGATTTTCTGTATCAAGCTCATAAGCACATCATTGGAGTCCCAAAGTTCAAACGGCAAACCAGTATTCTTGACCAATGTCCAACTTGCATACAATGTAAGCACACCAAAACACCTGCTGGCTCACATTCCACACGCAAGGCCACACAACCGTTTCAAGGTTTATCCATTGATTTTGCATTCTCAGGTGCAAAATCCTCCAACAGCAAACGCAAGCGCGATTATGAAGGCATTGACATCCTTCCCAAAAGTCCTGCCTCCAAGCTTTTCTCCTCCCACAAGAAGACTCTCTCCAAGCTCCGAGGCGCTTATATTGTATCTATCAATCACAATCGTGTCTTCACTACTGCTGATGTTACTACAGCCTTACAGGCCTGCCACGATCGAGGGGTGCGGGATTCTTCAATAGATACACCAATTACCTTTGCACTTGAAGAAAAATTATCTATGAAGGAGGTCAGGAAACACTCAAATGAATATGGTTTATTTGCTCCCAATACCTCCTGGAAGGAACCCACTGCTGAAGAAGATCCACCATTCTTGGACCGGATTTCCTCCATCAAAGCTATCCAGCGCATTGGTACAAAATACAAGCAGCTGATACAATCAAGAATCAACCAGGTCGATAGCACTGAAGCACTCCATGCCTCCATCCAAAAACACTTGGCGCCAACTGAAGACGACATGGATGTTGTCATTCCTACTATTGATATTGCATCTCTCAGAGCTATCACCAAGCTTCATAAACCAGGAAATCAAGCATTACCACTAGATGCAGATTCACTGTCCACTGAAGAAATTGAACTTTTCATCAAGGCCATCAATTCCAAGGCAACTACACCTGAAGAACAAGCGCTAGGGCACTTCACTCGAAGGAATCTCAAGCCTTTATCTACATGGCCTGAATGGCAAGCTGGGGAGCGAAAACAGCTTGATCAGTTTGAAGATTTGGAAATGTTTGGATCACCAATTCAATACCCTAAGGACCCCGACGCTATCATTCTCAGACCTCACTGGCAATACAGTGTGAAACGAAATGGTGTCAGAAGAGCCAGACAATGTTGCAATGGCAGCAAATATGCAGCGCCAACCCTGCATGCCATAGCAATGTCATACTCATCATGTGTTGAACACCCCATCCAAAGACTGTTCTTTGCCATTGCAGCAAGTCTCAATCTCAAAGTTTATGGGGGGGACGCGGCTGACGCATATGCCCATTCTCCAGGGCCCCACATCCCTACATACATGACTATTGACGATGCATATGCAGAATGGTACAGACACAAGCATGGCAGAGACATAGACAGACGATTGGTGCTTCCAGTCCTTCGAGCACTTCAAGGCCACCCAGAATCTGGAAGACTCTGGGAAACCCACATCAACAAGATCTTGAAAGGTCCCGATCTCAACTTCAAAACCACCACACATGACAGGACGATCTACACGACAGTTTTTGAAGGTGAAACGGTTTACATGCTGAGACAAGTTGACGATTTTGCACTGGCTTGCACATCAGAATCCATATCTGACAAGATCTATGACATAATTGGCGCAAAGCTGAAGCTTCCTAGAGAAGATACTGTCCCCTTCACCAAAATGGGATTGCTTGAAGACTTCAATGGAATTGATGTCAAACAGACAGCTGACTACATTGAACTGTCCTGTGCGAACTACATTGACAGAATCATGACATCCCATGGTTGGGAGACTGACTCTAAAATGAAACCTCACTCCAAGCCTTCAGCACCATTATCAACGGAAGTATTGAGTCAACTTCAATCACACACGAATGGACCATTAGAAGGCACCAAGGAACATGCTGAATTGCAATCCACATCTGGCTTCTCCTACAGGACACTCTTAGGTGAAATGATGTTTGCATATGTGAGTTGCCGGCCAGACATTGGCTACGCAGTGACTCTAATGTCAAAATACAGTTCCAATCCCACCGCCTTCCACTATTCAAGTCTGAAGAACATCGCTCGATATCTCAGAACAACCAGGTCCTGGGGTATTAGATTCTACAGACCAAATGCCGAGCCAACTTTGTCACCAGGGGAACCATACAATGATGCAGTCCAAGATCCATCACTCCCAACATTCCCGGAAGACATCAAGCAAGCCAAACTGATGTGTTTTGTGGACGCCGCATATGGAAATGATCCAAAACACCGGAGGTCCACCACAGGATACGTCTTCACTTATGCTGGTGGAGCAATTGTTTACAGATCCAAAGCTCAGTCACTTACTGCACAGAGTTCTACCGAAGCCGAGTTCATTGCTGCAGTGACAGCAGCCAAAACAGCCAGATATCTCAGATCCATACTCAGGGAATTAGGATTCATCCAAGTTGGCCCAACTCCGATCTATGAAGACAATGCATCAGCAATTGAAATAATCAATGCCCAGAAGCCAACTGAAAGGACCAGACATATTGAAATCAGGTTCTTTGCCATTCAAGCATGGAAAGAAAATGGTGAAATCAATATGATTCATATTCCTGGAGTTATCAACCCGGCTGATGACCTAACCAAACCATTGGGATGGATCTTGCACGCCCGTCATGCAAGATACATCATGGGACACTACCCAGGTTAAATCAATTGCACGTTACCATTCGATTCGAACGTTCGGTTGTACCCTGGATCAAACCGGCGCGATTATAATATGAGATCAACGCACATACTTTGATTCCATCGACCGGTCAATTACGTTGAGTCGATCTCAGGTTAAATTCGTAACGCTTAAACCGAATATTCCTGGCTACATAACCGACTCTAATATACTCCGACAGTAATCCAACATTGAATGAAAATACATGTTGGATCAAGGGGTGTGTTGTCGGCGAAAAAAATACGGACTTTGTCGGCATCAAATTCGATCGAAAAAGCCGACAAAACGAACGAAACGACGACCGAGGTGCGGAATACGAGAACAATCAAGCGTTAGAATCAAATGCACCTCCACTACTTGGAAATCCCTAAGTGGTAAAAACGATATCACTTAGGACTACAAACAAAAGACAGTAATCGGTTAGAAACAAGACATATCCAAAGACCTGACCAATAAGTGAACACTTGGAATCCATAAGTACATTCAAAAGAATATACTTGATATCCCGTGAGGAAATTACTTATTGCAATCAAGAAAATCAATACCGATTCCAGATGGGCCTCATATCTAGCATATATACCACGAACAAGCATACGCCCCATCGAACAGATTACTTAACAACATGAATGACCGATACCGCCAAATGACCAATACAGTAAGACCGACACGACGCTAATACAGCAACAGCAACGACAGTATCGGTACGAGGATGGTAACAAATAACCGGGCAAGATCTCTACCATGTAAAATACAGCAGAGAGCCCCGATACAGTGAAAATACCCAGTAAAAATAAGAGCCTCTCCTTGAGCTCACATCTCTTTAAATTTAAAATATTCGTTATACCTATCCGGTCGATTTTTAGAGTAACAACAAATTGGTCTACCCTTCACGCGCTTGAAATATTCCTTACTGAAGAAATTCGATGAGCAATATTTCCATCTGTTGCAATTTGGCATTCAGTTAGCATTCTTCTTGTTGATACCTGATGTACTCTCATCAGTTTGCATTGCTGCATGACACTTGGATGCCTGTTGTCTAAGCTGGTCTTGGGGAGCATACCTGTAACATTACTTGCAGGTTCTGTTACAATCGAACTTGTATCCATGGCTTGATCCTCTTCGGTCGACATAGCTTGAAGGCTAAACTGGTCCCCTGAAATTGGATCTCCATTGTCAATGGCTAACTCGGCCATCCTGAACTTCAGTGAATGTGGATCCCAAGGGGTATCATTTGTTGCAATCAGATGTTGACATTCATCAAGCTCCATTCTTGTTGGCTTTCTTGTGGGAAAATATGAAATCACATTTCTCATACTCAGTTTGATAAAAACTTTCTTCGGATCATCATCTTCCATTGGCGTTTGAATTGTAATTCCATGCTTGGATCTTGGATCAAATTGACGCGGTGTTTCTTCAACAGAATTGAAATTGCAGTCCCTCACCTGATTTGGGCATATTAAGCTGTTCTTCAATTTGTTCCCAAAGTACAGCGCTTGATGGAACACTATGATGTAGACTTGACCTGATGTTGGATTTGTCCATGCCGTAGCACAGCTTCCAATCGGGATCTTCTTGATGGGCTTGTACTCTTCAGAAAAAGGTGCAACATCAACATGTGTTGTGATCTGATCAGGGTTTAGTAATATCATATTACTTCCTGCGGCAGTGGTATCAGCATGTGAATCTAGCTCGCAGTATCCTTCTTCATTTTCACCATCATCAAAATCTACAGGAACATTCATCTTGTATAATGACCGGCTCACCATTGTTAACAATTTGTGTTCTAGTGATAGTGTCCGGTTATTATGTCATTTCTTAGATTTTGAGCCAAAGCTATCACCTGCGCCTTCATTTTCAGCTTCTTTTGCCTTTTTGGTCTCAGCGGCTTTTAGATTTCTTTTCTTCTTTGCCTGTCTCATCTGGTAAAGCTCCTGACGCTGTTCTTTTGACATTGTTTTATAAACACTTGTTGGATAGGGCTTGCATTCAACTTTTCCTGTAAACGTTCCAGTTGTTTTCTGCTTCTTGTTGCTGGTTGTGCCCACAGAATACACACTTCTGGAACCTCTTTTATGCTTCCCATTTGCAAGCTTCTTCAATCCAAGTCAATTGGTGAATAGAATCAAACATTCATTGAAGTTGTCACGATAGTCTTTGCTCTCATCAATTGCATCTGCTTTTGCAGCATCAAGCCGCTCATCACTGATTGAATTGATAAAATCCCAAACAAATCTCCTTTCATTGTGATTCTTTTCAAATCTCAGAATTGTTCCATGGAAGGCAGTCCAGTTTCGCTTGTGCTTGTTCCAGTCATAATTCTTAGCATCGCCAGTGTAATGTGAATCTTTCATTTCCTGATAGGTTTTGTTCAGAACCATAGTGATATTGGTATCAGTGTAAGCATGTTGCATCAATGAAATGAAAGCATTTCTGGCATTACCAGAGTTCAGAGCAGTGTTTTGGAAATGTGCCACATATTCCCAACCAGGACCTTTTCTCGTTGCATCACATAACAGCCTCCAGACGACGTTGTTATCTTCGTCATACTGGTGACCTGACAGAACGCCACACCTTTCATTGTAGTCACTCCAAGTTGGATAGGTATCTGTTGGACTTTGCCCAACTGTTCCGGACCTAGCTTTGTCAGTAACATCTTCCTTCTCTTGGGGTCTTATGACATAGAAGATTGGGAAACCTTCAGAGTTGAATCTGTATCTCAAGTTTTGTCGAAAGCCTTCCTCCCATTCTCTGAACTTTGTAAGGTCCTTTAGCTCAGGTGGGGTTGACTTTTCCTGTGATTTCACACTCGATTCCATCATCTTGATTCTGAATTGCTGCAATTCCAGATTGTTTGGGTTTGCTTTCCAGTCGATGGCCCTTGGCGTGACTCCAATCAATGGTTGATATTGAGCCCAACTTGCCCATGTGAGAAGCCTCGATGATAGCCTGTTACCATAGTGGATACTTTTTGGGTTAGGACATTCTGGACTGATAGATTTCAATCCATGCATGAACGATTTGATGCTTTCCTTGTTGAGGTCTGTAATTTCTCGAATATTAGACATCCCTCCCTTCATGATTTCTTCGGCTGATTCATAGTTGATACCAAAATCCATCAAGCTGCTTCTGAAGGCAAGCTGTTCTGGGTTTAGAAATCTACCATTGTTGAACCCGCTGATTTTTATTTTCGGTTGGGATGACCTCCTTTCGTACCGTTCAGCCCTTAGGTCGACATCTAGTTGACCTTCATCATCATCACTGCTATCACCTTGGTTAACTTCATCTGGATTTCTGTGTTGTTTCACTGCATCTTGTATGGCTCTGATCCTTTTCTTTACTTTCTTGTCGATGACTCTTTTCCAAGTTGAGTTCATTCCTGGATCAGTCATAGCCTTTTCCATTACTTTCATAATCCTTCCATCGAACTCTTCTTCACTATCTGGATAATTTTCCGCATCCTCGTCATCAGGATCTTCCGGGTCTTGATCCACTTCCATTTTTGTTTCCTCATTGTAGTCCTCATCATCTTTTGGGTTGGCTCTTGTTCTTCTTGTTGGAGCCATGATGAAGGATGGATTTCAAATGATCGTTTCTTTCTTGGGGTGTGGGCGGTCGATTCGTTTGATGGTATTCGATGTAAGGTACGATCGAATATGTGATCGGAGGTGGTATGTGAAGAGAGTGTAATTGAATCGAGGGATTAGATGTGAGATATGGATATTAATCGTTGGTGACGGTTGAGTGTGATTTGCTTATCTATTTGTATATCCGGATCGGATTTTTGTTCCGGTTTGTATACTTTCTGACTATTCGGATCGAGTTTTCGTTCCGGTTAGTTTTGTGTGTGAGCTTTTGCTGTTTGTTGCAAATCAAGATTGTGAGCTTTCCTATCCTTTCTCGGGATTTGCTCATTCTGTATTTCTGTGGTGAAAGATTGTTTTCCTGAGAACTTTTAGTGTTCTCTTTTTCTTCTGGACCTTTTTCCCTTTGGACCTTTTCGCTCTTCGATCTTTCGCGGGCAGATGTTCTTTCGCAATCTGTTTCGCAATCTGTTTCATCACAGAATACTTCAGGCTCAATCTTCTGGCTCACGTCATTCTTGTTTTCAGTGAAAGATCAGTGTTCTCGAATATTGATTCCTTTCAACTGATGCCAACCTGGGCGACTCTTTTCTGAATCGTCCAGCCCTTTTCCCTTGCTTGTTTTGCTGGATCTCGTAACCCGGTGGAGCCACCACCTTGGTTCGGTTCTTTGGTCTCTTCTTTCAGGGAGACCGCCCTGGTGTTGGTCTATTCCAGGGCTCCACAAGCAACTGCCCCTTTTACATCCTTGAGGGTTGATGCCGGTAGCTGATCAGGCTATTCGGATTCGTTTGTCTTCGAGCTCAACTGCGTTTCTCGGTGGGAAACGCCAATCGTCCTCCACAGCTCGTAGAGTGCTGTGGGTCTGATAAACTAGAGAAAGTGTGTCGTAACAAACAACAAACGCAATCGGTCTTACGATCGATTGATTTAGTGAGCAAGATCTTCTGTTACAATTTGATCATCTTTGTCTTTGTCGATCGGAAGGTTAATTACTCGCCGTATCGTCAAATTGTTTACAGCATATTACCGTGTAATTCTAAGCATACAAAGCACACGTAAAATAAGACACGAAACACACGCAAAACCATCTTCGATCGGTCTTTTGTTTTACCGTATTATCGTGTAATTCACCGTGATATCCTCGTTGAATATCACATATGATTGTACCTTATCATGTAGAATTATTACTAGGTTGTACATAGATTTTAGGGCATGATAGTGTTTTAGAGTTGTTAATTCTTCGAAGAGTGAGCTGAGGGGAAAATCCCGCTAAGAGGCAATCCACATAAAAGCGCCGGCGATTATTCATTGAGAAATAACCTTACGAATAAGGTTATTTGCCCTTATGACTTTTCGTGTGATACGCCCGCTTAGTACGTACAAATACGCGTTCCACGGTGGATTCTTTTTATAGAAATGTACTCGCGTAGAACCCTACACGGATTCAATACCAAAAATTATCTAGTAAGGTGTAAACATATTTTCGTGTAGAAACTTACGCGGATTCAGTACCGAAAATTATTTAGTACTAACAACGTGTAGAATTCTACATTAGTACAAAATCATGTAGAAGTCTACAGGATGTACTTCTACTTCGATCGATCGATGATTTTTTTTCTACCTCGCGACAAAAAAAAATTCTCCACACAAACAGTAATAAACTTTTCTTACCTCATGACAAATAAAAAAAATCACTTTTTCTACCTCGCAACAAAAAAAAACAATCACTTCATGATCTGTTCTACCTCACAACAACAACAACAAAAAAACTTCATAATCTGCCTTCTTACATCCGACTTATTTGAGTAGAGTGTTGGTTCTTGCAATCAACACTCCGTCCGGGAACGTGGGATCCGACCCTCTTTGAGCACAACGATCCGTTCTCAGATATTTTAGTCTGAAATAACAGCCTTGTACTGCATGACAATAGAAAGCATTCGACGAGAGGGAAATTGCTGGATAGATATTGTTTGAATTGGCCCCCAAACATATACGTATTGAAATCAATGAACCTGCATCCCTTGCCTCTATATCAACAGGAACAAGATACTGTTTTTCGTGACATGGAGTAAGAAGTAATCTACGGCAGCAACAACAATTTCATCGGGACGATTGTCGGAACGACGGTACGAATAAACGGTAAACATACAAACGGCAACAAGGAATGATATTGCAACCAAATTACAGATGATGTATTTTTTAACTTTGGCTTTTCTTCTTACTATTTCAGGGATGACAACGAGGCAATCAATTGTCGACAACGGTGAGCAAAATATTACGAGCCAAAGGCAAGCGGACGGCAGCAACAGCAACGAGTTGGAGGGAAGCGGACGGCAGCAACAGCAACAGCAACGAGTTGGAGGCAAGCGGACGCGAGCAACAGCAACGAGTTGAAGGGAAGCGGACGGCAGCAACAGCAACAGCAACGAGTTGGAGGCAAGCGGACGCCAGCAACAGCAACGAGTTAGAGGCAAGCGGACAGCAGCAACAGCGTCAACGTTTTCCCTGGAGCATCAGAAGTGGCATGTAGATTATACTATTCTGTTGTTATTATGTACTCTACTACATCAATAGATACTCACACCATTTTGTTCAATTTCACCGGCGCAACCCCTAGTAGGAGTGAGCAACGGCAACGAATCGTTGGCATACGGCATCAACAGAAACGGCATCCGCATTGGCATCAACCGACCTCCTCCTCCTCCAACGAACACAGCATCGTCTCCTCCTTCCAGCAGCGAATCCGCTCCCCTCATCCAACAGAGCAGCGATTCGTCTCCTCCTCCTCCAACAACAACAACAACAACAGCAACGGCGATTCGTCTCCTCCATCCAGTAGCAAATCCGAATCCGCTCCCCTCATCCAACAGAGCAGCGATTCGTCTCCCCCCCCAAGAGCAGGGTTCGTCTCCTCTTCCTCCAACAACAACAACAACAACAACAGGGATTCGTCTCCTCCTCCTCCTACAGCAACAACAACAACGGCGATTCACCTGTTCCTCCAACAACGGTAATTTCGTTGGCTCTGCTTGGCATCAGCATCCGCAAATCGATTCGTTGTCCTCCTCCTCCAACGGCAATTCGTCCCGGCAACGGCAACGACAATTGGTCTTCCACTCCAACGCCCAATTGATTCGTCATCGTCCTCCTCCACCGGCAACGATCAAATAGAAGCAACCAGGAACGAACCAACCACAACGTCGGACGAACCGGGAACCATCGAACCGCAACCGGGAACCATCAAATAGAAGCAACCGGGAACAAACCAACCGCAACCGGGAACCATCGAAGCAACCGGGAACGATCGAATAGAAGCAACTGGGAACAAACCAACCGCAAGCGGGAACCATCAAAGCAACCGGGAACGATCGAATAGAAGCAACTGGGAATGAACCAACCGCAAGCGGGAACAATCGAAGCAACCGGGAACAATCGAACCACAACCGGGAACCATCGAAGCAACCAGGAACGATCGAATAGAAGCAAACGGGAACGACCGATCGAACCACAACCAACCGGCATCATCTATTTGATCAATCCAACACCAATCGCTCTGCAACACCAATCGATCCAACACCAATCGATCCAACACCAATTGTTCTCCAACACCAATCGGCTTGCTCCTCCACTGGCACTCACCCGAATCGATCCTCGATCCAATATTTCATTACCTCATTCTCCTCAACTCTTCGACAATCGCTCTGCAACACCAATCGCTCTGCAACACCAATCGATCCAACACCAATTGATCTGCAACACCAATTTATCCAAAACACCAATCGATCCGCAACACCAACGTCGTCCCGGCAAAGGCAACGGCAACGGCAACGGCAATTGGTCTTCCACACGTCCAACGGCAAATCGATTCGTTGCCGTCTTACTCCGACCGTCCCTTCGGACTCTTCTGTCGGTCTTCCCTTCGACACGGCCGACGCACCTTCGCTTGGTCATTTCGTCGGTTACTTCTTCCTCTTGGATCCTTCTCCACCGTCTTCTTCCTTCGCCGATTCGACGGTCTGCTTTTGGTCCTTCCTCCAGTTCTTTTTCCGACGTCCGGTTTGCCGATCTTCCTTCCCCTCTCCTTCACTGCTACAACGACAATTCGTCCCAGCAACAACAATGGGATTCAAAAGATCACCAGAGAAAATTGCAGCAAGAGCAAAAAAACAAAGAGAAAAAAGACAACGGCAATTTAGAAGTCAATGGAAAACGTCTTCAAATTTTCTTAAGGTTGCTGCACCGGTGTCAACAAGCCACAAAACTTATACAAATTTGTCTCTGATAAAACCGAGGAAGAAGAAAAAGAATAGTAGGCGTTCAACTTGCAAAGATGGCGTCGGTACAATAGCGCTGAAAAAAAAATACCGAGCAACTGTGGTGGAAGGTAAATACATGGAAACAGATTGGGGTGGCAAGATAGGAGGAAAGAAGAAGTATCAACCGGAACAGGCTTTGTCAATCGAAAACTACAATACATTGGATAGTACAAAGGATGAGCATATTCTTGCGTTTGATCATTCTAAACCATCATTGCGAATTTTTGCCAAAGTTTCACGCCATTTTGCCGAACGACACCTCGCTTCCAAGAATAATATCGAATTGTTGAGACAGTTTGCTCCTGCTATTGTTGGAGCAAAACCAACCATTGGAAGAGGGGTGAAGCGGGGCAGTATCAATGATGATTATGCTATCATTGGAATTCGACCAGAAAGATTGGATTCAAATAATGGTGAGTATGTTTTCAAAAGTCATGTCGATCCCAGCATGAAACTAGAGCTAGAAGAGACAACAGTAGAAATTGTGAAGCATATGCATCATAGTTTAATTGACGTGGAACCGTTTGTTGGGGAGGAAATGGATGTGTTGTCTCAGATTCTGTCTCGTACAAAGCTAAATGCAATTGGGCAGCAGGCATTAGCATTTTCGATCGGTCGCAACTACCATTCTAGATGCCATGTAGAAAATGACATGAACTACACTCGTTTGACAGTCATTGCTCCGGCGGAAATGTCTGCTGACGAGGTGATTTATTATTTTGTCTTCCCCACGTATGGAGTGAAAGTTCCATTGAGGTCGGGAGATACTCTATTGTTCAATCCATTAGTATTACATAGCTGTTCAAATCCCAAATTTGGAGGGTGTTATATTATGAGTGCATATGTATCTCGCAAAACTGTGCTTAGAGCTACGTCCGAGAACTGTTTCGCGGGGTTCGAATTTACTTCTCGCGCACAAATTTTGTGCGTGATTTTAACACGGCAATATTTCTGGACACCCTGAAATTCGCGACGATCGTATAAGGGTATATGTAAACTCAGCACTATTTCTGTGCGCGTGATGCACATTACTCTACTCTCAAATAAAAATAATTTATTTCAGTCTCTAGCAGAACCGAATTATTATTCTGTACGAACAACACTTACTTCTATTCACGAATAAAAAAGAAATCTTGAGTCAGTATTAATTCCAAAATATTAATCTACCAAACAACAATTTGATTCTGCTCTCCTAATTGTGAATTCTATTTCTCGACTACAATATTCCCTTTTTAAAATGTAGATTCTATTATGCTTGATTTATTCCTATTGCAACGTATTACGATTCCTCCATTATTTCTAATATTCTCAAAATTAAGTTCAAGATTAGTAGTAGTTTTGTATTATGTATGTACTGTTATTTTCTACATTAGTTCACCAATAGATAAACTTTCATTCATCGATGCTGTTATTGCCGGATCAATATAGACGTTTCTTTTCTTTTTCTTTTTTGGTCCACTACAATTAGTGGAGCTGCTACTAGTAATATTTGCATTGCCATGCTTATTGTTGGTGTAATCTGTTGAACTTTCGTTCCTAAATCTCTCCCTCATCATTTCTTCCAATTTCCTTCCTGTTTCTGGGTGTTTTCGCATCTCGCCAATTTTGTCGCACAAGTCACTGAACAACTCGCGTCCTTCCTCCATCCATCCATTTCTGCTTCCACTGTCTGAATCGCAGAATTTTTTTTGTCGCGGAATCGTGGCATCACCCTTTCGCCGCTGCTGGTTCACCCATACATGATGCTCATTGTAGATCAGTACCAATGCAAATGCTTCATCTGCTATAGTAAATATATCACTCAGCAAGTGCCTCTCCTTCCGTTGTTTGAAATTGGAACTTGTCGGATTGATTGCCAACATGATTCTTGTAACAAAATAATAAAAATCTTCATTTTCTGCGTCATTGTATTTTCTGTATTGAGGGTTTAAAATACCTGTGTCCTCATATTCTGTGTCTTGAATAACTGCAACAGTACCAGGGAATGTGATAGGGACTCGACCTTTTCTGTAATCGTCTGTACGGAAGTATCATCAGTATCAACGGGCAGCATGTTAGTGTTGTCGGACCAAAAATAGATTCCAAAATTCCTAATTTCAACAACCAATTCTCCCACCTGTATTTACCTATCCAGTTTTTTCTCGCTAATGTTTGTGAGTTGTGCCTCAATGCAGTCAGTACTGTCCCTACTCGTTTCCTGTAAAAGGAACAGAATGACGCCAGTGGAATATTTGGTGGCTTCATAACCGCACTTGATTGAACAGCTCTTTGTATTACATGCGCCGTTATCTTGTCATTGATAGGGAACTTCATGTTGTGGTACCAATGTTTTTTGACGTAATCCCATAGCTGCTTGTCCACTGTTTCAGTCATATCACTCAAAGCCTTAAGCATATCGTTGTCTGTTATAAGCCCATATTCGTCTGTAATTGTACTTACTGCTCGTTCTCTTGTGTCGCCGGCATTATCAGTCCCCTCTCCCTGCATGGTTGCCTCCATTTGTTTAGGTACCATTACTACCTTTCCCACCCCTATATGTGGTACCCTCTCTTGTTGCTGTAAGTGTTTTGCCACTTCCTGTGCCAATTTGTCATATTGGATTTTTTTCATGACACGTTCCGCAACATCCTCTAAATCGCAGCATTCTCCGTTAGATGTTTTCTCTACCACATTGGTTTTTGTTCCTTCTTTCTGTTGGTTCATTACTGTAGTGGTGGTTGTGTTGGTAATGCTCAGTGCTGGTTTGTTACTCTGGTTGATGGTGTTTTGTTCTGCCGTGTTTGTAGTAGTAGAAATTGTGTTGTCGGTACCATTTTTTTTCCTGTTGCCCTTTGATGCGTTCATAGTTGTGGTATTACTGTTACACACTTTGTTAGTAATTGCGGTGTTTGTTTTCACTCTTTTTTTCTTACCGTTGTTGTCCCCTGTATTTTGATGATCACCGGGGCGGATGGTTTTGTTGTTTCAAAGGGTCTTCCCCTCGGATTTTTTGCTTCGTCGTGTCTTTCCGATAGCATTCATATTTTATTTTCTGAATACGGTGTCGATCAAGAATCATGTGTTTCTTTTTGTGTGGTTTTGTGTGTGTACTAATAATTTTGTCGGGTTGTGTGCGGTGTTTTGTGTTGTGTGTGTCGTGTGTGTGTGTGTGTGTACGGTGTTTCGTGTAGTATGTGTACGATGTTTTGTGTGTAGAGTTTTTCCGTGGGTTCTGTACTATGTTGTTTGCCGTAACTTCTTCTGTGTGTTGTCTGGCTCGGGCGCGCTGTTATATATTTGTAGAAGTACATCAGGTACCTGTGCCAGCCAGCCCTCCCGCGCCATAATTTTTTCAGAAGGGAAACTTTTGATCACACTAAGGTTATGTATTTCAATCCTCTAGTCACATGTAGAATCTCGTAGACTGCACCTAACATACCGTACTGTCTTGTGTGCCATTCGTATCTACAAACCACAACATTGTCTGTACTGTGTGTGGCAAAGTTGTTCCCAATATGCATTTAAAAGTTGTTCCCAACATGCATTCCGTAAGTCATGTGATATGCATTCATGGCCTGGTACAAAAACTTTGGTAGTCATTACCAAATGAGACTGTTTGTGCCCTGGAATTGCACCAAAAATACCCTCATGTTTGCCATATGCATAGTCAAACCACAACATTTCCAGCATTCTGTGTGACAAAGTTGTTCCCAATATGCATTTGATGAGTCATGATGAATGTATTCATGGCTTGGACCCGATACTTTTTGAGTCATTACCCAATAAGTTAGTTTGTGCCCTGGAATTGCACCAAAAATACCCTCATGTTTGCCATTTGGAGAGTCAAACCACAACATTTTGGGCATTCTGTGTGACAAAGTTGTTCCCAATATGCATTTGATGAGTCATGATAAATGTATTCATGGCTTGGACCAGATAGTTTTTGAGTCATTACCCAATAAGTTAGTTTGTGCCCTGGAATTGCACGAAAAATACCCTCATGTTTGCCATTTGGAGAGTCAAACCTTAAGATTTTGGGCATTCTATGTGACAAAGTTGTTTCCAACTATCACGCGCTACGTTTGTGATAGCTTCAGTAGCTAACCTACTTGTAGTAATGGATGTGAAATGCTTGTAGTTCATTGGTGGGTTGGTGGGTTAAGCAGGGCTAGAGGGGGATCCGGAACTCTGGTGGTATTGTCCAGAGGCCGGTCCCTTAGTTTGCTTTGCCCACACACACCGGCGTACAGTCGGGCTTAACAGCTTGGGCGGTTAAGCCTCTGGCTGTTAAGCCTTTTCTGCGGGCGGGCGTGGCGGGCTATTTATTTATTCTACTACTAATCGGTTTAGGAGCAAAAGAGTGAGCTGTGGGCTTGTATTCTGCTGGGAGAATCCTCTACAGGCTTGTTAGCGCTTAGCCTGTATTTGCAGAGATTTGCTTGCAGATTCGATGCTTGCAGAATTCGATGCTTGCAGAATTCAATGCTTGCAGAATTCGATGCTTACAGAATTCCCCGTAAGATTTGTACTGGTGTACCTACAGGGAATGTTCGTATGCACTGATGTTGCTGATTGCTGATACAGTGAGATCTTTCTCGAAGTACGTGCGCTGTATACTCAAGGTGGTTCCCTGTATACTCAAGGTGGTTCCCTGGCTGGTCTGTACTTCACTACCCTTCCCCTCATTCGGTTTGCTACATCAACTATCACGCGCTACGTTTGTGATAGCTTCAGTAGCTAACCTACTTGTAGTAATGGATGTGATATGCTTGTAGTTCATTGGTGGGTTGGTGGGTTAAGCAGGGCTAGAGGGGGATCCGGAACTCTGGTGGTATTGTCCAGAGGCCGGTCCCTTAGTTTGCTTTGCCCACACACACCGGCGTACAGTCGGGCTTAACATCTTGGGCGGTTAAGCCTCTGGCTGTTAAGCCTTTTCTGCCAATGGGCCATAAGCCACCGGGTGGGAACGGCGTGGAGAGCGTGAGCGCAAGCGTGAGCGCGCGCGTAAGCTTGGAGCAGAGTGAGGGAGGGAAGAGGCGCCAGGGTGCCTCAAAGAGAGCTGCCAGCAGGAGTGGGGTCCGCAGCCGGAACCCATTCCTCGGGCAGGAAGGAGTATGTTCCATTGTTGAACATGACAGAGGCAAGATTCTTGAAGATGGGGAGGGATTGCTGATGTAAGTAGCGCATCATGCAGTCACTGTGCCATCTGGCAAGGAGCTTGATGACATTAGAGTCGCATTTGCCCTGGAGCAGGGCCATTGCCCCACCCGCGCGAAAGGAGCAAGCAGAGATGGCTGCCGGGGCAATGCCAATGGTAGGGTAGAGGGTCTGGGCATAGACTCTCAGGGAGGAAGTGACAGTTGCTGCGCGAACAAGGGTAAGGGCCCCATTGTCGAAGTAACTGGCAAGAGTGAGGGAGGGACCGAAGGGAGCGCTGGAAGAGCAACAGCTTCGGAGGTGAAGGACTTGGCGCGCACAGGCGGCAACGGGGCAGCATAGTGAGTCACCACTCCTGGCATGCGCCACGACTTCCCCTTTGTCGCCATTCTTCTGGGTGGTGAAGGTGAGGGTGACAGAGGTAGCAGCTTGGAGCTCATGCGCAGGGCCATCGTGGTGGACGATGCGGGAGTCAAGGTAGAAGGAGACGTCTTGTAGGTGGAAGGCTTGGTCATCCGTGGTAGTACCAGTGTACTCACCAGGGCGGAGACAGAAGAAGAAGGCGATGCAGATCATGTTTGCAATGGCTTGCCGGGTGGGGGAAGGGGACTCGTGGTATGCAAAGTGGAGGGCATGCATCATGAGGGTGACGGGGACCGGTTTGACCCGGGAGGGGGCCGGGTCCAGCTTGGCATATGCCTTGAACTGGGCAGTTAGCCGGAAGTCAAGACTGCCTGTGGAGTCGGTGCGAGGGTCTTTGGACCCCAGGCGGGCGAGCGTCTGGCCCACTGACCGGATGGTGTCCAATACTGTGCGAGATCGGATGGGCTTGTGGCTACGTGAGAGGTTTCCATCATGGAGTCGTTTGGCAAAGACTTGGAGGATGGGGATCGGATCCTGAATGGACTGGAGGCGTGGGTCAAAGCCTTGAGACAAACAGAATTGAACCCATTGGTTCCAATGGGCATCCTTGCCTTTGGCATAGAGCTCAGTGACTGAGGCGCGCATGGTCTTCTGGACAGCGCTAAGGTCAGCGCGCAATGCATGGGCGGCCGAAGGTGGCATAAGGTCCAGGGCAAGTCCTGTGGGTAGGTTGTGTTAAAGTGATGGAGCAAGGCAGTGTCAGAGAGGTCAGATCGAGAGAGGAGGTCCGCCAGGTGGTTAGCGGGGCCCGGGATGCAATCCCTAAGGGGGACATAGTGAAAGAGGCGCTGGTGCAGAGACTGGAGCCGGAGGAGGTAGGCTGCAGGGCCTGTGGTGGTAGTGGCGCCTTTGCGTTGCCAATAGACAGCTGCTGTGTTGTCATAGCAGTTGTGGGTGGTGCGGGCGTGGACACAAGCAGCCTGAGCCAGAATATCATTGTGGGCAATGGAACCGGCGAGCTCGAGGTCACTGTTGGTGATGGAGCCCTCAGGATTGTCAGAGGAGACAAGCTGGGCTGAGACCCACTTGGGGAACGCATGCCGCCACATGACGGGCTGCACGGCGCCCGTGGGAAGGGGGACAAAATGGACGCCCCCCATGCCCAAACCCGAAGCATCGCAGGCGCCCAAGGTGGCAGGGAAGGTATCTGGCACGAGTTCGGCAATGGAGGTAGGCCGGTTGGAGAGATCATTGGCAAGCCATTGGAAGTCTCGAAGGAAGCTGTGGACGCGCTTGGTGAGCCGGAGGCGCTGCCTGCCTGGTTCCTGGTGGTGGAAGGCTTCTTGTAGAATGGAGAAGAGGCCAATGGAGCCCGGAATGGCCAGCGCCATTGACCGGAGCTCCCCAAGGACTTGGTGCCATTGCTTGAGGGGGACATGGCGCTGGGTGGGTGAGATGGAGTGGAGAATCTCCTGTAGGCGGGCCATCCGATGGGGAGGAAGGCTGATGGTTTTGTTTACGGAATCGATGAGCCAGCCGAGGATGACTTTCTTAGTGGTCCAAGTGGCGTCCCCTTGGAGCATTTTCTTGAGGGAAGCAGGTTCCTGCCGGAAGGGAGTGTCAGTGGCATCGAGGGGCCGGAAGACGGTGTCAAGGGATTGGAAGAGAACGCGCTTGATGGCGCGGCGTGTCCATTGGTTGCCCTGGGCAAGGCCACAGAAGTCATCCACATAGACATCCCAGTAGCGAACCGGCGACTTGCTGGGAGTGGTGCTACTAGGGGGGGTGAGGAGCGGCTTGGAGACCGTAGGGGGAGGAGGGGGCGGCGTCTGGGAGGCCAGAGAGGGTGGCTAAGTGGGAGGCGCGACGGGGATGGTTTCAGATGGGAGATCCAACCGATGGGGGATGAGCCGGGCCTCTGCAAGTCCGGTGGCAAGAGTGGCGTTGGCCAAGTCGGCAATGGTTTCAGTGAAGGCACAGAAGTTGGGAGGACTGGATTTCCACCCCATAGGGTTGGTGAGTGGGATGCCAATGAGCGGAGCTTCCCCGGGGCGAGAGGGGAACAGGACTCCTAGCTTCATGGTGCCGTCCGGATGCAATCGGACGCGGTAGAAGCCATCGGCGAGGTCAATCTTGGACATATACACGGGACCAAACCTGTCGTTGGCGCGGTGCAGTTTGGTGAGGAGGCGCGGGAGTGTCCGGCCAAACTGCATGGCGTCCGCAGGGGCAAGAGGGATGGTGTCTTGGTTGACGTCCGAGTAGGTGTAATCGGATATCATTTGTGGGCGTCGGCTTCGTTGGGGGACTAAGCCCAGGGGGCTCAGGCGGAGGCCGGGAAGGTCGTGGATGAGGCTGGCGGGGAGAACGGTCCATTGTTGCTTGTCCATCATGCCGGCATACTCCTCTCGAAGGAAGTCAATGCCCTGGTGGGAGGATTGGTGAGGACCCCGTTGGAGGGCAGCTGCAATCCGAGGTGGATCCCAAGCTGGTCCGGACATGGTGGCGGGGGTGCCGTCCGTGCCAAACTGGGCAAGGAGGCTCCCCGCTGGATGGGGGATGGTGGCGACATCAGGCTGGATGTCACCCCATCCTCGGATGGTCCGGATGAAGTCCCCCCAGCTAGGGCTGTTGTTGTAGGCAGTGACAGCCCGGTGTATGTGCACGTCCAGCCGGTTGATGGGGTAGGGGGATGGAGTGATCAGGGGAATGGAGATTGGTGCCGGGCTGAGGGGCGCTGGCGTCGGGGGGGGGTTGACTAGGAGCTTGCGCCTAGGCAATGGGTGGGGGGGGGGGGGGACTAGGAGCGTCAGCCTAGGCAATTGGTTGGTGGGGTTGACAAGGAGCTCGGGCCTAGGCAACGGGGGGGCAGTGACGAGGAGCTCTGTCCTAGGCAATGGGTGGGTGGGGAGGACTAGGCGCTTGGGCCTAGGCAACTTGGCAGTGACGAGGAGCTCGGGCCTAGGCAAGGACAAGGTGGAAGTGGAGGGGGATGCAGGGAGAGGGGATGCCGAAGCCGTAGGAGGGACTAGGGATCTGGGAGTAGGTGGGGGGGAGGGGGGGGTCCTGGAACCTGTTGAACGTATGGGAGGCACATACAAGGCGAGAGGAGTACATGCGCGCGCGGGCGGTTTGTGCTTACCTAATTCATGTGTGATTCGTAAGGGCGGAGATGGAGGCGTAGGTAGTCGTCGGGAGGAAGGCAGAGCCCCCCTCGGTGAGCGAGAGGGCAGGGTCAACGCGCCAAAGGGGCGCTTGACATTCGGTCAGACACCAAAGGCGGCTTGGCACCAAGTCCAGACTTGGTCCTGTTCACTGCTGGTGATGGCACCATGGTCCTGGATGTTCCTGCAGTTGGTGAAGCAGGTTCCGCGAAGGTGATAGGAATGGCACCTTTCTTTGCCATCTGGACGAGACAAGGGAATGGTACCTTTTTCTTTCATGGTAGCCATGACTTCCCTCAGTCGGGCGCGTAGGACTTTGTTGGCTACCCCCGCCGTTTGTAGCCGGGGATCCAGGTTGGGGTTGGACACTCGGGCACCTCCGGCGGAGCCTTGGTTGGGGCTGGGGGTAGTCTTGCCGGGCGTGGGGGTGCCTGGGGTTGCAGCAGGGGCAGCCACGGCAGCTACGCGACGCAGGTGTCTCAGAGCCGGCACATTGGTGACATTGGGGAGCCAGTAGAGGTTCTGGGTGATACGGAAGGCTTGGAAGTCCTTCCCAAAGTCGGGGGAGGGGACAGTGAAGGTTGATCCCCATTGTTCCTCGAGCCAACCCTGCACCCGGATTTGGAAGTAGTATACCACAATGGAGGGGGTGATGAGCTCCCCCAGTTCATCGGCAATTGCTCGGTGGAGGGGCATTTGCTGGAGCTTGAGCTTGGCGAGGCCATTCTGGTAGCCCTGCACGACTGGGTGATGCATGCCCAGAATGGTGGCCAGGACGGCTAGATAGCTTTCCAGTTGGGTGGTAGCTTCAGTCCAGTCAATGGGTAGGTAGGCCTTGGTCTTCTGGAGCTCCAGGGAGTCCTTCAAGGTGAGGGAGTTGCCTTCGGTGGAGATCATGGTGTCATAGGCCGCCACAGTGGCTGCAGCTTCCTGTTCCCGCTTCAAGGAGGCGGCAGATCCACCGGGGGGAGTGAAAGCTAAAGGGAGTATGCCGTCCGCCACGTCAAAGGGGTCAGTCCCATGAAAGTTGCCATCTTGGAACTTCTTGAGTGCAGCCGTGGTGACCAAGGGTGCTTGGATGAGGAACTCGGCGGCGCAAGTGGCTACCTGGCTCTGGAAGATCATATGGGTCTTCTCGTGTTTGCCTTTCTGTGCCCAGGCTTGGTATATGGGGGGTAGGTCGGCTTCCTCAAGCTTGCCACACAGCAGCAGCAAGCGCTGGGTGTACAAGGGGCCCCAGGTGTTCTTGACCGTGGCAGGGGGGCGACGTTGGTCTAGGCCCTCACTGAGCTTGAGCTGTTGGTTGGCGAGGGCGGTGAGGGTAGCTGCCAGCGTGGGATCTACCCCGGCTGGTTGGCCGGGTGCCGGCTGCTGCCCTGGATGGGAGGGTTGCTTCAAGCCCGGGAGGTCCCTGTATAGTACCTGATTGCGCATGTACAAGGTCAGACCGGGCTCCCCTCGAAAGGGGGTGCCAGGTGTGGCGAAGTGGACACCTCCATCAACAATGGTGGGGTCGGTACCAGCAGCTCGGAGGGTATTCAGTAGGGGGGCGCAAGTGAGTGCCAGGTTGAGTGTGTCAAGGTAGGGGTAGATGATGTTCAAGGCGTGGATTGGACTAAGGCCCTTGCCTAGGAGTAAGGGCACCAATTGGAAGGGGATGAAGCAGGCCTTGAAGGGGGTGATGACTTCCATGTGAGGATCATCGCCTAGCACCATGGGGATCATGTGGGAATGGTGAGCATGCTTGATGACGTCGAGGTGGCGATCGAGGGACAGCACCAAGGTCTCGGGCGCCTGCTCGAGGAGGGCAGCATCCACTAGTACTAGCTCTCCTGCATCGCCTTCGATGTCATCCAGGTAACCAAAGGCCTTGCCCTTGTTGGTACTTGGCGCGGTCAAGGGCCCCGGGTACTTCCGAAGGCCATGCACCAATCGGAGGCGCGCCTTTCCAAAGGTGTCGGTCAGGAATATTCCTAGGGCCCCCACAGGTTCTGGTTCGAAGAGGTCCAAGAGCCGGCCCAGGAGAATGGGGGTGGCTGTTTCCTCAGCGAAGTAGTCATAGATGGTTTGGTAGGCCAGGTCCCGAGCAGGTCCCACTCCAAGGGGACTGGGGGTGCTCTGGTAATACTCAGTGTAGGTCAGCATGTTGTGCCTGCGCTTGTGCAGAGAGGCGTTGGAGTCGCCGGTGTGTTGCTCGTCTGGAGGTGCAACCGGTGACCAATCTATTCGCGGGCGTGCTGTATCTATCGCCGGTCGGGAGGTGCGGAATAGTCGGAGTTGGCGTTCATCGACTGGTGGTGACGCCTTGGAGGTCGTGACTCGATTGGAATCAACTGGAGGTGCAACCTAGGAGGGGAGCTGGAGTTGGAGTAGTCGTTGATGTGTCACAAGGAATCAACTGGCGGTGCAGACCGGTAACCAATTTGATTCGCGGACGCTTGGAGGTGCGGTGCTGCGGATTGGCGGAGTAGACCGTATCTTGGTAGCTCACTTGGAATCAACTGGAGGTGCGCTGGGTGGTGCGCGGAGTAGACCGTATCTTGGTAGCTCACTCGGAATCAACTGGAGGTGCGAGGAATAGCCCGTATCTTGCTAGCTCACTGGATGCAAGGAATCAGTTGGAGGTGCCGGCCCGTAACCAAATCAATTCACGGACGCTTGGAGGTGCGGACTATCGGAGTCGGTGGGATTGTCGTAGAGTATCGATCGATTCGCTTCTTGTGCTGTATCTATCCAGGCCGGGCCTAGCAGACACTAGGTGAGGTATGGAGGTGCGAGGAGGTGCAGAGATCGGAGTCGCCGGTCGTTTTCGAGCGCGAGTCAATCGATTCGCTTCTTGTACTGTATCTATCAAGGCCGGGCCTACTGAATGACAAGGGGGAGCCGTGGAGGTGTGAGTGCGTTAGTAAGAGACTGACGGCTGTATGGGTACACTAGGCAATACTAGGGGACCAGAACAGGTACACTAGGCAAGGCTAGGGGACCAACAGATAGGCTTGTCGTACGGGTACAATAGGAGAACTATTGGACCAGGACGCGTTACCTATTTATTTATTCTACTACTAATCGGTTTAGGAGCAAAAGAGTGAGCTGTGGGCTTGTTGTGTTCTGCTGGGGGAATCCTCTACAGGCTTGTTAGCGCTTAGCCTGTATTTGCAGAGATTTGCTTGCAGATTCGATGCTTGCAGAATTCGATGCTTGCAGAATTCGCTTGCAGAATTCGATGCTTAGAATTCCCAGTAAGATTTGTACTGGTGTACCTACAGGGAATGTTCGTACGCACCGATGTTGCTGATTGCTGATACAGTGAGATCTTTCTCGAAGTACGTGCGCTGTATACTCAAGGTGGTTCCCTGTATACTCAAGGTGGTTCCCCGGCTGGTCTATACTTCACTACCCTTCCCCTCATTCGGTTTGCTACATCAATATGCATTGGATGAGTCATGATGAATGTATTCATGGCTTGGACCTGATACTTTTTGAGTCATTACCCAATAAGTTAGTTTGTGCCCTAGAATTACACCAAAAATACCCCCATGATTGCCATTTCGAGAGTCAAACCTTACGATTTTGGGCATTCTATGTGACAAAGTGGTTTCCAATATGCATTGGATGAGTCATGATGAATGTATTCATGGCTTGGACCCGATACTTTTTGAGTCATTACCCAATAAGTTAGTTTGTGCCCCGGAATTGCACCAAAAATACCCCCATGATTGCCATTTGTAGAGTCAAACCACAACATTTTGGGCATTCTGTGTGACAAAGTTTTTCCCAATATGCATTTGATGAGTCATGAAGAATGTATTCATTGGTTGGACCAGATACTTTTTGAGTCATTACCCAATAAGTTAGTTTGTGCCCTGGAATTGAACCAAAAACACCCTCATGTTTGCCATTTGGATAGTCAACCCACAACATTTTGGGCATTCTGTGTGACAAAGTTGTTCCCAATATGTATTTGATGAGTCATGATGAATGTATTCATGGCTTGGACCAGATATTTTTGTAGTCATTACCCAATAACTCAGTTTGTGCCCTAGAATTGCACGAAAAATACCCTCATGTTTGCCATTTGGAGAGTCAAACCACAACATTTCCAGAATTCTGTGTGACAAAGTTGTTCCCAATATGCATTTGATGAGTCATGATGAATGTATTCATTGCTTGGACCGGATACTTTTGGAGTCATTACTATCCAATAAGTTAGTTTGTGCCCTGTAATTGCACCCAAAATACCCTCATGTTTGCCATTTGGAGAGTCAAACCACATCATTTTGGGCATTCTGTGTGGCAAAGTTGTTCCCAATATGGTTACGGTTACATCCGGTTCGCAAATTCAGTAATTATTTGTTCTTATATGTGGACTTCTCGCAAGTTCTTTACCCCCCTGTACCATTTACCAGCATTTACATGCAATCAAGGACCTCAATACCAGTTATCCATGTGTTTAGCTTGTTGTCATAGGATCACCACGGTATTTTACCGGAAAATGAGTTTTTCACATGACAATCCCGAAAATTATTTTGTACAAAAAACGTGTACGAATCTTCAGGCGTAGAAACCTACACGGATTCACTACCGAAAATTATCTAGTACTAAAAAGGTGTAGAAATCTACTGGTGTAGAAACGTACCCAAATTCAATACCGAAAATTTTCTAGTAAGGTGTAAAGATCTTCCCGTGTAGAAACCTACGCGGATTCAATACTGAAAATTTTCCAGTACTAAAATTGTGTAGAAATCTACACTAGTACAAAATCCTGTAGAATTGTACAGGATTTTCCTACTTCGATCGATCGATGATTTTTTTCTACCTTGCGACCAAAAAAAAATCTTTCCTACAGAAACACTAATAAACTTTTCTTACCTCGGGACAAACAAATAAAATCACTTTTTCTACCTACCCAAAAAAAAAACAATCACTTCATGATCTGTTCTACCTCGCAACAAAAAAAAAATCACTTCATAATCTGCCTTCTTACATCCGACTTATTTGACTAGGGTGTTGGTTCTTGTAATCAACACTCTGTCCGAGAACGTTTGATCCAAAACCTCTTTAACAGAGCCGGAGGATCTGTTGTCAGATAATTTAGTCCGAAATAACAGCCTTGTACTGGAAAAGAAGTAGTTAGCATTTGACGAGAAGGGGATTTGCTGGATAGATAGTGTTGTTTGGATTCGCGACCCAAACATATATGTCTTGAAAGAAGCAATGAACTGGCTTTGTCCCTTGCAATTATATCAACAGGAACAAGGTACTGTTTTTCGTGACATGGAGTAAGAAGTATTCTACGGCAGCAACTACAATTTCATCGGGACGATTGTCGGAACGACGGTACGAATAAATGGTAAACATACAACGGTAACAAGGAATGAAATTGCAACCAAATTACAGATGATGTATTTTCTAACTTTGGCTTTTCTTCTTATTTTCATAGGACCGGATTGGAACCAATGAATCGGAATCAACGGATTGGAAGCAAAGGATCGGAAGCAACGGATTGGGAGCAACGGATTGGTATCAGCAATCGAAACCAACGGATTGGAAGCAACCATCGAATCGGAATCAACGAATCGAATCGGAATCGGAAGCAACCATCGAATCGGAAGCAACGGATCGTGGTTAGTGGCATGTAGATTATATTATTCTGTTGTTATTATTTACTCTATGTAGTACATCAATAGATACTCACCCATTTTGTTCAATTATCTATTTGAATAGGATTGTCAGCAAAGGCAAGAACGGAACAATCAAACCAACCGGGAACAATCGAAGCAACCAGGAAAACGAATCGATCCAACACCAATCAATCCAACACCAATTGATCCACAACACCCTCCACCGGCACTCCACCCGAATCGAACTGCATTGCGAGACCATAGGATCGTCGGCAACAACAACGGCAACGACCCGTCGAACAACAGCAACCGGGAACGATTGAACCCTGAGAGCAACAGAAACAGTACCAACAGCCACCGGGAAAGATCGAACCACGAGAGCAACAGCGACAGCAACAGCACCAACAGCCACCGGGAACGATTGAACCGCGAGAGCAACAGCGACAGCAACAGCACCCACTCCAACGCCAAATCGATTCGTCGTTGTCCTCCAAATTGGCAACGGCAACGGCAATTCTTGGTCTTCCACTCCAACGCCAAATCGATTTGTCGAGGAGGAGACAAATCGCTGCTCTGTTGGATGAGGGGAGCGGATTCGCTGCTGGATGGAGGAGAGGAATCGCCGTTGTTGTTGGAGGAGACAAATCCCCATTGTTGTTGTTGGAGGAGACGAATCGCCGTTGTTGTTGGAGGAGGAAACGAATCCAAGTTGTTGGAGGAGGAGACGAATTGCCGTTGTTGTTGTTGGAGGATGAGACAAATCCCCGTTTTTGTTGTTGGAGGAGGAGGAGACAAATCGCTGCTCTGTTGGATGAGTAGGAGCGGATTCGCTGTTGCTCTCGCTAGTCGCTGGTGTTGATCTCGCTAGTCGCTCTCGCTCTCGCTGCTGCTGTTGGTTTCGCTGGTTGCTAGTCGCTATTGCTGTTGCTGTTGCTGTTGCTGTTTCTGTTGCTGTTCTTGCTGTTGCTGTTGTTCTCGCTGATCGCTGTTGCAATATCGTTGCGATTGGAGCCGTTGTTGTAGAGATATCTGCTGTCACCGTTATTTGGGTTGCTTCCTTGAAATACAACCAAATTTGTCACTCTGCTATGTTGAGTCTGTTCCTTCTATTCCTCTTAATCAATCAATCCGAAACTTCGAGGACGTCTCCTTATAGATGTAATGAAGAGATCTGTGCAATATCGTTGGCAGCGGCGACCTCAGTATGGAGATATCTGCTGTCACCGTTATTTGGGTCGCTTCCTTGAAATACAACCAAATTTGTCACTCTGCAATGTTGAGTCCGTTCCTTCTAATCTGCTCAATGGATCAATACAAAACTTGGCAGGCGTCATCTCATAGATATAATCTAGGGGACCCTGCAATATCGTTGCTGTTAGTGTCGTTGTTATAGAGATATCTGCTGTCGCTGTTAATGGGTTGCTTCCTTGAAATACAACCAAATTTGTCACTCTGCAATGTTGAGTCTGTTCCTTCTAATCCGCTCAATGGATCAATACGAAACTTGGCAGGCGTCATCTCATAGATGTAATCTAGGGGACCCTGCAATATCGTTGCTGTTGGTGTCGTTGTTATAGAGATATCTGCTGTCGCTGTTAGTTGGGTTGCTTCCTTGAAATACAACCAAATTTGTCACTCTGCAATGTTGAGTCCGTTCATTCTAATCTGCTCAATGGATCAATACGAAACTTGGCAGGCGTCATCTCATAGATATAATCAAGGGGCCCCTGCAATATCGTTGGTGTTGGTGTCGTTGTTATAGAGATAATTGCTGTCTCTGTTATTTGGGTTGCTTCCTTGAAATACAACCACATTTTCCCCTTCTGCTTCACCGGTTTGATTCTTCTAATGTGCTCGATCAATCGATTCGAAAGTTGCAGGCCTTGTCCTTCTTAGTATAATGAAGGAATCCCTGCAATATCGTTGCCCGCGGTGACTTCAGTGTGGAGATATTAATATTCACCGTTTTTTCCTTTTTTACCTTCAAAATGGACCTTGTGTGTCCAAAGCTTTGCCGGTTAGATACTTCCAATCCACTCAATCAATCAATTCGAAACTTGCAGGCCTTGTCCTTCTTGATATAATGAAGGGATCCCTGCAATGCCGTTGCCGTTGGTGCATTCAGTATGGAGATATCTGCTGTCCCTTGGGTTTGGAGGGGGTGTTTTCTGTGGAGGTGAAAATTCGGATTTGGAGTCCTCTGCTAGGCCCTCCTATTGCTTCTAACGCGTATGGCAGATCCCTTTGAGACTTGCAGGCCTTGTTAGTATTGTGGTCTAGAATCGTTTGCCTATCCTACCAACTTTTTGGAGCTCTTGCTTTATGAGATACAAGGGGGGGGGGGGGGACAGGTCCCTATCCATTGTAATGAAAATGGGATTTTTTGGAGTTGGATTTGAGTTGGAGTTGGAGGATTTGGGACGGAACATGTTGAGAAGATGCTGAAAATAGTCATTCGTGCATAAGCTTTACACAAAATAGTGCTTGTCACGAAAAGAATATGATATCCTTAACCCTAAAATAGTTATTTTGTTTGAGGAGTGACGAGATATTGTCTCGAAAGTAAAGGTGTGCGACGCGCGAGGTTTTTTAGTAGACACGCGACCTAAAAAGATAAAAATAGGGTCGAGAATTGTAAAAATACTGCGCGATAGCCCGCGGGGGGTAGAGAAACAGTTCTCGGACGTAACCCTCTATAGTAATATTAAACAATAATTTCAAGTTAGCCGTTACATTCACCCTTGCTACTCAATCGGAACTGCTGTCCGAGCTTTCGCTCTCTGAACTGGATACATAATCACTGGATTCGTTATCATTCAATGCCATCTCAAACGGTTCCAACTGGATGTCGTCCTGTAGTGTGCATGCGTTGTACAAACATTCATAAGACGGTGGTGTAGCAGCATTTTTGCTTTCAAAGAAATCCAGCCACGATATACGATTTGATATCACTAGCCAATCACAATTGGTTATGTAGCCATCTTTTCCTTGCTCTGGGACAACTGCCAGCTCAGAATGAATAGTGTCGACATGAAATAGGTAGAGAGAATTCATGAGGCGCCCACGTTTGACAAATTCAGAAGCTGTTTTCTTAGGCACATCTTAAAACCGGCGAGCCACAGCATACATTCCGTTTGTATCAATTGGATACCCACCAATACTACTGTATGGCTGATTCAAATTCTGTACAGTTAAAAAGCATACCAGATGGCACGGTATGAGCTTGGGATTGTTATTCAAATCAAAGTCCAATTTCATCAAACACCAATCCATCCATACGGAGTTGAGCAGAGAACTGTCCAATCTATATGAAGGATGCGAGCAAAATATAAAATTAGACCCACAAGCAACATCGAAACGATTGTGCTCTGTAACTCCACAAATGTGCGAAGGATTCTCCAATAAAGGTAGCACAGAATCACAAACAAAGTCAAGTATGTCAGAAGGAAAAAATGGTTTGGTTTTGTTCGTAGAACGAAGCCACTTCATTGATGATTCCCCATTCTTGGTTCTCATTATTTGAAAATGAGAACCGCCACCATCAGGGCGTTCAATTGGAGGAGGGTCAGGCGGATTCAAGTTGTAGTGATATGATGCCTGGCTTAGCATCATTTTCTTGGACTTTCGCTTGGCCGTTTGACCGATTAGTGATGCAGCATTACCTTGCGTGTTCTTGGAAGGAGCTTTAATCTCAGTTTTGTGGTGAGATTCATTCGGAGCACTATCCCACCCTGCAGGGCTTCCCCATAAAGAGATATAATCTGGTAGGTGAAAGTACAGGTGATTCTTGATTAGTTTTGTTCCCATCCCTTTCCTGTGACATGTTGAGTTTATACAATTAATAAAGTGAACAATTGTTTTTGGGAGATTCTTTAAGGAAGCATATTTCATCCGACCGTGTTAAGAAATTCTTCCATTGATAGAATGAGCTGAATTACCTCTATCTGTTTCTTTACAAAACAATGGTCACCAATAATGTCAGATCCATGTTTGGAAACAATAGTGATCAGAAGAGAAATAAGCATTCCAGAGAAATCATGCCCTTCTTTCTTCGTGGTTGATAGAAGCTGAGTCCCAAATTTGGTGCGAGGAAAATCTCTATCAGACTGGCGTGATAACAAACCACCGTACCGTTGTGCTAAATGGCCAATACTGTGAGCAACAGCCACGCCGTGCTTCAAATTGGGGGCATAAACACATGGAACACTTCCGTGGAGCAACAATTCAATTGACTTGATGGCCCGTTTGGCAGTACCAAGCTGGTGCATGTGCAAACATTCACCGGGAGTTGCAAAATGAATGTTGTTCTGATTTGTACCAAAGCATAAATCATGAAATACATTCCTGATGTTATGATGAGAGTTGTTTTTGAAGTTCTTATTGATATCGTTTAGATCAGTGCCGGGAAAACAATGAAAATTGGCAGGCGACCAATTCTTTGTTGCAGATTGAACAGAAGGAATGTTTATGTTTGGAGAATAGCAGTTGCAGTGACGGCACATCCGCATGACACCCTTATTGAAGGAGCCATATTTTCCACACAATTTATCATGAAGTTCTGTGTCGCCAATAACATAGGCAATGGCAAATTTCATTTTTACCTTCCACTGTTGATTTGCGTACGGAAGATAATTCCATTCGATACCACCGTCTTTGTTACACGCGGCTTTGAAGGAACGAAACGCTACTTCCAAACCATTGTGAAGATTCTGAATTTTTTCCTTCGAAGTGGCAGGACGAGAGTGTCTGGTTGACTCCCATTCAGGGTCAGGATGGAAGTAAATAGTTGTCCATGCTTCAGGTCGAGAACGGGTCTCCACATTAAAAACACCGAGTGTCATGTTCAATGGTGTTAACGTAAGTCGTCCGTGCGCATCCAAAGAGATGCCATCCATGTAAAATATAATAGGAACAAGAATTTCTTGCGAATTGGGATTGCAAATTTCTTTCCAAGAAGATTTCCACCACGAGCCGTGATGCAATTCTGAGATTACAGAATGAGGATTCAGCTCAGGATTATTGTCGGGAGATAGAGGGGTGGAATAGTTGGGAAAGGAGAAGTTTTCTTCTATCATTAGCTGCTGGTCAGAAAGTAGAGAATAAATGGCATCCTTAAAAGAACGGACATACACCTAAGTGGGCTTGTTATCAGGTAACCAATTCAGTATATGAGGATGAAATTTCATATCAGAGAGACCCAGATTGGATTGGAGATTGTCAAAAATTGCTTTCTGAGATCTAATTTTGGCATCGCAAAAATCAAAACCCGGTCTCATTTGACTTTTCTTTGCCCACTGGAAAATGGATTTGAATGTGTTCAGTGGCAATTTATGTCTGGCCATTAAATTCATGAGTTCCAATTCAGCAAGAAGATGATGGGGCGGCGGTAGTTTTGTGTGGCTTTGAAATGTATCCTCTCTTTTGTTCAGATTAATGATTTCATGAAAAGATGGTGGTGGAGGGGTTGGCTGAGCAGTAGCGACGTTAACATCAGAACCATTAGTGTGATCTTCTTTGTTGTCTCCACAATCTATGTTGTTGGTAGAATTGTTGTCGTTATTTTTGTTTACGTCATTGTCATTGTCATCCTCGTCATCAGAATTGTCGATATCATTATTCAGCGGGAATGCATCTTCATCTTGAACAGCAGAAACAGCCATGTAAGATTCAATGGCGTTCCGATCCATTGGCGGTAAAAAGACATCATGTACAATCTGTTGGTTTAGAACAGAATGAAGACCTGTGGCTGATTGACTTGTGACGGTGTGGTGCTGGGAGAGATAGGTAGGGGAACAGATGGACCGTTTTGTGTCATAGTCATCCCAAAATCTGACGGAGAATGTTGAACAGACGGCAAGGTAGGCTGCACTTTGATAGAGGTGGAGAAGTTATAGATCTTTCGTTTAATTAGACCCTGACTATGGTAAAAATCGTGGCACATATCTCTATGCCAGAGATGTTTTCTTAGGCCGGTGGAGACGTATTTCAAGTTACCATTTGAAATGGATTTATATCCTAAAAACTCCTTTGATTCTTTTCCTTTCTTATCCCAGCAACCACGGCAGTAGAAGAGAAGAGAGGTTTTAATAACAGGAGGCATGATGTTGCTGAGTTGTTTGAAGGAAAATATCAGTAGAATGAGTCGAAAGGACGGAGGTCGAAAAGATGAATCGTTGAAAGGAAAAAATTCAATGTATTATTTTGTGTGTGATGTGTTTTCTTGTACGGTAGATTTCCTTACTACCATACTTCGATTGCAAAAATGGTCCGTAAAGTAAATGCATTACTACTTAGTGATGATTGCAACATTCCTCGTACAATATGTTTAGTAGTGCACAGCCAGTACAGTCAACAGAAAAGTTGAGAAGATGAAAATAGTCATTCGTGCATAAGTTGTACACAAAATAGTGCTTGTCACGAAAAGAATATGATATCCTTAACCCTAAAATAGTTATTTTATTTGAGGAGTGACGAGATATTGTCTCGAAAGTAAAGGTGTGCGATGCGCGAGGTTTTTTAGTAGACACGCGACCTAAAAAGATAGGAAATTAAAAAAATAGGGTTGAGAATTTTAAAAATACCGCGCGATAGCCCGCGGGGGGTAGAGAAACAGTTCTTGGACGTAGTACAAAAAGCGTGTAGGAATCTACTCGCGTAGACACCGCGGATTCAATACTAGTATGTATCTAGTACAAAAAGTGTGTAGTAATCTACTTGCGTAGAAACCTACACGGATTCAATACTAGTATGTATCTAGTACAACAAGCGTGTAGGAATCTACTGGCGTAGACACCTACGCAGATTCAATGCTAGTATGTATCTAGTACAAAAAGCGTGTAGGAATCTACTTGCGTAGAAACCTACACGGATTCAATACCAGGAACTATCTAGTACAACAAACGTGTAGGAATCTACTGGCGTAGACACCTACGTGGATTCAATACTAGTATGTATCTAGTACAAAAAGCGTGTAGTAATCTACTTGCGTAGAAACCTACACTGAATCAATACCAGGAACTATCTATTACAACAACCATGTAGGAATCTACTGGCGTAGAAACCTAGGCGGACTCAATACCAGGAACTATCTAGTACAAAAAGCGTGTAGTAGTAATCTACTCGCGTAGAAACCTACACTGATTCAATACCAGGAATTATCTAGTACAACAAGCGTGTAGGAATCTACTGGCGTCGAAACCTAGGCGGATTCAATACCAGGAACTATCTAGTACAAAAAACGTGTAATAATCTACTGTAGTAGAAACCTACGCGAATTCAATACCATGTACTATCTAGTAAAAAACGTGTAGAAATCTACACGAGTACAAAAAATGTGTAGAATTCTACAGAAGTTGAAGTATCCTCGATGGTATCGATTACGAAGTATTTTTTTTTCAGTACGTATCGATTTTTTTTTCCTACCTCGCGAAAAAAAAAACTCTCTCTCACACACACACAGTAATTGTGTTTCTACCTTGCGAAAAGAAAAAAAATCACTTCATTATCTTACATCCAACTTATTTGACTAGGGTGTTGGTTCTTGCAATCAACACTCCGTCCGAGAAGGTTTGATCCGAAACCTCTTTAACAGAGCCAGAGCATCTGTTGTCAGATATTTTAGTCCGAAATAACAACCTTATACTGGAAAAGAAGTAGTTAGCATTGGAACAGAAGGGGAATTGCTGGATAGATATTGTTGTTCGGATTCGCAACCCAAACATAGATGTCTTGAAAGTAATAAACCTGCATCCCTTGCCTCTATATCAACAGGAACAAGATACTGCTTTTCGTGACAGAGGAGTAAGAAGGCTGCAAATCTACAGCAGCAGCAGCAACAACAATGTCATCGGGACGACTGTCGGTACGTCGGAACAAGCAAAGGTAAGAATGAGAGAGATAGGCATTGGCAACGGCAACGGCAATTGGTTTTCCACTCCATCGGCATTGGCAATGGCAATTGATTGGTCTTCCACTCCACCGGCATCGGCATTGGCATCGGCATCAGCATTGGCATTGGCATTGGCATCGGCATTGGCATTGGCATCGGCATTGGCATCGGCATCGGCATTGGCATTGGCATTGGCATTGGCATCGGCAATTGATTGGTCTTCCACTCCATCGGCATTGGCAATTGATTGTTCTTCCACTCCATCGGCATTGGCAATTGATTGGTCTTCCACTCCATTGGCATTGGCATCCGCATCCGAGGCAACGAATCGTCGGCATCGAATCGCTCCTCCTCCTCCACCGGCGCAACCCCTAGGAGGCAACAACGGCAACGAATCGTCAGCATCGAATCGCTCCTCCTCCTCCACTGGCGCTCCACCCAAATCGCTCCTCCTCCTCCACCGGCGCTCCACCGACGTCGCTAGGCAACAACGGCAACGAATCATTGGCAACGAATCGTCGGCAACGAATTGTTGGCAACGAATTGTCGGCAACGAATCGTCGGCATCGAATCGCTCCTCCTCCTCCACCGGCGCTCCACCAACGTCAGCAACTCTATCGGCATCGGCAACGGCAATTGATTGGTCTTCTTGCTGCTGCCTTCCTGCTGCTCAAAACGCTGCTCGAAACGCCGCTCCAAAAGGTTCAATTCGATTGATTGGATGGTGGATATGGTGGGGGAATACAATTTACTCTCTCGCTGTTACACTTGGTCTTAGTCTTGCTAGTCGCTGTTGCTCTCGCTGTTGTTGCAATTTGATGTTGATCTTGGTAGTTGCTGTTGCTGTTCCTGTTGCTTTCGCTAGTCACTATTGCTGTTGCTCTTGCTCTTGGTAGTTGCTCTTGGTAGTCGCTGTTGCTGTTGCTAGTCGCTATTGCTGTTGCTTGCGCTAGTCAATGTTGCTAGCCGCTATAGCCGCTTCAAACGCCGCTGCTCGCTGCTGGCTTCCTGCTGTTCAAAACGCCGGTCGAAACGCTGCTGCTTGCTGCTGGCTTCCTGCTACTCCAAAACGCCGCTGCTCGCTGCTCGCTGCTTGCTGCTGGCTTCCTGCTGTTCAAAACGCCGGTCAAGACGCCGCTGCTGGCTGCTGGGTTCCCGCTGCTCCAAAACGCCGCTGCTGCTCGGTTTCCTGCTGCTCGAAAGGCCGCTGGTCGCTGCTAGCTGCTGACTTCCTGCTGCTCCAAAATGCTGCTGCTTGCTGCTTGCTTCCTGCTGTTCGAAACGCCGGTCGAAACGCTGCTGCTGGCTGCTGGCTTCCTGCTACTCCAAAACGCCGCTGCTTGCTGCTCGCTGCTGGCTTCCTGCTGTTCGAAACGCCGGTCGAAACACCGCTGCTGGCTTCCTGCTGCTCCAAAACGCCTCTACTCGCTGCTGGCTTCCTGCTGCTCGAAAGGCCGCTCCAAAACGCCGATCGAAAGGCCGTTGGTCGCTGCTAGCTGCTGGCTTCCTGCTGCTCCAAAACGCCGCTTGAAACGCCACTGCTGGCTTCGTGCTGACTTCCTGCTGCTCCAAAATACCGCTCCAAAACGCCGCTACTGGCTGTTGGCTTCCTGCTGCTTCAAAACGCCACTTGAAACGCCGCTGCTGGCTTCCTGCTGGGGAGCACACACATGTTTATTACCCGTAGACTTGTACATGGTTTTTGTACTGTGTATTTATTGTGGTATTTTGTACACAGTGTGTTACTAACTGCAGTTAACAGCATGTTTCAAAGATGAGAGAAAATCATTCCTGCGTAAGAAGTTTGACATAAAATATTGTTCATCACGGCAACTTTATGATATCCCTAACCCTGAAAAAGTTCTTTAATTGATTATTTTTATTCCACCAAGTCAAGAGTGAGTTTTAGGTGATCATCCAGATAGGGATTGATGAGATATTGTCTGGAAAGGAGAAGCGCGCGACACGCGAGGTATTTTAGTAGACACGCAACCTAAAAAGATAGGAAATTTTAAAAATAGGGTCAAGAATTTTAAAAATACCGCGCAAGAGCCCGCGGGGGGTAGAGAAACAGTTCTCGGACGTAGTAGCTGGCTATCCAGTGCATGTCACCAAGTAGGCATGTGTTATTCCCTAAAAATGCAACCAAGTTGGTGCATATGGAGTCTCTCTCCCGGTGACGCTAGATGGATATTATGTGGGTTTTCCAAAATCAGGATAATAAAAAGTGTTACAGTTATGTACATGGTGGTGGGAGACATTCTTGAAATACTGTTCATCATTCACTCCTTCCTCCACCGTTGGAGCAGTAAAATTGGACATCTTCCATAGCCAAACGGATTGATACTCTTCCCCATTTTGGTGCTTAGACACCTTCATCTTCCCACTTTTAATTGAAACAGGAACCTTCAGAAGATTCACACAAGCATTAATACCAAGTGCTCTTGGACAATTGCAATTCCTACAGATCATCTTTGTATTGGCCATTTGACAATGTCCACAAAGTTCGTAGTGCTGGGGAGTATCACCTATGAAATATGTAACTGCAAATTTCATTCAAACACACCATTTCTTATTGTTCTACAGCAAATTAGACCATTCAATACCATCAGTTCGGGTACAGGCATCTTTCAAAGACAAAATTTCAAAGATGAAAGAGCGAAAATAAGGCCAGAGTGAAGATTGTTCACATTGTTGATTGATTCATCACCTTTATCAGGTGGACATGTTGGACGAAAATATAGAGTTTCCCATGCATACAGCCGAGAGTTCCGAGTTAAGGTGTTCAATATGCCAAGTGTCATGTTCAGTGGGGTAAGAGTGGTTTGACCACTATTGTCAATTGCAATTCCATCCATGTAGAGAATAATATGCACCAAAATTTCATTTGAATCTCTTTTGCATTTCCTTTCCCAACTATTGATCCACCATTCACCGTGGTGGAGTTCGTCTATATCAATACTATTACTTTGTAGTTCTGGATAATGGACTGGTAAGGTAGGGTCTTCATCATGGGGGACAGACAGATTTTCTTCCTTTACCAACGTGATGTTTGTTAATAGGGAGTGAAGAGCTTTTTGGAATGACCGGATGTAGATTTGTTGATGACCGGCAACGTCACCACAAATTGCTTTCTTATCCCTTAATTGGATAAGGTGCGTATATGCACCTTATTTACCAATTTTCGGAGGGTTTTTGGTAATCTTAAAATCAATTTCTAGATCAAACCAATAGCATATTCGTTATCTATGTAAAAATTTGGTCTAGAATAAACTATCCCATAGGTACTACAAGCTGAAACTTGGTCAGCAGTGAGCTTCGAAAGCTCCGTAAAGACCAAAATGAAACACCATGCACCTTAAAACACCCAAAATCGACCATGGTGAAATCGTATACCCAGCCTTCCACAGAGCCTCCGACTGCAATCCAAGCACACCAACCTCTTCCCCTACCACCTGGGGATAATCCACAAGAAGTCCGGACTGATTCGGCCAGTATTCAAGGAAATAAGGACACATCTTGTAATGTGGCATCGTTCCCTGAGGATGATTCCCTTCCCGACCTCACTAAAATTGGAGAGGTGACCACTGTGAGTGCTCCTACAGTAGGGGAACGGTCCGGATCTCTCCCTACTAGTATTAGGGAGGATCAGTAAAAAGAATGGATCAATTCCTCCAAGGGGGAAGGAAAAAACAAGGATCATGGTAAGGGACGATTTTCCTCAAAAAAAGAGAAAAATCGTGTTGCGTCTACACCCCAGTCTGTCCTCACCCACGTCCATTTAAAGGCCACAGGAAGCCCTAAGCTTCAAAAGCTCGTTGGATTCACTAGGAGAAGCGAGTCCACCATTGAAAATCGATTTGAATCTGGATACGATACTGATGATGAAATTGGTCCATTTTATGATGCGGTGCAGGGGGAGGAGGAAGAGCACGAGGAAGTCTTGATTATCCCTGAGTGGACAGCAGCCACTACTACGACTGCCGCTACAGGGGATACAGACCCATCCCCACCAGTTATCAAACCTAAGGAGAGCGCTCCAGCTCCAGCTCCAGTTGAACAAAAGCATGTCCCCATCAATGATAGTGCTATTGATTCGATGCCAAGGAAAGATTTGCACGCAGAGCTCAAATCTAGAGGATGCACTATCTATGGAACCAAAACAGTGCTACAAGAGCAACTACGGGATGCTCTACTTAAGCGGCTTCCTGTGGGACCTTTGGCTGCAGCAGGGGAGGGACGATTGAAGAAGCAGGCGCCTGGTAAGGGGGAAAAGAAGAAGAGCACGACTAGGTTTGCAAAGATGAATGACAAGTCCCTTTCACCAGGCGGCTGCTTTGCAATCCGTTGTAATACAGTGCTCTCACACTTGCCAGCTGCACCTACTGGCAACCGACCCAAGTGTGCACTGCATTGGTGGGCTGCTGGAGTGCAAAGACAACGCGATGTAGTACTCTGCAAGACCTGCAATGTCAATCTTTGCTTAGATTGTTACACCACATTTCATACCAATGTTGATCTTATTGCAAGCAAAAAAAACTCTCTAAACACTTTAAAAGGGAGGCCTCCTCCAAGTAATGTATCAATTAGCAGGTTCGATGTTATTTCCTCTCTTTACTTTAGTGTCATTGGCAGCGGCGTTGTTGTTGTTGCCTCATTGGCGTTTGTTGTTGTTGTTGTTCGAAAAAAGGGAAAAAATTACTAGTAATTTTTACGTACAAAATAAGGTGCGTATATGCACCTTATTTTACTCCAATTAAGGGATAACACCAGTTGGTAAGATGAGGATCAAACCCATCGCCTTTTATTTCAGGCACAGTTGCATAAATGTCCTTCAGGACTCTTGACCTTGTCTATATTAGATTTCCTTTTGTCCATGAAAATAAATTGAGACGCTCTGATTCAATACCCCACTCTTACAATTCCTTCTCTGCAACTAATGGTATGCTATGATTCTGCATAATTTTCATTAACTTGATCTTCACCTTCAGTTCATCTGATACATGCTGCCTTCCGGCATTGGGTGTCATAATTGACGTGTTCAAACCAGAAGGAGAATCATCGACAGCAATGTTGTCACCTTCTCTATCGACACTCAGACAGGGGGAAAATTTGCTGTCAATTACTTCTTCCTCATCGTCATTGTTAGGAGAAAACAGATTATCATCCAAAACAGAGTCATCATCATCCTCAATGTTTGCTAATTTCTGGCCAATCAAGGCACACTCCATCATTTGACAGAACGGTCGTACAGAACTTGACTGTCGAGCAACTCTGGTACTCGGCCACTACTAAGTGGATTGTTACGGGTGTTCATTAGACCTAATTTATCACTAGCATTTTGTGGCTTCTTGGATTTTCTGATGAATATGGAAGATGCAAAATCATCTACCCCCAAAGATTCATAGTAATAAGAATAGCATGATTCGTTATGTAAAATATGGCTCAGAAGAGCAGGCAAAACAATTATGTATTCTTTCTTTGTCTTGCTGTGAACAAGGGGGTTTCTTCTTCTTGGTAACCTTCTTCTTTCTGTAACCAGTGGTCATCTGTTGTCACTCTAAAAATCGACCAAAAGGTATAGGATAATTGAAATTTAAAGAGAAGTGAGCTCATGGAGATGCTCTTATTTTCACTATGTATTTTGACACTTTGTCAGGGTTCTCTGTATTTTTACATGGTAGAGATCTTCCCCGGCTATTTGTTACTGTCATCTTCATCGTCGTACCGATACTGTCGCTGCTGTTTCTGTGTTAGTGATCGTGTCGGTCTTACTGTATCGGTCATTCGACGGAATTGGTCATTTATGAGGTTAAGTGTTTTATTCGATGGGGCATATGCTTGTTTGTGGTATTTGTGATAGATGAGGCCCATCCGGTATGGGTATTGATTTTCGTTATTGCAATAAGTAATTTCCTCACGGGAAATCAAGTATATCCATTTGAATATACTTAAGCATTCCAAGTGTTTACTTATCAATCAGGTCTTTGGAGATGTCTTGTTTCTAACCGATTGACCTGTTTTGTTTGTAGTCTTAAGTGGAATCGTTTTTACCACTTAAGGATTTCGAGTAGTGGAGGTGTGTTTGATTCTAAGCCGAATATTCGTACCTCTGTTGATTTCTTTGTTTCGTCGTCATGTTTTTCGAACGTTTCCGTTGCCGTATTTTTTTTACCGACAACACACCCCTTGATTCAACACTTATTGATGAAAGAAGTGTTGAATTACAAGTCGGTTCTCCATCTAGAACTCTAAAAACTTAAGTATGAGCTTGGATATTGAATCGGAAGATGGTAACCGTAGAATCGGAGTAGCATTGAAGGAGAGGTTCTTGAGTATGCGGTGGTTGCAAAATTGATGAAGTCGATGAGTCAATTAACCGGAATTGGTCTTAGTATCAGGTTGCAAACATCAATAACTGGTTGGTTGTAGAATCAGAATCGACGAAGGATTGATAGTAGATCGAATGTCAACAGAGATTGGGGAATCAGGATTGACTCGTAGAAACACAAAGAGACATGCCGTAGAGTCAAGCGTCGACGGAGGGGATGTATGTTGAAATCTATCAACGCCACATGGAGGATAGAGTCGAATCAACAGAACATTGATTCGTATCCCTGAAGAAGGAATTGGGGAATCGGGGAATTGAACGCTGATGGATAGGAGATCAATGATCAGATTAGAAATCGATTGGATGGCTAGCGAACCATCAAGTCGTTCGAGACAATGATGGATTGTTTGCGTTGTAGAAAGCTATATGTATCTCAGATCGTAGATCGTCGTCCGATAACTGTCACGCGACCCTTTTTTTTTGTCATAAGGTACTTTCGCAACCTCTGCTTGTGTGTACTTTTAACACGAGCCCCCCTTGTGATTCACTAGGTCAGTATCAAACCCGCCCTCGTAACTCTCAATCCCTGGTTCACGATAATTTTTTTCCTTGGGTCATGAATAATTACTATTAATTTTTAATCTAACCTACCCATACGTTCGTGAATCGCACCTACTGAAAATTAAATACGCATGGTCATGACTCACAACCAAGCCCCCCTGTGATTCACTAGGTCAGTATCAAGCCCGCCCTCATAACTCTCAATACCTGGTTCGCGATAATTTTTTTCCTTGGGTCATGAATAATTATTATTAATTTTTAATATCACCTACCTGTACGTTTGCGAATCACACCTACAAAAATGAAATACGGAAGGTCACGTCTCACAACCAGTACAATTTAACATTAGTGCTCTCCACACACTACCCTTATAATTTAATATTTGTGCTCGCAACACACAACCCTTAAAATTTAATATCATCGCTTGCGACTACCTACCACTACAGTTGAATCATTCGGGTCAAGAATTTGCCTAGTACTATCATATGCAAAATATGTATGATATGTATGAGTACTTCTTTCCCTACATTTTTATCAGTTGTGTCACACAATGTACGATGTATTGCAACGGTTTGCAATGTATGTAGAATATGTACCTTTTACCCTAATCACTCTCCCTGAAGATTTACCCGTGTCGTACTAGGTGTGAACCCACCCGCGTTGTCGTCAAATTAGTGAATGGACTGACACAATGAACAGTAATGATTCTGAAAACAATGCCTAAACTTCCTCCATTCCGCCAAGCAATTGCATCAATACAGGATCAATATAGTTGTCATCCTCATTTTCCTCTTCAGCAAGACTACTGGCAACAGTGCCACCATCTTTCGATACAGTACCAGTAGGGTTTTTTTCTGACTTGAATCTTTCCAGCATCATTTTCTTCAAATTTTTACCCGTTTCCGGATCTTCTCTTAATGATTGTACCTTCTTGCACAATCTAGCAAAGACTTCCCTCGCTCTGCTGTTCTGTTCTGTTCTGTTTGATTGTTTTGTTTTGTCATTCCATTTCATCCCTTTGTCCTTCTTTTGTCCTTTTGTTGGTTTGTTGTTCCTGAAGAATATGAATAAGAGAAAGAAAGATCAGAAGCAAATAGAATCTCCAACAAACTGCTGTCATTGTCACTCACTAGTGTTTCTCGTTGTTTTCTTTCATTGCTGATCCATTGTTTCCGTGCTTTTCATTTTTTTTAAATACCGTGCCAACCAAGAAGGATGTGTTGCTTTTTGTGTGGTTTTGATTTGGGGTATGTACAGTTTTCCGCGTGTGTACAGTTTTTTTGTGTGAACTTTTCTGTTGTTCCATTCTGTCGTTCTGTCCCATTGTTCCGTTCCATTGTTCCGTTCTGTTTCATTGGTTGTTCTGTTTTAAGTGCCCTCATTTCCTTTGTTGGTTCGTTTGATTGTTGTTCTGTTTCAATAAAAATAAAAATGAAAGAAAGAAAGATCAGAAACAAATAGTATCTCCAACAAATTGCCGTCATTGTCACTCACTGCTGTTGTTCTGTTGTTCCATTCTGTCAATCCGTTTTTTAAATTCGTTGTTCCATTTTGAGTGTCGTTCTTTCCCTCGTTGGTTTGTTTGATTGTTGTTCCATTTCAATAAAAATATAAATAAAAATAAAAGAAAGAAAGATCAGAAACAAATAGAATCTCCAATGAATTGCTGTTATTGTCACTGACTAGTGTTTCTTCTTTGTTGTTCCGTTGTTTGTGACTGTCGGACAACATTCATTTTCCCTGCTTCAAAAAAAACTGTGCCAACCAAGAAGCATGTGTTGCGTTTTGTGTGGTGGTTCCGTGTGTATACAGTTTTTCATGTGTGTGTGGTTTTGTGTGTGTTGTGTGTGGTATGCACCCTGACTTCTTCCATGTGCCTGGCTTGTGCACGGCCTTTATTTTCTATATAAGTAAAGCATGTAGGAGTGCACGCCACCCCTCCCGCGCCATAATTTTTTCAAAGAGGAAATTGTGATTACACAAAGGTTATGTATCTCAATTCCCAACCCATCTGTAGAATATGGTAGCCAGTCAGTGGTTCGAAACTCCCTTGGGTCAGTATGGTACCTATCTACATACACTTTTTGCACAGTACCCAACTATGCACCTTTTTACATGCAATATTAACTACAACTAGTAGTACTGGTAATATCTGCACCATTCTTTTGTCTGAGAATAATTAAAAAAACAGCACCTCCATTTCAATTAAACAGCTTATGAATTATTTTCATTTGACACTCATTAAAGTACGTTTTTGGTGATTGGATTATACAAAGTAAATGTTGTTCTTCCTATTATGGACTTGACCTCATACTTTGCCTGTCCTTACCCAATAAGTCATTTTGTGCCCTGGATTTGCATCAATAATATTCTCTTGTGTGCCATTTGGAGAGACAAACCACAACAGTTTCAGCAATCTGTGGGGCAATATTGTTACCAATATGCATCATAGGAGTCACGAAAAAATCATTCATGGCCTGGACCGGATACTTTGTAAGTCATTAGCCTACCCAATAAGTCAGTTTGTGCCCTGGATTTGCAACAAAAATACCCTCTTGTGTGTCATTTGGAGACACAAACCACAACATTTTCAGCATTCTGTGTGGCAATTTTGTTCCCAATATGCATCAGATGAGTCATGAGAAATATATTCAAGCACCGCACCAAAAAACTTTGAGAGTCATTACCCAATATTTTTCCTCCAAATCCAATACCCAAATGCAGTCATTAGGTGGTGACACACCAAACATCACACATAACTCACTTCTGTTTCTTTCATGATTCAGCTTATCCATAACAGGAACAATATTCATGGACTAATCACCCAAAATATCTGATTTTCTAATATTTAATTGCAAATTAGTGTGTATTCTTCCTCCAAATCCAGTACCCAAATGCACTCATTAGTTTGTGACACACAAACTATCACACATAAGTCACTTCTGTTTCTTTCATGATTCATCTTATCCATTACAGGAACAATATTCATGGACTAATCACCCAAAATATCTGATTTTCTAATATTTAATTGCAAATTAGTGTGTATTTTTCCTTCCATTCCAGTACCCAAATGCACTCATTAGTTTGTGACCCAAAAACTATCAAAGATAAGTCACTTCTGTTTCTTTCATGATTCATCTTATCCATTACAGGAACGATATTCATGGTTCAATCACCCAAAATATCTGATTTTCTAATATTTAATTGCAAATTAGTGTGTATTTTCCCTCCCATTCCAGTACCCAAATAAACTCATTAGTTTGTGACACACAAACTATCACACAAAACTCACTTCTGTTTCTTTCACGATTCATCTTATCCATAACAGGAACAATATTCATTGACTAATCATCCAAAATATCTGATTTTCTAATATTTAATTGCAAATTAGTGTGTATTTTTCCTCCCATTCCAGTACCCAAATGCACTCATTAGTTTGTGACACACAAACTATCACACAAAACTCACCTCTGTTTCTTTCATGATTCATCTTATCCATTACAGGAACAATATTCATTGACTAATCATCCAAAATATCTGATTTTCTAATATTTAATTGCAAATTAGTGTGTATTTTTCCTCCCATTCCAGTACCCAAATGCACTCATTATGTGGTGACACACAAACTATCGCACATAAGTCACTTCTGTTTCTTTCATGATTCATCTTATCCATTACAGGAACAATATTCATTGACTAATCATCCAAAATATCTGATTTTCTAATTTCTAATTGCAAATTAGTGTGTATTTTCCCTCCAATTCCAGTACCCAAATGCACTCATTAGGTGGTGACACACAAACTATCACACATAAGTCACTTCTGTTTCTTTCATGATTCATCTTATCCATTACAGGAACAATATTCATTGACTAATCATCCAAAATATCTGATTTTCTAATATTTAATTGCAAATTAGTGTGTATTTTTCCTCCAAATCCAGGACCCAAATGCACTTATTAGGTGGTGACACACTAACTATTACAGATAAGTCACTTCTGTCTCTTTCATGATTCATCTTATCCATAACAGGAACAATATGCGTGGACTAATCACCAAAAACATTCTAATTTTTAATTGCAAATTAGTGTGTATTTTTCCTCCAAATCCAGTACCCAAATGCACTAATTAGGCGGTGATGCACAAGCTATCACCTATAACTCACTTCTGTTTCTCTCATGATTCATCTTATCCATAACAGGAACAATATTCATTGACTTATTCTAGAAAAAGCGCTGGTAGCAAACGTACAGACGTACGGACATTCGGAGATATACACGAATGAGATACACGAACACACGTACGACTAACAGGCAAATAAGCGAGCTGACTTGCCAAATCACTAACAGTACTAAAGGTGCGCTAATAGTGCACCAATAGAGGTTCGATCCAAGAAATCATTTTATATGAAAAACACTCACAAATCTAAATACTAATACTTGAAATCACTGAATACTACTAGAATTACCTAGTAGACTACACGTGTAGACATGTTAGTGAAGTAGTAAGCTCACGAGAGCAAAACTAAAGTTTATCAGACCCAAATGGACTTAAAGAGTCTGGGTAACAAAAATGAAACCTGATTGCCAACTGATCATCGGTTAATCACCCTCTGAAGCCAAAGGCTGGACGTTAAAGACCCTCTTCAACAGAAGAGACTCAGGCGCTTAGAAGGTTAACAACACTAGCGCAGCAGAGCACACCAGGCTAATACCCGTGGCTTCTACTGAGGTTTGTAAAGGAGAGAACACCAAAAGATTGTTATTCACCTAAGGAGACACTTGCAGTATATCCCCAACGATGGGGATAGCAAAGAGACGTGTCATAACCTACAACAGCCAATTAGCGGCTGGAAAGAATGTGACGTACGTGTGTTCAGTACTAGGAATCACATAACGGCTACAAAAGAACCGTTAAAAAAGAGAGGCACGCGACCTCGAGAACGCGACCTCAAAAACAAATCAAATGGGAATCAAATTTAATTCCTACAGAAAAGAGCTCAGGTATACTCACTCGTATACAAATGATATGATGACAAAACCAGCCGAGGTAATATACATACCCAGTATTGGATAAACACATACACAAAAAATAGAAATGACAAAAAATGCCGAACCAAATATTTGATAAGAGACGAACGAATATTTGATACCGTTTCGATAAAAGGGAAACAACTGTTGAGCTGAAGTATTGAGGAACTGAAAAATTAGAGTTCGGATAGGAATCATTCCTCACACCGTGGAAATGAACCTGTTTACTAGCAAAAGCGTGTGGAAAAGAAAATACTCCACAAGTTGCTTCGGAACTCAGAAAATCACAATTACAGCTTCCTCATGAAAGTGAAAGCTAACAATCTCCTTGTGACAAGCCTAAGAATTCCTACAACATACTCCGAAAACAACACCATGGCGCCACCAACCAGAGCTCAACTAGCCGCAACCGCGGCAGCGGCAGCAGAAGAAGCAGCAGCAGCGGACGCAGTGGCAACAGAGGCAGCGGGTAACCTGGTGGGCCTACTACCTCCATTGGTAACAACAAGGTTGGACCTGGAACAGCTTGAGCAACTTACAGTGACTTTGGTCGCAAGGCTACGTCCGAGAACTGTTTCGCGGGGTTCGAATTTACTTCTCGCGCACAAATTTTGTGCGTGATTTTAACACGGCAATATTTCTGGAAACCCTGAAATTCCCACCCCCAGTTATTGCCTTAAAATCATACAAAAAATAATTCTGTGCGCGTGATGTACATTACTCTACTCTCAAATAAAAATAATTTATTCCAGTCTCTAGCAGAACCCAATTATTATTCCGTAAGAACAACACTTACTTCTATTCACGAATTAAAAAAAATCTTGAGTCAGTATTAATTCCAAAATATTAATCTCCCAAATAACAATTTGATTCTGCTCTCCTAATTGTTAATTCTATTTCTCGACTACAATATTCCCTTTTTAAAATGTAGATTCTATTATGCTTGATTTATTCGTATTGCAACGTATTACGAATCCTCCACAATTTCTTATATTCTCAATATTAAGTTCATAATTAGTAGTAGTTTTGTATTATATATGTACTATTATTTTCTATATTAATTGAAGCGATAAATGGGCATTCATCAATGCTGTTATTGCCGGATCAACATTCATCACTCATGGGTTGGAGTTGGGTTTATTACTCTAGCTTTTGCCACTGTTTCTACTACTGTGCCCACGCTGTTGCTCTCGTTGCTTGCTGCTGCCGCTACTTCATTTTGTTGTTCCATTTTGGCATTCCGTTTTGACCATGTTCCATTGTTGCTCCGTTTTTATTGTTTTGTTTTTGTTGTTTCGTTTGCGTTGTTCGGTTTGCGTTGCTCCGTTTGCGTTAGTCCATTTTTGTTGCTCCATTTTCGTTGCTCCGTTTTTTGTTGCTCCATTTTTGTTGCTCTGTTTTTGTTGCTCCGTTTCCGTTGCTCCGTGTTTGTTGTTTCATTCCATTGTGCTGTTGTTTTGTTCCATTGTTTCATTGTTCCATTTTTGCTGTGAAAAATAAAAATAAAAGAAAGAAGGATCAGAAAAAAATAGAATCTCCAACAAATTGTTGTCGTTGTCACTCACTTGCGTTCCGTTGTTGTTTCGTTGCTCCGTTTCATTTGCTATTCTGCTCTGTTGTTCCATTCAATAAAAATAAAAGAAAGAAAAATCAGAAACAAACAGAATCTCCCACAAAGTGTTGTCATTGTTGTCACTTACTTGTGTTTCATTGTTGCTCCGTTGTTCCATTTTGTTTGTTGTTTCGCTCTGTTGTTCCCCCGTCCGATAAAGATAAAAGAAAGAAAGATCCGAAACAAATAGAATCTCCAACAAATTGCCGTCATTGTTGTCACTCACTTGCATTCCGTTGTTGTTGTTCCATTTTGTTGTTCCCTTGTTCCCCTGTTACACTCACTAGTGTTTCTTTGTTGTTCTATTGTTCTGTTGTTTGTGACTGTCGCACAACATTCTTTTCTTGTACTTTAAAAAAAAAATACCGTGCGGACCAAGAAGTATTTTTTTTTCTTTTCGGTTTTGTGTGTGTTTTGTGTGTGTGCTCATTTTTCGTGTTTCTTCAGTTTTTCATGTGTGTGTGGTTTTGGGTGTGTTGTGTATGCTGTGTACCCTGACTTCTTCCATGTGTCTGGCTTGTGTGTGGCCTTTATTTTCTATATAAGTAAAGCATGTACCAGTGCAAGCCACCCCTCCCGCGCCATAATTTTTTCAAAATGGAAAATTTGATTACACGAAGGTTATGTACTTAAATTCCCTACTCAGCTGTAGAATCTGATAGCCAGTCGGTGGTTCGACACTGTCCTGGGTCAGCACAGTACCTACCGGTACCTACATACACTTTTTGCAAAGTACCCAACAGTGTACCTTTTTGCATGTAGTATCATCTACAACCAGTAATGCCCGCACACTTTTTTGTCTGAGAATAATCCAAAAACAGTACTTCCATTTTAATTTTATTTGACACTCATTAAACTACATGTTTGGTGATTGGATTATAAGTGTTATTCCAATTATGGATAAGATGAAATGTGCCAAAAGAATAAATTGAATTGACCTGATACATTGGGAGTCATTACCCAATAAGTCAGTTTGTGCCCTAGAATTGCACCAAAATACCCTCATGTTTGCCATTTGGAGAGACAAACCACAACATTTTGGGCATTCTGTGGGGCAAAGTTGTTCCCAATATGCATTTGATGAGTCATGAAAAATATATTCACGTCCCGGACCGGATACTTTTGGAGTCATTACCCAATAAGTCAGTTTGTGCCCTGGAATAGCACCAAAAATACCCTCTTCTGTGCCATTTGGAGAGACAAACCACAACATTTGCTGTATTGTGAGTGTAAATGTTGTTCCCAATATGCATCAGATAAGTAATGAAAAAATTATTCATGGCCTGGACCTGATACTTTGGGAGTCATTACCCAATAACTCAGTTTGTGCCCTGGGTTTACACCCAAAATTGTCTCTTGTGTGCCATTTGGAGAGATAGATCACAACATTTCCAACATTCTGTGGGGCGAAGCTGTTCCCAATATGCATTTGACAAGTCATGAAAAAATTATTCATGGCTAGGACCAGATAGTTTGGGAGTCATTACCCAATAGTCAGTTTGTGCCCTGGATTTGCACCAAATATACCCTCTTCTGTGCCATTTGGAGAGACAAACCACAACATTTTCAGCTTTCTGTTTGTAAAAGTTGTTCCCAATATGCATCAGATGAGTAATGAAAAATATATCCATGGCCAGGACCAGATACTTTGTGAGTCATTACCCAATAAAGTCAGTTTGTGCCGTGGACTTTCAACAAAAATACCCTCATTTGTGCCGTTTGGAGAGACAAACCCCAACATTTCCAGCATTCTGTTTGTAAAAGTTGTTCCCAATATGCAATTGATGAGTCATGATAAATGTATTCATGGCTTGGACCGTATACTTTTGGAGTCATTACCCAATAAGTAAGTTTGTGCCCTGGAATTTCACCAAAAAATACCCTCATGTTTTGCCATTTGGAGAATCAAACCACAACATTTTGGGCATTCTGTGGGGAGCAAAGTGGTTCCTAATATGCATTTGATGAGTCATGATGAATGTATTCCTCGCTTGGACCGGTTACTTTAGGAGTCATTACCCAATAAGTCCGTTTGTACCCTGGAATTGCACCAAAAACACCCTCATGTTTGCCATTTGTAGAGTCAAACCACAACATTTTGGTCATTCTGTGGGGCAAAGTTGTTCCCAATATGCATTTGATGAGTCATGATAAATGTATTCATGTCTTGGACCAGATACTTTTTGAGTCATTACCCAATAAGTCAGTTTGTGCCCTGGGAATTGCACCAAAGATACCCCCATGTTTGCCATTTGGAGAGTCAAACCACAACATTTCCATGATTCTGTGTGACAAATTTTTTTCCCAATATGCTGCATTTGATGAGTCATGATGAATGTATTCCTGGCTTGGACAGGATATTTTTGGGGTTATTACCCAATAATTCAGTTTGGTGCCCTGGAATTGCACCAAAAATACCCTCATTTGTGCCATTTGGAGAGTGAAACCACAACATTTCCGGGATCCTGTGTGACAAAGTTCTTCCCAATATGCATTTGATGAGTCATGATGTATGTATTCCTGGCTTGGACCGTATACTTTTGGAGTCATTACCCGATAAGTTAGTTTTGTGCCCTGGAATTGCACCAAAAATACCCTCGTTTGTGCCATTTGGAGAGTCAAACCACAACATTTATGACATTCTGTGGGGCAAAGTTGTTCTCAATATGCAATTGATGAATCATGATGAATGTTTTCCTCGCTTGGACCGGTTACTTTTGGAGTCATTACCCCAATAAGTCCATTTGTACCCTGGAATTGCACCCAAAATACCCTCATTTGTGCCATTTGGCGAATCAAACCCCAACATTTTGGGCATTCTGTGTGGCAAGGTTGTTCCCAATATGCATTTGATGGGTCATGATGAATGTATTCACGGCTTGGACCGGTTACTTTTGGAGTCATTACCCAATAAGTTAGTTCTTTGTGCCCTGGAATTGCAACAAAAATACCCTCATTTGTGCCATTTGGAGAGTCAAACCACAACATTTTGGTCATTCTGTGGGGCAAAGTTGTTCCCAATATGCAATTGATGAGTCATGATGAATGTATTCCTTGCTTGGACCGGAC
>CM074781.1:23784212-24049980 GCA_037355745.1 Pseudo-nitzschia multiseries
TTTTGGAGTGAAAGTTCCATTGAGGTCAGGTGATACTCTATTCTTCAATCCATTAGTATTACATAGCTGTTCAAATCCGAAATTCGAAGGGGTGTTATATTATGAGCGCCTATGTATCTCGCAAAACTGTACTTAGAGCTAAGCCTCTATAGTAATATTAAACAATAATTTAAAGTTAGGCCGTTATATTCCCCATCGCTACTCAATCGAAACTGCTGTCCAAGCTTTTGGCTCTCTGAACTGGATAGATAATCACTGGATTTGTTATCATTCAATTGCCATCTCAAACGGTTTCCAAACTGGATGTCGTCCTGTAGTGTGCATGTGTTGTACAAACATTCGTAAGACGGTGGTGTAGCAGCATTTTTGCTTTCAAAGAAATCCAGCCACGAGATACGATTTGATATCACGAGCCAATCACAATTGGTTATGCCACCCATCTTTTCCTTGCTCTGGGAACAACTGCCAGCTCGGAATGGATAGTGTCGACATGAAATAGGTACAGAGAATTCATGAGGCGCCCACGTTTGACAAATTCAGAAGCTGTTTTCTTAGGCACATCTTGAAACCAACGAGCCACAGCATACAATCCGTTTGTATCAATTGGATAGCCACCAATACTACTGTATGACTGCTTCAAATTCTGTACAGTTAAAAAGCATAGCACATGGCATGGAACGAGCTTTGGATTGTTATTCAAATCAAAGTCCAATTTCATCAAACACCAATCCATCCATACGGAGTTGAGCAGAGAACTGTCTGATCTATATGAAGGATGCGAGCAAAATATAAAATTAGACCCACAAGCAACATCGAAACGATTGTGCTCTGTAACTCCACAAATGTGAGAAGGATTCTCCAATAAAGGTAGCACAGAATCACAAACAAAGTCAAGTATGTCAGAAGGAAAAAATGGTTTGGTTTTGTTTGTAGAATGAAGCCACTTCATCGTTGATTCCCCATTCTCGGTTCTCATTATTTGAAAATGAGAACCGCCACCATCAGGACGTTCAACTGGAGGAGGGCCAGGCGGATTCAATTTGTAGTGATATGTTGCCTGGCTTTGCATCATTTTCTTGGACTTTCGCTTGGCCGTTTGATTGATTAGTGATGCAGCATTACCTTGCGTGTTCTTGGAAGGAGCTTTTATCTCAGTTTTATGGTGAGACTCATTAGGAGCACTATCCCAGCCTGCGGGGCTCCCCCATAAAGAGATATAATCTGGTAGGTGAAAGTACAGGTGATTCTTGATTAGTTTTGTTCCCATCCCTTTCCTGTGACATGTTGAGTTTATACAATTAATAAAGTGAACAATTGTTTTTGGGAGATTCTTTAAGGAACCATATTTCATCCGACCGTGTTTAAGAAATTCTTCCATTGATAGAATTAGCTGAATTACCTCTATCTGTTTCTTTACAAAACAATGGTCACCAATAATGTCAGATCCATGTTTGGAAACAATAGCAATCAGAAGAGAAATAAGCATTCCAGAGAAATCATGCCCTTCTTTCTTTGTGGTTGATAGAAGCTGAGTCCCAAATTTGGTGCGAGGAAAATCTCTATCAGACTGGCGTGATAACAAACCACCGTACCGTTGTGCTAAATGGCCAATACTGTTAGCAACAGCCACGCCGTGATTCAAATTGGGGGCATAAACACATGGAACACTTCCGCGGAGCAACAATTCAATTGACTCGACAGCCTGTTTGGAAGTACCAAGCTGGTGCATGCGCAAACATTCACCGGGAGTTGCAAAATGAATATTGTGCTGATTTGTACCAAAGCATAAATCATGAAATACATTCCGGATGTTATGATGAGAGTTGTTTTTGAAGTTCTTATTGATATTGTTTAGATCAGTGCCAGGAAAACAATGAAAATCGGCAGGCGACCACTTCTTTGTTGCAGGTTGAACAGAAGGAATGTTTATGTTTGGAGAATAACAGTTGCAGTGACGGCACATCCGCATGACACCCTTATTGAAGGAGCCGTATTTTCCACACAATTTATCATGAAGTTCTGTGTTGCCAATAACATAGGCAATGGCAAATTTCATTTTTACCTTCCACTGTTGATTTGCGTACGGAAGATAATTCCATTCGATACCACCGTCTTCGTTACACGCGGCTTTGAAGGAAAGAAACGCTACTTCCAAACCATTGTGAAGATTCTGAATTTTTTCCTTCGAAGTGGCAGGACGAGAGTGTCTGGTTGACTCCCATTCAGGGTCGGGATGGAAGTAAATAGTTGTCCATGCTTCAGGTCAAGCGCGGGTCTCCACATTAAAGATACCGAGTGTCATGTTCAATGGTGTTAACGTAAGTCGTCCGTGCGCATCCAAAGAGATGCCATCCATGTAAAATATAATAGGAACAAGAATTTCTTTCGAATTGGGATTGCAAATTTCTTTCCAAGAAGATTTGCACCACGAGCCGTGATGCAATTCTGAGATTACAGAATGAGGATTCAACTCAGGATTATTGTCGGGAGATAGAGGGGTGGAATAGTCGGGAAAGGAGAGGTTTTCTTCTATCATTAGCTGCTGGTCAGAAAGAAGAGAATAAATGGCATCCTTAAAAGAACAGACATACACCTGAGTGGGCTTATTATCAGGTAACCAATTCAGTATATGAGGATGAAATTTCATATCAGAGAGACCCAGATTGGATTGAAGATTGTCAAAAATTGCTTTCCGAGATCTAATTTTGGCATCGCAAAAATCAAAACCCGGTCTCGTTTGACTTTTCTTTGCCCACTGGAAAATGGATTTGAATGTGTTCAGTGGCAATTTATGCCTGACCATTAAATTCATGAGTTCCAATTCTGCAAGAAGATGATGGGGTGGCGGTAGTTTTGTGTGGCTTTGAAATGCCTCCTCTCTCTCATTCAGATTAATGATTTCATGCAAAGATGGGGGTGGAGGGGCTGGCTGAGCAGTAGCGACGTTAACATCAGAACCATTAGTGGGTTCTTCTTCGTTGTCTTCACAATCTATGTTGTTGGTAGAATTGTTGTCGTTATTTTTGTTTATGTCATCGACATTGTCATCCTCGTCATCGGAATTGTCAATATCATTGTTCAGCGGGAATGCATCTTCATCTTGAACAGCAGAAACAGCCATGTGAGATTCAATGGCGTTCCGATCCATTGGCGGTAAAAAGACATCATGTACAATCTGTCGGTTTAGAACAGAATGAAGACCCGTGGCTGATTGACTTGTGACGGTGTGGTGGGAGAGATGGGAACGGGGAACAGATGGGCTGTTTTGTGTCATAGTCATCCCAAAATCTGAAGGAAAATGTTGAACAGACGGCAAGGTAGGCTGCACTTTGACAGAGGTGGAGAAGTTATAGATCTTTCGTTTAATTAGACCATCACTTTTGTATAAGTTGTAGCATTGAATATTGTAGTTGAGATGTTTTCTTAGGCCGTACAAGACATATTTCAAGGTATTGCACTCTTTTGACCCAGATTTGTATCCTTTAAAACTCTTGGATTTTTTCCCTGTCTTATCCCAGCAACCACGGCAGTAGAATAGAAGGGGGGTTTTGATAACAGGAGGCATGATGTTGCTGAGTTGTTTGAAGGAAAACATCAGTAGAATGGGTTGAAAGGACGGAGGTTGAAAAGATGAATGGTTGAAAGGAAAAAATTAAATGTATTATTTTGTGTTTGATGTGTTTTCTTGTACGGTAGATTTCCTTACTACCATACTTCGATTGCAAAAATGGCCCGTAAAGTAAATGCATTACTACTTAGTGATGATTGCAACATTCCTCGTACAATATATTTAGTAGTGAACAGTACGTACAGTCAACTCCTTAAGAGGGTTAATACACAGCGCCGGACGGGTCAATCCCATCAGTTCTTCCAAACATTCGTTGGCAGGCGCATCAGTTCTTCCATAAGGTGCACAGAAATGTGAATCGAAATGGAAATCGTGGACAATTGCGTTGTTGATTATCGAAATGGAAATCGTGGACAATTGTGTTGTTGATTACCATCGAGTTGATTCCAACTTTCATGTACCCATAAAACCAACTACGCTATTTTGCATGAGTTATTACTAGTAGATACTAGTAATACATTATTTTCACTAGTACTTCATCATTATAATTCATTATTTCATTTTCTTTCTGTCCAGCAAAACAAATACCAACGTGTTAGGTGTTACTAATAACTAATCTTCGAATCGAAAATCTACTCTACTGATCCTACTAATACTAATCTTCCAATCAACAATCAAACCAACCATGGAGGGAATTTACAAAATACAAAAGATGGTTCAGGAACACCCAGCCGATCTCAAACAAGAACACCGGAAAATGATTGTTTATCACAAGAAAGAGATTGCTTGACACCAAAAAAAGATTCGTAAGATTCGTGCACGAAAAAGCAATCATCCAAATGTTAACAATGGAATCGTCGATCCACCTAGCAATCATCAAGTCGTTCCGAATGTAACCATCAATCCACCTTCCGGGTTATTGAAGAACGATTCAGATTTTGGTGACGATTCCGACAGTGTAGCTTCTGAAATTACTACGGATCTGCCTCCCATTAAACAGGAACTAAACCCTTAAGTGCAATAGCCCGCCTGGGGTGGATTCGACTTGGAGTTGGAGTTGGGATTTGAGTTGGAGTTGGAGGATTTGGGACCGAGCCCGTTATATGGTGGCAACATGTTGAGAAAATGAAATAAGTCATTCGTGCACAAGTTGTACACAAAATAGTGCTTGTCGCAAAAAGAATATGATATCCTTAACCCTAAAATAGTTATTTTATTTGAGGAGTGACGAGATATTGTCTCGAAAGTAAAGGTGTGCGACCCGCGAGGTATTTTAGTAGACACGCGACCTAAAAAGATAGGAAATTTAAAAAATAGGGTCGAGAATTTTAAAAATACCGCGCGATAGCCCGCGGGGGGTAGAGAAACAGTTCTCGGACGTGGCCAAATGAGAAATGTATGCCGCGGACTTCATTCCAGCTGACGGCGGGTTCTGGCATGATGGAATTAATCGATGATTGGAAGAATTAACCAAAGAATGGTAGATTAAAGAGAAAACTGGAGGAAGGACCGAAATAATTAACCTGTGTTGGATTCGGTGGAATGTCTGCGGTTGGAGTATTCCTGATGGCGTGGCTGGAGTTTGTCGTTATCGTTCTATTATGATGCGGCGGTCACAGATGTGTTGTCCGGGACGTTTTTCAGGAAGCAGGTGTTTGAGGGGCTTGGTGTACACCGTGGAGCGATTTACGTGTGCTGTTTACAAATTGCTGGGTGGATTGTCGTCCAAAAAGAATGTCGGTTGGAGTCTGCAGAAGGACAATTGGAGAGGGAAATTCAAAGAATGAAGCGGAAGAGAAGTAATAACCTGTGAAAGGACCGTTGTCGTCATTCACAGATGTCCGGAACGTTCGTCGGGGAAATTGGCTTCAAAAGAAATTACAGAAAGACTGGCGCTAGAGAAAGAGCCGGCAAAGAGATAACCGATTGCCGGAGAAGCAATCGGAGTAGATTGGAGGGAGATTGGCAGTGAGGCGCTCAACAGCAGGCTCACAACAATCTGGAGGAGTTCTGTGGTGTTAATTAATCCGTGGTCTCGGAATGCCCGGACTGGAATCGATGTAATTACCCGGTGTTGTATGTGGCGTCGACGTCGGTGTTGGCGACGGCGTTCTCTGATTAACCAGTGCCTGTATGTGATTAAAGCAACTGTCGGAGGATTGGAGGATAGTGATGAAAGAATTGAAGGGAGTCGCTCAACAGCAGGCTCACAAAAATCTAGATTAGATCTGAGGGAGATGGGAAGGGAGTCACTCAATAGCAGGCTCACAATGATCTTGAGTTGATCTGAGGGATTCCTTTAGTGGATGTTCTTGGGTAATAATCGTCGGTGTCGAAGTTGTTGTCGGCGTTATAAGTGATTGAAGCAACTATCGTAGGATGAGTTGCAGTCTGTTGTGGTGTGAAGTGGTGCTTAGCACAAACAAATGGGCATCAATGGTCCTTTATGCGGATGATGGACGCGGAAGAAGAGATGGATGGGTGATTGCAATCGGCGTGTCCGGTGCAATGGGCTTTCATTAAAGATGGCGGTGGTCTTTATCTTGTAACTGTTGTAATCCAGAGAGCTGGTTGTGGGTTACAAGGCTTGTGATAGTGAGTACACCCCCTGATCCACAAGCAGGGAACAGAAGGAAGATCTACGTCCAGGGTGCAGCCCTAAGGAGGAAGGCGCTGCAAGGAACAAGACCGGTGAAACTACCGGTGAAACCTGGAGTAGAGGTCTATTGATACAGCCCGCCGCCGAGTCCCGTACCAAGTATCCTCTGGCGGTAACCGAACAGTTGAGGTGCTGAACAGGCGGAGATAGGTAGCTTAAGGTAAACACTAGTGCTCTTGCGGGCCACTAGTAGTGCAAGTTATAAGGGCTCTTTAACCTGTTGTCGCTCTAAAAATCAACCAAAAGGTATAGGATAATTGAAATTTAAAGAGAAGTGAGCTCATTGAGATGCTCTTATTTTCACTATGTATTTTGACACTGTGTCAGGGTTCTCTGTATTTTTACATGGTAGAGATCTTCCCCAGTTATTTGTTACTGTCATCTTCATTGTCGTACCGATACTGTCGCTGCTGTTTCTGTGTTAGTGATCGTGTCGGTCTTACTGTATCGGTCATTCAACGGAATTGGTCATTTATGAGGTTAAGTGTTTTACTCAATGGGGCATATGCTTGTTTGTGGTATTTGTGATAGATGAGGCCCATCGGGTATGGGTATTGATTTTCGTGATTGCAATAAGTAATTTCCTCACGGGAAATCAAGTATATCCATTTGAATATACTTAAGCATTCCAAGTGTTTACTTATCGATCAGGTCTTTGGAGATGTCTTGTTTCTAACCGATTGACCTGTTTTGTTTGTAGTCTTAAGTGGAATCGTTTTTACCACTTAAGAATTTCGAGTAGTGGAGGTGTGTTTGATTCTAAGCCGTACCTCTGTTGATTTCTTTGTTTCCGTATTTTTTTTACCGACAACATGATCGGAGGAGAGTCCAAGTAGCAACGTTTACAATAAACCTGATATTTGGGAGTGTGGACCATTGTTAGTACCCAGTAATAACAATAAAAGTCAGGAGCCAATTGAGATTGTGAAATTGCGACCATGCACTATTTGTTTCAGGCATCAAATTTAGTTCCAGGCCACCTAATCAGAAACAGATGCCAGTGGGGTAGGAAGATGTACTGTGCTCAAAATATTTTGAGTTCGACATTAATTTCAATTTTTTTTGGTGAAATTACAAAGGGGGGCCGGTGGAGTCTAGCCCACATATATTTGTGATTCCCCAAGAACCTGAATCTTGTTTGTGTGCCGTAGAAGTCATTTGAGACCATCTCCTGGTCTTCCAGAAAGTAGACCTCTCTCCGGTCATCAGGAATCTTCTTTCGGTCATCGGGAATCTCCTTCCAGTCATCGGAATTGGGTCTCGGATCTCATCTCATGATTAGATCGGTCAGTCACGAGGATTATTGTTACAACTTTCTGGGGAGAGCTTTTGAAACTTGGTGGAGGTGCACAGCTTAGGGTTAAAAATTAGAATTAACTGCTAGTGTTTCTTAGTGTTGTGCGCTCAAATTTTTTATGTACCGTACCGTATCCACTTTGAAACTTTGCGCGCCTGGTTGCAAGGGATATCGCTCCTACTCGAAGGTTACTCGTAAGTTACCGTTGATTTTTGGAGTTCCGCAGCGCGATAAAGAGTTCATTGTATCCCAACTTAAAGACAAGCCTACCGTACTCGTAAGATACTCGTACTCGTACTGTTTAGTAGAAGAGAATTACGAAGGAGTGCGAACCCCCCCCCCCCAAAAAAAAGAAAATCCTTCCGGCGAATTTGCCACTCCCGTGGAAAATTCTCTACCGTAGTACTTTTAAATCATACCGGTTCGAACGGTACGTACTCGTACGGTACGTAACTGAGCCTAAAAAGTTACACTGGGTTTTTTCGACTCTTGACACCACACCTTCTCATTTCGATCCCTACACCCGGACCTTACCGCTGTGCCCACTATTTTTCGTAACCTTTGGTAAGAACGCGGAAGCTTCGAACTTGAGCGCTGAAAACTGTTGCTCCCGAATAACCTGTTGCAACTGAGCGTGCCAAATTGAAATTATATCATGATCAGAACTCTACTGTCACTCATCTCTCCTTTCGACTGATACAGGTTCAACACAGTAGCCTTCCATTCTTTCCGCTTCGCCAACACGAAATCCACCATGGCCGATGATCGCCCCCACGGATTCTGCCACAAGTCCTGTGGCTTGGTTTGTGCTTACATCCTCCCACCTGTAGGAGTCTTTTGGCAGTACGGATGTTCGTGCGAATTCATTGTATCTATCATCCTTACCATGTGTGGATATATTCCAGGCATCATTTACGCATGCTGCGTGATCGCCACCGATGACGGCGACTAATCACACAGAGCTGTCCAAATAGAACGATCCATTAATCGACTGAAGAAACTACTTCCTCGTTGCAAAAGTCTGGAGGCGTTTACCGATGAACGTGGATTTTCGTATCAGCGGAAGATTTGATAGATCTTATGAATATACCGGTAGGCGAAAAAGAGAATTTTGGATTGGGTCTTATTGAATGAAAAACATAGATAATAATAATACCGCTACGGCATCTGTGCGGTTTGCGAATAGCGAAATTTATGTTACAAAGTAAAATATTCTCGTAGAGAATCTCGTAGAGAACTCTGATCCAGTGGATTTCTGAAGTGAATTCAACTTTAAAACTACCATGCAAATATTTCGATTTCAAGTAACAGAGCAGAGTGGATTCGGTTCCGCATATTGGCATCATACCGGTACTACCGGTATGTAACCACCCCTCCTCCGATTTGGTTGGCACGTGTCAATCCCTCTCTAAAGAAAAATTCTGGGCGCGTGCCTCGATTTTTTTCTTTAGATAGGGATTGACTCGTGCCAACCAAACGACTCTGAGTAGTATCCGGGCCCTCATAAAAGGGAGGAGCAGCCTAAGGAAAACCTCCTTCCTCCCGGAGGTCAAGGAGGAGGGGTGATTAGGTATGTAATACCATGGTCGGAAGGGAGAGCACAAAGGGAAGGAGAAGGGAGAATGTGTACCAACTCGTGTGTTGAGCAAATGGATTCTACTCTCCCCACAGTCCATTGTTTTGTATGTGTGAAAAAATACTTTAGTACCCTTTTCCCATGCTAAAAGAATTTTCCTGACTCCATGTTGACCAATCAAAAAGTATTTTCAGCCATTTTTCACACACAACTTCGTGTGTTGAGCAAGTAAGTATTGCTCAACACACGGAGTTGCGTGTGCAAATCATCAAAAATTACTTTAGTAATTGTTGACACATACAGCACGGTGGACTGCTGGCAAGGGGGGTCCACTTGCTCGACAGGCAAAGAGGGTACTAACTCGCGGGATTAAGCACCAGCAGCACTACAAGATTGATTGATTCCTTGACATGACTTGTGTAGAATCTAGTAGAATCCCTACTAGATCCTGGATTTTAGAAACGTTTTTGGCGATTTCCCCCTGTACAGTAGGATCTAGTAGAATCCCTACTACATCCTGGATTTTAAAAACCTAATCGCCCATATTTTCAGCCGTTCTTACCGGTTAAAACTGTTTTAAAGCATTTGTTGAGCAATACATATGGCAAAGAGGGAACTAACTCACGGGATTAGCAACAGCAGCAGCAGTCACAACATGGATTTCATTATTTGATTCCTTGACACTTGTGTAAAATCTAGTAGAATCCTTACTACAACCTTGATTTATTGCTTTTTTTCCCGGTTGTAATTCATTATGTTGAAATGAATCACTTTGAAAAACAACCCCCCCCCCCCCCCCCCCCCCCGACCATGGGAATAGACCCTTTTCGCTGCTTCCTATCCAACTACAACAACAAGAAGCCCCTCCTATTGCACTGTAAGTCATTGACGGTCGTTTGTTTGCTGGAGGAGAATGCTGCTGTTTGGTTTGGTTGTTGTCGCCGTCAACAGTCATTGTTGTTGTCATCGTAGTCATTTGTTTATTCCTCTCTCACTATGCTGCTCCTTTTTGCTTTCGACTATGGGAATAGGTTGTTTCAGCAACCGCGGTTTGAACTATTCAAGAGATAGGATGCTCCCCAGACTCGGGCTTCTCCTCAAGATCTTCGGTCTTGGACTTGGTCATCTACAGACGCAACAACAGCAACAGCAACAACAACAACGTCGGTCTGTAGCAGCATGAAGGATCAACGGACGCAACAACACCAACAACAACCCAACGGCAATCTGTAGCAGCCAGGAAGTCTACATTGAAAGCCTAGGTTTACCATATTATGCCCTTGCTGTGTGAGTTACTCTTTTTTGTACACGAATATAATTTGCATTACATAAGAGTAAAGGGCTATACCATTATTATACTAGACCCACAACAGCTTTATCATATGTGGCTCACCTCTGCTTGAAAACTATGATCCCTGTCCCTACAAGCGGCGTCAGCAAAAAAAAAAAAACTTCTGTCTCGGACTCGGTCATCTACAGACGCAACAGCAACAACAACCCAACGTCGCTCTGTAGCAGCCAGGAATTCTTCATTGAGCAACCCCCATAACAAGAAGAAGAACCCCCCCTTCCCCTCCTTCTGGATCTCCAACTACCACCGCTGGCAAGAGGAAGAAGAAGCGCGGCCGTTGGACCCTTCCTCTTTCTTCTGGTTGCTCCTTCAATCCTGGCGCTGGCTGCTTCTTTGGCGCCAGTTGTATCCACGGCATCCAAACTACAAGCACTACGCTGCTTCGATCTAGGGGACTGGTGTATCCATGGCATTTGAATTACAAGCACTGCCTTGGATAATTGCAATCGATATGAGCAGCGATACGAGGATTGATTCCAGCGGCGATATGAGCTGTGATACAACAAGACGCGACCTCCCCCTTTGTAGTACCTGGTCCGCCCAGTAGACTCAATATTCATAATGAGTTGCTCTCTAGCAAGACATAGGTCTACAGACTACTAATTCTAGCTCTTTTTTTGGAATATACCCAGGACCCTAGTCTGTTGTCTATTAGTCTGTTCTGGGAGTTTCAAAAAGAGTGCTAGGTGAATAGTGCTCAGAATACGACTGGAAATCATGACAGCAAATTCTGCTAGCTACAGAGCACCGACTAACACTACTAGAAAATCACATACCACTTCTACTCATACTACGATACAGACGGAGTATTTCGGAAATTACCAAAGTACTATCAAGCCATTATCAGAGCAGAAAACACTACTAGAAATCGTGCAGCAATTCTACGGCAAATTTTGGAAATTACTCTAGTATCATGCCATTGTCAGAGCAGAAAACACTACTAGAAATCGTGTAGCAATTCTACGCCATATTTTCAAAATTACTAAAGTATCATGCCATTGTCGGAGCAGAAAACACTACTAGAAATCGTGTTGCAATTCTACGCCATATTTTCGGAATGACTAAAGTAACACCCCCTCCTCGCACCTCTTGTGCGCCCATTGAGTCTGTTTTAAACCCGTGAGTCTTTAATTTGTTTCTTACTTAGGCTGTTACCCATCGGATCAATGTAGGATATCATGTGAATCACCGTGTTATTCACGGTAGTAACGTTTGCGCGCGTTACCACCGTCTTATTTGCCCCAAATTGGTAAAGCGCGATAGCACATGTATGAAGTAATTCTTAACCGGCCATCATCGTGTTATTTGCCCCAATATTCGTATCGCGGGGAAACACATGTAAAATCTCCATATCTTATCATTTAGAATTAGTACTAGAGTGCACGTAAATTAGGGCATGAAAATGTGTTTTAGAGTTGTTAATTCTTCAAAGAGTGAGCTAATGGGGAAATCTGGTAAAGAGACAATCCACATGATCGAAGCGCCGACAATTATTCACTCAGGTTAAATAACCTTACGAATAAGGTTATTTGCCTTCTGTTATGACTCTTTGTAGTACGTGCACCCGTGCTTCTTAGTACTTACGAACGTACTTCACACGGTGAATTCTTTTCAATAATAATTGGGTTCTGCTACAGACTGAAGCAAATTATTTTTAATAATGATCAGAGCAATGGGCATTACGCGCACAGAAATAGTGCTGAGTTTAAAAACTACCCTGATTCCTTGGTCGCAATGTACTCGCGAATTTCAGGGTGTTGAGAAATTTTGCTGTGTTAAAATCACGCACAAAATTTGTGCGCGATAAGTTGATTCGAACCACGCGAAACAGTTCTCGGACGTTGGAATCTTGGGAATATATTTCATGTCCAGGCTCTTCAATCCATATGTACGTGGCAACAACAGTCATGACCCAGATGTCAGAAAAGCTCAAGTCATCAGGCCATACAATTTTGTTCACTTTCAACGCTTGTATTTTTTGAATCATCTGCCATATTGGCACTTGCACGTAGCATGAGCTCCAGTGAAAAAGTGTTTCAAAGTGATCTTCAATGGGATACCTTTGAAGGTATAACTGCACAAAGAAACCATTTTAAATTTGTTATCGGTCCCTCTAAACAAGCCTCATCCTCTGCTTTCTGTAGATGCTTGCAAATTGCGCACAGCACAGCAGGTGAGGCGCCAAAATTGGTTTTTATTCTTAGGCAATTTTTCTTTTCACCACATCAATTGATTTGTTGTACCAAGTAATGAGTAATGATCAAGCCTTTATCAAGCCTTTATCAAGTATCTCATCTTTAGTAACAACATGAGCAATAAGTCCGTTCATTGTTTACGTTCACGGACCTTGGTGTCGTTCATGGAGAGTTCACGGACTTGGTATCGGTGTCATCAACGGAAATTTGTGTCTTCGGAAATGGTGTTTAAAAATGCTGGTGGTGGGTCGTTGTGGGTTTTCTTGGGTAATGGAATTAGCGCTTTGCAGGGGCCCTGTGGAGTTGTTGTGTACGTAGTTTCCTTACATATTTGTAGTATTCTACGATTCCATTCTATGATTCTAAACTATGATTCAATTCAATGATTCCATTGTATCATTCCATTCTACAATTCGAATTTATGAATGAAATCAATGATTCTAGTCTACAATTCAAAATGAAGATACAATTCCATGGTTTAACTCTAATATTCAATTCAATGATTTAATTCAATGGTTCAATTCAAGCAATGATTCAATTCAATGATTCAAATCTGTGGTAAGGGTCTACAATTAAATTCAATGATTCAATTCCACAATTCAATTGTACAATTCAATTCAATGATTGTAGTCCATGACTCAATTCTAAGATTGAATTCAATCATCAAATTCTATAATTCTAGTCTAATATTCAATTCTATGATTCAATCCTATGATTCCATTCAATGATTCCATTCTACAATTCAAATCAATGTTTCTAATATATTATTCAATTCTGTGATTCAAATCAATGATTCTAGTTTTTGATTCAATTCTATGATTCAACTCTATGACCCAAATCTAGAATTCATTTCTATGACTCAATTCTAGAATTCAATTCTAGGATTCAATTCTAGGATTCAATTCTATGATTCAATTCCATGATTATATTCTATGATTCAAGTCTATGCTACTGATGAATGATTCAAGTCTAAGATTCAATTCTATGAAGTCAGTATAAAATTCAAGTTGTTGTGGGCGAAAAATACGGACTGTTGTCGGCATCAAATTCGATTGAAAAAGCCGACAAAACAAACGAAACGACCGAGGTGCGGGAAGACGATATGAGACACGAATATTCCAAAGACCGAAGCTTAGAATCAAACGCACCTCCACTACTTGGAAATCCCTAAGTGGTAAAAACGATATCACTTAGGACTACAAACAAAATGGGTTAATCGGTTAGAAACAAGACATATCCAAAGACCTAACCAATAAGTAAACACTTGGAATCCTTAAGTACATTCAAAAGAATATACTTGATATCCCGTGAGGAAATTACTTATTGCAATCAAGAAAATCAATACCGATTCCGAATGGGCCTCATCCATCTCAAATACCACGAACAAGCATATGCCCCATCGGATGAAACACTTAACCTCGTATATAACAAAATGACCAATACCATTGAATGACCAATACAGTAAGACCGATACACGCCGCTAATACAGCAGCAGAACCAGTATCGATCCAATGAAGATCAAGTAACCGGGGAAGATCTCTAACACATAAAATACAGCAGAGAGCCCCGATACACAGTGAAAATACCTAGTAAAAATAAGAGCCTCTCTCTGAACTCACATCTCTTTAAATTTTAACATCATATACCTTTGGTCGATTTTTAGAGTTACAACAGGTTATAGAGCCCTTACAACTTACACTTGCGTCCCGCAAGAGCACCAGTGTTTACCTTAAGCTACCTATCTCCGGCCGTTCAGCACCTCCACTGTCGGTCAACTCCAGAGGAAATTGTGTGCTTAGCTCCCTGTGCAGCACATTCTCGGCCTCCCCCCCGTCTCATTCTTTCCTTCTCTCTATTCACCTCCCTGCTTGTGGATCAAGGGGTGTGATCCTGATCCTTCTACAAGAATCTTCTTTTGTAATCCACGACCAAGCGCCGTTTAATTACAGAACCCTGACGATCCGCCGACACTGACATTGCCGACCGGCCCGCAAGGTTAATTAATCGCAAGAACAACGTCGACGATCGATTCCCCAAGATTAATTATCATCGACGACGATCGACAACGGATCCATACAAGCAAATTCCCTTCTTGTCGATATCGTTGCCATAACACCGACGGCACCGTAACGATCGATTGTTTCCCCGACGAACGGTCTGGAAATCAACATCGGACACGAAACCCATACAACACCGGTTAATTCGACAATGCCGCCGACGACGACATTAACGACGACGATTCGCTGACATCAACATTGCCGCCCGGCCCATAAGATTTATCACCATCGCCATCGTAACAACAATTAATCGCCGGTTAACAACAAACGGATTAAACCACGCCAACTCCATTTGACTGGACTCCAATCTTTGGAATCGAATTTCGATTTTCAAGCGCTAGCAACCCAACTGCGGCCACTTCCCTTAACAAAGCCTACTCTGAAATCATTGGCAAAGATGAACTCTCAGAATTCGTTGTGACCCGCGAGGATGAAGAAGAAGAAGGACCACTAGAGATAGCTCCGGATCCACAACTCCACATCCTCAATTGCATTGCAAAGGCTATTGCCATCAACCTAGTGGAGCCACCACCGGATGAAATAACAAAAGGCCACATTGCCAATCTCCTCGACAAATGTGTTATCAAGCATGTCAGAAATGACGGATCTACAAAGCGCATGAGATACAAAACAGACTTTGATGCCGCTGCAAAGCATGCCATTTGGACCAACACAGATGATGAGCCAACTGTTGTAATTGAAATCACGATTACCCATTGGCAATTCAAGAAAAATTGGCGCCCTGACCTATTCATGGAAGCCTGCACCGGAGATCCACCATCCGATGATGAGGTAGTCATCGCGGATACACCTGCAGAAACTGTCTCCCCTACTGAAATGGGACAACTGACGACCCTACTACAGCAATTGGTCAACAATGGCAATAACAACAACAACAATGCCGGCGCCAACCACCAAGCGACACTTGACCTACCATGGAATCCAGCAACCTTACCACCACCAGTTAAGGAGCGATACTATAGGAGAGACGAATTCCTCACCAGAGATGATATGAAAGACTTCCCAATCACCTACACCGACTCATCGGGAAATGAAACCATTGTCAGGCAAAACTACTACCTACACAACCTAGGCAGTGGTAGAAATGACCAACGCCTGATCACTAGAAGTGGTGACTGCTTTGATCTAACCAGAGCCTCTGACAAGTGGAAGGAAGCAGCTAGAGACAAACTCTTTCTCTCAGGATTTCCACAACTAAAGGATTCATCCCACCCTCAAGTTAGAAAATGGTACAGAGAAATCACCGCTCATGCACAGCAACATCACATCTACATCCACCCTTACTACCTCTACAGGCGCAAAGCTGACAGTCTCAGAGGATTTACCATAGGTGATAGTCTCCCACATGATCTACCTGCAAGATATGAATTGGCGATTCAAGAATGGGGTAATCTCATCTACACTGCACTCAGAACTGATAAGATCATCCCTGACTCATGTGATAGAATGAAGTCCACAATTCAAAGCTTTGAAGGGGGACAAGGTTACGAAGCTCTGTACACAGTCATTGCTCAGACACATCCCAACTCAAAGAGACCATCCAATGCAGGCAAAATGGTCCGGAATCCTCCAAATCAAGATGCGGGTGAATCACTTGAAGAATACTACTTCAGATACAAGGATTACTTGCGACTTAGAGTTTTCCTCCAGAATCAACTTGGCACCATGAGTTCGACAGAAGAAGTCAGCAACCTCATTGCAGGAACCAATCTCTCTCATGAACTATTTGAGAAAACAGAAGATGAACGGGACTCAGATGACCAATTCAAACGAGACAAATACAAAGCAGGTAGGCTCCTACAAACCCTGCAAACATATGAGCAAAAGATAAAGGCTGAAAAGAAGTACAAGGACAAAACCTCCAAACCAAGTCTGTCCAAACAATTGCCCGGCATAGGCACCAGACCAGGTCCCCGCCGCAATGATAGGTTTCAAAAGCGCGCTGGCAACAATACTGTTAGAACACCTTCTACCTTGACTTCTCACTCAATCAGTCTCATTGAATCACTAGGATACCCTGAAATGGATGAAGAATCTGACAATCCCTTCCTCCATCAAGCATATTGCAATGCCATCACTGCTTTTGACAAGCAGCCCAGTCTCTTTGACACATCGAGAAAATGCATTGTTTGTCACACATCCGGTCATAGTTTTGATAATTGTCCTGCATTGCAAGATGTTGAGTCCCTCAAGAAACATAGGATTGCTGTGGCTGTTTTTCTGAACAAATGCAATAGAGAAACCCAACAGCTCTTAGATTCTACTCAACGCATCTCCCAAATAAACATTGAAGATGATGAGCAGGATGAGACCTCCCCAAGTTGTGAACCAGAAGACCAAAATTTTTGCCAAGGCCAAGAATAGACAGTCTTTCTTGCAGCCATATGACATCCTCTCAAGATGATCCTCACGGATTTGACAACGCCACACCCCCTCAAGTGAAAAGCTTATGCCCCTCCTTGGACTCCAGCAGTGTCAGCTCCTACAAATCTGTCCAGATTGGTGCTGTCAATCTTCTCCCTAGGGATAGCCTCCAGCCTTCAATCCCAATCGATGTCTACTGTGATATGGAACCACTTGAGGTTACAGCCCCTGTATTGGAATCACATCTGGAAACCAATGGAGATCCCAACTTCGATCGAGACAATCCTATCTCAGTTGATACTAACAATGTTAAAAATCTTGTCCCTTCAGATCCAATTATTAAATTCCTTTCGTGACCAGAAATACCAAAGCTACCAGATGGTAGATATCCTATTCGTACGAATCAATGAGTCCCGTATCAACCAAAGTAATCGATTCCCACGACATATCGATTCCCACGGTGCATCGATTCCCATCGCGCATCGAAGGCGAGCAATCTCTGTTTTATAATATTGCCATTGTTCTTCGGTGAGCAAACTCTGATTTCATAAAATATCACACGAGCTACGGGAGCAATTCCTGATCTTAGTGATAAACATATCATGAAGTCTTCCTAATGGAACAAGAGAAGAAAACCATTGGCGTGTGATTCTCACACAATATATATATATGCATACAGATATATACGGTCAACGACCAATGCATGGTGTACAGAAATAATAAGCGAGTAATCTCATCATTACGCAACAGCAGTTGCAACGTATTCATCTCAATAAAAGAGATATCTTGCATTTCGGCAAGATTTCACTTTATCTCATACTTTTAACATTCAACTGATTTATATCCCAAAATTCACACTAGTTGCTACCAACTATCTGTAATCTACATCACTAAGGTCTGTCTCGCTGTATCTGAATAAGTTAACAGTAAGAAGAGATCTGGCGTTTCCATAGTCTCGCCTGTAGTCCGATTATCCGTTGCCGAAAGTATCCAACCACGATTGTCACCCATAGAGTACAATCGTTCGTCTACTAACATGCTAACGCAGCGTTGCTGTTCTTCAGAACCCTTTGAATCAGACCCTCAACGGACCGGATTCAGAAGGAAAATAATAGATTAACAGTCGCAAGCTCCAAGAAGGCTTGCAAACAAAAGGAACAGGAACGGAATTGAATACAATCCCTACGCTGGCATATGCCAATCGCACATCGTACACGAAGCAGTTCTCATTCTCATTCACCGCGCAATTCCGTCGAAGGATCGGAACCATCACAAATGCCGAACATGCCGAACATGCCCGCCAATCTATTTGGGGGCGGAAACAGCACGGGTGAGGTCGAAGCCACTGCTGTCAACCATTTTCCTAGTTTCGATGCTGATATGAAGCTGATACTTATATCTCTATTCCGCGTAACAAGGGAAGCAAATAACACCCTGTGTTTAGCTCTCAAGGAAGGAGGATTATGCGAGTGGTCGGCATTTCTCGACGCACTTATCGAACCGAATTTTGCCCGCGAGATTACCTACACTGAAGGAGGACTACCAACACATCTACATCGATCCATCCAACGGATCATAGAGGCACTTGCGGAGTTCTCTATCGAACTACAAGAAGATGAGAAGGACTGGAAAGATGTAAAGTCATATCCGTATGAAGAATTCAGAAAGTTTCGTTTGGAACGTGCCATCCGCATGCAGACCGAATCTGCTCTGAACCCTCCACCTCCTCTGCCAGGAACTAATAAAAAGTCACCTCAGCAAGTACAGTACGAATCTTGGTGCCAAAAAGCACGGGATGAAAAGTCCTTTACGCCCCTCACAAATGACTCAAGATTTGAACATTGGCTCATAGGTTTCAAGGCTAAACTCGAGGCATATGACATTGACACAGAAACATTCCTTGATGAAACCTGGCCTCCAGCTGCGCGTCAAGGTTATACACGTGCCCTTTTCGTTAAACAGTGTGCCTTCTTCTGGGTACTAATGTTGGAAGTCTTCAAAAGCGATCTATCCGCATCGTGTGTACACAGTCATTCTACCACACGTAATGGACGTCAAGCATACTTTGAGTTCGTAAACCTTCACAGCAAATCGAAAGCCAAGGTATATGACAATTCGACTCATCTACAAGCGTTGCTAAAGTTGAATCTCAGCAATTGGAAGGAATCCAAAGTGAAATTCATCACACATTGGTTTGATGAATTAAATCACCTCAACAAGCTCCGTCCTTCCAACAAGCCCCTTGAGTACCATACTGCAAAATCAGCATTATGTCAGGCATGCTATTCAAGCTTTCAGCTAAGTGAACAGTTTGCCAAAGTCAAGGACCCAGGTGGGACAAATAGCACCGTGACAGATGCAGTCGCTGAAGCAGCTGCTATTCACAAACTTAAAATCACGCTCCTACTCGAAGCAACTTGACTTGATTCCCAGTCCGCGATGTCGGCTCCTAAGTCAACTGTACGTGCACATGTTCATGACTTCTCATCTGGACAAAGTCAAAACCATGACGACTATGCTCTCCCTATCGAATTCGAAGGTGACTATCAAGACTATGCCGTATTCAAGGCTGGACGTGCACCTGACCCTACCACGCGCCTGCCCACAAACATATGGAAGGCCCTATCACGTCAGGACATGAAGAGTTGGCTAAACTTTTCTCCGGAAGGCAAGAAAATTGTGGTCGCATCGTTACGACACGATTTGCTCTCAAAAGATCAACCTGACCCTAACAGTGTCAAGCCCATCACCCGGAAAGCATACCAACATGGACATTCTGTCTCATTCCTAGAAGATGATACTTCGAACAAAGATGAACATGTCAATTCCGCAGCAGACCTACATCCCGCTGTAGAAAACGACCGTAGAGGTGTTTTCCATGCATCCTTAGGTGTATACAAGTCTAAAACCTCTTCCTCCAAGGACCAAAGACCCCTCAAGTCTTCCGTGTCACCCGCGCATCCCGCTCAATTCCTCTCCGAAAACCCCTGATATTCGGTACAAAAAGGACGGTGACACCCAAATACCTGTAGGAACATCCTCTTATTCCGCCAATTTCCATCAGTGGTATAATCCCGACGATGATCTGACCTTTTCACACAATAGTCAAGTAACATCGTACACATATCTTGCACACAAAGCTACGATCACTAATCCCGGTTTCGCCATGGTCGATCGGGGTGCAAATGGTTGCATCATCGGCAATGATGCATGCCTCATCTCCAAGGATATCCCACCATGATATGTCAATGTCACAGGCATTAACAATCATCAGGTACAAAATATTCCCATTGCTACATGCGGAGCTTACTCTATATCGAATAGAGGTCCCGTCATCCTCATTTTCAATGAATGTGCATATACGGGACGACACCCTTCTATCTTGTTCTCTGGCCAGATGGAAGCATATTTTTCCACTGTCGATGACACATCAATCAAAACGGGCGGTGGACAGGTAATCACCACCTCCGATGGATATGCACTGCCCCTTAGCATCCGGCATGGTTTACCATACCTTGCGATGCAAAAGTACACGACTATTGAGTTTGACACGCTCCCACATGTTATCATGACATCAGATAAGCATTGGGACCCATCTGTTCTCGATACAACAATCAGTGCAAAAGATGAACAATTTCTCCAGAAATATCCCCCTCAGCCGCAGCAACTCCCATATGCCGATTACGACGAATACGGAAATCCACGTTGCCTTGAAGGATTGGATATCTCTGTATCCCCCGGCTCTTCCACGGTCACGTCTCTCAGTTCGTATTCCAGCCATTCCACTCGGTCTCCCTTTCTCCCTATTGATGATCATGGAACCAGCGATTGCTCATTCTGGCTTACTTCTACCGACTGCATTCACCAGGAACGCCTCGCATGCTGTACTTCCCCTCAAATCTCTGGGACAGTCACTGCGTTTCCAACGGACTGTACTGCTAGTGATACTACACGTATTGCAGCTACGCCCCGTGAGCGATACCCCAACGAACATGACTACTTATCCCTGAAACCTTTCTTTTGTTGGGTTTCCACAGATCGCATCAAAGCTACGTTTGAAAACTCAACGCAATATGGTTCGATAGCGGTTAGTCCTGATGGAAACATTTTCAAACGTTTCCATTCCCCCCAACCGGCCATGAACGTTCGACCACTCAATGACGGCGTTATGTCCGATGCTGTCTATTCCGATGTCACAGCAATCGATGGTGGCTCCAAGATTGCTCAGATCTTCTTCGGCCGAAAGTCACATATCATACATGTTGAAGAAATGCATACCACGGGCGATTTTCTATCATGTTTCCAGAACTTTGTACGAAAATGGGGCAGGCCCATTCGCCTCCTTTGCGACCACGATAACTACCAATCTAGTAAGAGGGTCACCGATTATCTCAAAATGTTATGGATTGGACTCTGGCAAAGTGAACCTTACCACCAACACCAGAACCAATTTGAACGGCGCTATCAAATGTTCAAACGCATTGTCAATCGCGTCATGGATCGTACAGGCACACCACCACATCTATGGCTGCTGTGCATGACATACGTTGCCGGACTCCTCAATGTTATTTCTGATCCTACTCTGTCAGACAAACAACCGGTCTTCATTGCTACCAGTACACTTGGCGACATCAGCGCATACACCAGTTTCTTCTGGTTTGAACCTGTTTATTTCAAGACCAATGACTCCCCTTTCGGTACCCAGTCTACCGAACGTCTCGGTCACTTCGTCGGCATTGCAGAACATGTTGGCAATGGACTTTGTTTCCGAATCTGGGACCCAGTTACCAACAAGTTACTTGACCGGTCCGGTGTACGCTCTGCTCTCACGCCTGCGTCTTGCAACAAACGCGCGGGTCTATTCACTGACGATGGTTTCATCAAATGGCGTAAAGCAAAGGATTCCTTGCCCCGATTATACGCCACTGGAGACGCTCCAACATTCAAACATGGGGAGCATATCACTACAAATAGCCCCATTGAAGATTCTACAAAACAGGGCAACTCCGTTAATCCCCCTCCTGGCGTCTCACCCGCTGATTCCGACACCGCCAATGACACCACGCCATCTGTACCCAACGAACAACCAGGTACAACACCTCTCACATCTGGTAATCAAGCTATTCTTCAACCACCCGCCCACCCCTCATTACCGAGCTTTCTCTATAAGAAGGTCGATGACAGCCCAAGCTGGTCCCCTTCTCCACTCCCTAACAACTATGGGGAGAGTTTTGATGGTCCTCCTACGACACACATCTTCAGCAAGAACCCTGATGGCGTTCTCCTTACTGAAGATGATTTTGATCCCCCGGAGCTAGCATACTTTGATGTTAGTGACGTCACAACTCCACACACCAACCCCGCTACTCCTTCTGTAGACCCATCACAGGTAGTTGTTACTGACGAAGAAGGCAACACACAATTTGACGATGATGGCCAACCAATTACCATCCCTACCATCCCGATCGCCGATCTACAAGGATGATCCTTCCTTGTAACCTATTGGAATACTAAACCAAGCGTGAATCGTAAGTGTTACGTACGGTACAAGATATACGTCTAATTTACGTATACGTTATACGTAACGTAATACGCAACGTGTAATTTACGTATTACATATACGTAATACGATTTACGTATACGTAATACGTATTACGTGATACAAAACGAAACGTACGATTCCAAAGTGTTCTAGATCTTTTATCACGAGGAGAACACAATAAGTGAATTATACATAAGCGCTCGTGATTTTCCAGAGATACTTAAAGCACTGAGTATCGAACTCGCGATACGAGTATCTATGAGTAACGAACTCTCGATACGCGTATTCCCACACAAGAGAAAGACAAATTAGCAATATGGTCCAGAAACAATCCGATCATAATCTTATCGATAACTCTTTCCAACAACGTAAAAAGAGCAAAATAACGTAAATACTAAAAGTAACTAAATTAACCCAACGCCGTCTTACAGCTTTGGTCTTATTAGTTATCGATAAGATTAACCCGCCCAATGCCAGAAGGAACACAAACCGAAGGATTACATAGTCCCCCAACAAGAGGAGTTACCCCCGACACCAGCATTGACAATTCCAGGAACATAGGCTCAACCGAAATTCGTAATCTGAGAGACCAACTAGTAGAGCTCGAACAGTAGAGCCGGGATATACTTGAGTACACCGAAGAGCAGAACTCACAGTTACAGAGTCAGAACAGACTACTATACGACTATACCAAGGACAGTGAGGATAGTGATACCGACGACGAGATGACCAAGAAGAAGGACTACGCAACTCTCAAGGACCACTTCTTGGATGAGACTCAAATGAAGCCGGTAACCGTACCGACAAGCATAGACGTATATGAGTTCAAGAAGGCACTAACAAATGCATTAGCCAAAGTACCCTCCATCAAGTACATTCAGGGAGGGGGTTACGCCTTCCTACTGGAGACCGAAGCACAATACCGCGCGAGGGACCCACAAGCGCCATTCCCCAAGGCGCCGTCGGAACCACAAGAACTCGATAGCACAATCGAGCTCACATCAGACGCATACAAGCTGTGGAAGTGGAGCCGGGCCTTATATGTAGAATGGAAAAAATATGACAGAGAGGCCCTACTAATCACAGACAGAAAGTTCCCCAACATGCTTGGGGATCTGAAGGACCCAGGGTCGGAAGCCTTCCCCTGTGGGACCACTGTCCTCACAGCCTTCCAAGCCATGGAAGAGGACCTTTGTACCACCGACGCTCAGCATCAGCTCACTCGCGAGCTCACCAAGAAAATGAATACGTTGGCATATACACTAAACCCAATTGGGCCCAAGGAGTACTTCCGACAACTCACTAAGTACCAACATCAGATCAACTTGCTCCCAGAGATGGCGAATGTGACCGACGAACAGATGATCAATTACTCACGAGAGGCGTTCGCACGCAGCAAACACGACCCAACCACACTGCACCGAGTAGACAAGGATTGGAAGAAGCATCGGGATACATTGGTTACGAGTGGATTCACCCAATACAAAAAGTTCTGGGGACAACGCTTGAAGGAACTGTACAGCAGCTATCACACCACAACAAATACAGCAAACCTAGCAGACATTCAGGCAGCACAACGCGTAACCGAGCTCGAAAAACAACAACGTGAGCTAGCCCAAGTATGCCAAGAAATACACTCCCAGGTCACTGAAACAGCAACAGCGGCGTCGACCATGACCATGACAAACCAATGGGAGACAGCGATGGCCGCACTCCAAGCAGATGTGAATCGCCTCAAGTCAGCTGACGCAAGTCGCACCAATGGGTCCGCCACACACCAGCCCACGCTTCAAGCGTGGAAGCAGTACAAATACTACTGCCACTCGTGTGGCGTAAATCTCACCCACGACGGCTGGAGTTGCTACAACCGCCGTAACAAGGCCGACCACCAGGAAGGCGCCACCTACGACAATCAGATGGGTGGGGCCACCAGGAACACAGACCGGTGGTTGAAGTGGAATGGTCCCAATCCTAACGGCAACGGCCGGACCATGATTGTTGATGTGCCCCCGGGATCTTGACGGCGTGGGGGGGGGACCACAGTAGTAGCATACATAAATTGGTGGAGTTGTTAGTTGAACGTTAAACACTAACCCTAGGAGTTGACAACGTAACCTTGTAGACGGAGTTTATGTGGGGGGGGTTTGGGGGGGGGGAAATACGTAGAAATATTTAAAAAATCTGTTTTTAACAAGTAGACTTGGTACAAACGCTACGACTAAAAATCGTAAAAAACAGTACCCAAACATTTATGTACGGAAATGAGATGCTTCTTCTAAAAGCAATAGTAATATCTAGTGCCGCGCGTTCATTTTTATGGTAGCGAGCTCTCATTTTTATGATTGCAAGTAACCATAAGATTTAACCTGAATATAGATAAAAATCATACGATTAAAATCTGTCTTAGATCAAGTTGGTCGTCACGTCCGTCGTCGTAAACCTTGCCAGATGAGAGAGTTGGTGAGTAATAATATCGGACTTTTTAGATTTGGTACAATTTGTACATTAATGAGTCCGACTTGATGTACTTACAGCTATCCACTCTCATACGAATCGAATTTATTCGATCGAAAAAGACGGGAAGGAAAGATACCTCAATTAAAATAACAGCTTTTTACCTGATTCTTCGGGTTATGCCTCCGCGCACACGCGCGCGCATGCCAGCCGCGGTTAAGGGACAGACCATAAAAACAAAAAAAGGGTAAAGGACGGACCAAAAAAAAGGAAAAAGGACAGACCATAAAAACAGAAAAAGGACAGACCATAAAAACGGAAAAAGGACAGACCATAAAAAAGGAAAAAGGACAGACCATAAAAACGGAAAAAGGACAGACCATAAAAACGGAAAAAGGACAGACCATCAAGTACATGCCAAGCAGTACAAGTACTACTACAGGTACTACTACCAGTAGTAATGCAAGTACCACATAGACAGTACACACTAATTTGCAATTAAAAAATAGAAAATCAGATACAACTTGCTTGCTTGTTCGAATTTAAAATAGAACTCGCGCGAATGACGTCACTTGATTGGTAGTATACTAGATCACTTGGTAGGATCGATATGAACGTATGTAGCTTGCTTGCTTGATTGGTAGTATCAGCCATCTACTCTCATACCGGCACAACGGAGGTGCGAAATATTGTACGGTACTCTCATACCGATCGATTGGTAATAGATCATTTGGTAGCATCGGTACGTACAGTATGTACCTTGTTCGAATTTAAAATAGAATTTTTGAAACGAATACGGACCTTGTCGGCGGCAAATTCGATCAAAAAAGCCGACAAACCGAGGTGCGAGAAATATTGTACTCTCATACGAATCGATTGGTAAGCCAACAAACCGAGGTGCGAAATACTGTGAGTGTACCGTACGTAATAAAAATACCACAATAAATACCCAGTACAAAAACCATGTACAAGTCTACCACAATAAATACCCAGTACAAAAACCATGTACAAGTCTACAGGTAATGACCATGTGTGTAGGTTGGGGATGGGCAGGATCTGCACTGTCTTCAAACCTGGTGAGTTTTTGGGTTGATGACTGAGTCTATTTTGGTCGGGGATGGGCAGGATTTGCACTGTCTTCAAATCTGGTTAATTTTTGGATTGATGACTGAGTTATATTTTTGTCTTGGATGGGCAGGATTTGCACTGTCTTCAAATCTGGTAAGTTTTTGGGTTGATGATTGAGTTATAGTTTGGTCGGGGATGGGCAGGATTTGCACTGTCTTCAAATCTGGTGAGTTATTGGTTGATGATTGAGTTATATTTTGATCGGGGATGGGCAGGATTTGCACTGTCTTCAAATCTGGTGAATTTTTGGATTGATGACTGAGTTATAGTTTGGTCGTGGATGGGCAGGATTTGCACTGTCTTCAAATCTGGTGAATTTTTGGATTGATGACTGAGTTATATTTTGGTCGGGAATGGGCAGGATTTGCACTGTCTTCAAATCTGGTGAGTTTTTGGATTGATGACTGAGTTATATTTTGGTCGGGGATGGGCAGGATTTGCACTGTCTTCAAATCTGGTGAGTTTTTGGATTGATGACTGAGTTATATTTTGGTCGGGGATGGGCAGGATTTGCACTGTCTTCAAATCTGGTAAGTTTTTGGATTGATGACTGAGTTATATTTTGGTCGGGGATGGGCAGGATTTGCACTGTCTTCAAATCTGGTAAGTTTTTGGATCGATGACTGAGTCATATTTTGGTAGGGGCCGGGCAGGATTTGCACTGTCGGTTGGGGATGGGCAGGATTTGCACTGTCTTCAAATCTGGTGAATTTTTGGATTGATGACTGAGTTATATTTGGGGATGGGCAGGATTTGCACTGTCTTCAAATCTGGTGAGTTTTTGGATTGATGACTGAGTTATATTTTGGTCGAGGATGGGCAGGATTTGCACTGTCTTCAAATCTGGTGAGTTTTTGGATTGATGACTGACTTATATTTTGGTCGGGGATGGGCAAGAATTGCACTGTGTTCATTTCTGGCTAGTTTTTGGGTTGAGTATTGAGTTATATTATTTAAATCTGGTGTGTTTATGGGTTGATGACTGAGTGATATTGTGGTTGTGAACGGGCAGGATTTACTATTGTTAGAAATTTACTATTGTTAGAAACTATTGGTAACTTTTTTAATCAACACTGATGGTGGTTGTTTTTCCTTCTGGAATTCATCATAGAAATTTTTAATTTCTTTACACATTCCCTTGACTTTGGTATGATCTATCTCATCCCTCAAGTACAATCCATTCAATGTTTTACACCTTGATAAAACAACATATATCCAATGTTGCATCCTATAGTTCCAACTTGAAACCAAAATATTGTCTATGGAACGCCCTTGTAATTTATGCACAGTTCTAGCATGGGAAATGATGAGAGGGAATTGTTTGAGTTTGACGCTCAAATTCTGTCTTGATGATTTGTGACTGATGTGCTCACTAAACAGAGAAGGATACTTGCACAAGGCATAAATATCTTTTTTGGGCAATAAAAGGTGGGGTTTGGGTTGATGACTGAGTTATATTTTGGTTAGGGACTGGAAAGATTTGCACTGTGTTCAAATCTTATGGGTTTTAGGCTTGACGACTTAGTTATATTTTGGTTCGGGACTGAAAAGATTTGCACTGTGTTCAAATCTGGTTGGTTTTTGGGTTGATGAATGAGTTATATTTTAGTCGGGGATTGGCAGGATTTCCACTGTGCTAAAATCTGGTGGGTTTTTGGGTTGATGACTGAGTTATATTTTAGTCCGGGATTGGCAGGATTTGCACTGAGCTAAAATCTAGTGGGTTTTTGGGTTTATGACTGAGTTATATTTTAATCGGGAATTGGCAGGATTTGCACTGTGCTAAAATCTGGTTGGTTTTTGAATTGATGACTCAGTTATATTTTGGTTAGGGACTGGAAAGATTTGCACTGTGTCTAAATCTGGTGGGTTTTTGTTTTAGGGTTGACGATTTAATTATATTTTGGTTCGGGACTGAAAGATTTGCACTGTGTTCAAATCTGGTTGGTTTTTGGGTTGATGACTGAGTTATATTTTAGTCGGGAATTGGCAGGATTTGCACTGTGTTCAAATCTGGTGGGTTTTTGGGTTGATGACTGCATTATATTTTAGTCGGGGACTGACAGGATTTGCACAATGCTAAAATCTGGTGGGTTTTTGGGTTATTGACTGAGTTATATTTTAGTCGGGAATTGGCAGGATTTGCACTGTGCTAAAATCTGGTTGGTTTTTGAATTGATGACTGAATTATATTTTGGATAGGGACTGAAAAGATTTGCACTGTGTTCAAATCAGGTTGGTTTTTGGGTTGATGACTGAGTTATATTTTAGTCGGGAATTGGCAGGATTTGCACTGTGCTAAAATCTGGTTGGTTTTTGAATTGATGACTAAATTAATAATTTGGTTCGGGACTGAAAAGATTTGCACTGTGTTCAAATCAGGTTGGTTTTTGGGTTGATGACTGAGTTATATTTTAGTCGGGGATTGGCAGGATTTGCACTGTGCTAAAATCTGGTTGGTTTTTGTTGAATTGATGACTGAGTTATATTTTGGTTAGGGACTGGAAAGATTTGCACTGTGTTCAAATCTTGTTGGTTTTTGGGTTGATGACTGAGTTATATTTTAGTCGGGGATTGGCAGGATTTGGAATGTGCTAAAATCTGGTGGGTTTTTGGGTTGATGACTGCGTTATATTTTGGTCAGGGACTGGCAGGATTTGCACAGTGCTAAAATCTGGTGGGTTTTTGGGTTGATGACTGAGTTATATTTTAGTCGGGAATTGGCAGGATTTGAACTGTGCTAAAATCTGGTTGGTTTTTGAATTGATGACTGAGTTATATTTTAGTTAGGGACTGGAAAGATTTGCACTGTGTCTAAATCTGGTGGGTTTTAGGGTTGATGATTTAATTTTATTTTGGTTAGGGACTGGAAAGATTTGCACTGTGTTCAAATCTGGTTGGTTTTTGGGTTGATGACTGAGTTATATTTTAGTCGGGGATTGGCAGGATTTGGAATGTGCTAAAATCTGGTGGGTTTTTGGGTTGATGACTGCGTTATATTTTAGTCGGGGACTGGCAGGATTTGCACAGTGCTAAAATCTGGTTGGTTTTTGAATTGATGACTGAGTTATATTTTAGATAGGGACTGGAAAGATTTGCACTGTGTCTAAATCTGGTGGGTTTTAGGGTTGACGATTTAATTATATTTTGGTTAGGGACTGGAAAGATTTGCACTGTGTTCAAATCTGGTTGGTTTTTGGGTTGATGACTGAGTTATATTTTAGTCGGGAATTGGCAGGATTTGCACTGTGCTAAAATCTGGTTGGGTTTCGGGTTGATGACTGAGTTATATTTTGATTAGGGACTGGAAAGATTTGCACTGTGTTCAAATCTGGTGGGTTTTTGGGTTGATGACTGAGTTATATTTTAGTCGGGAATTGGCAGGATTTGCACTGTGCTAAAATCTGGTTGGTTTTTGAATTGATGACTCAGTTATATTTTGGTTAGGGATTGGAAAGATTTGCACTGTGTCTAAATCTGGTGGGTTTTAGGATTGACGATTTAATTATATTTTGGTTCGGGACTGAAAAGATTTGCACTGTGTTCAAATCTGGTTGGTTTTTGGGTTGATGACTGAGTTATATTTTAGTCGGGGATTGGCAGGATTTGGAATGTGCTAAAATCTGGTGGGTTTTTGGGTTGATGACTGCGTTATATTTTAGTCAGGGACTGGCAGGATTTGCACAGTGCTAAAATCTGGTGGGTTTTTGGGTTGATGACTGAGTTATATTTTAGTCGGGAATTGGCAGGATTTGCACTGTGCTAAAATCTGGTTGGTTTTTGAATTGATGACTGAGTTATATTTTAGATAGGGACTGGAAAGATTTGCACTGTGTCTAAATCTGGTGGGTTTTTGTTTTAGGGTTGACGATTTAATTATATTTTGGTTAGGGACTGGAAAGATTTGCACTGTGTTCAAATCTGGTTTGTTTTTGGGTTGATGACTGAGTTATATTTTAGTCGGGGATTGGCAGGATTTGCACTGTGCTAAAATCTGGTTGGGTTTCGGGTTGATGACTGAGTTATATTTTGATTAGGGACTGGAAAGATTTGCACTGTGTTCAAATCTGGTGGGTTTTTGGGTTGATGACTGAGTTATATTTTAGTCGGGAATTGGCAGGATTTGCACTGTGCTAAAATCTGGTTGGGTTTCGGGTTGATGACTGAGTTATATTTTGATTAGGGACTGGAAAGATTTGCACTGTGTTCAAATCTGGTGGGTTTTTGGGTTGATGACTGAGTTATATTTTAGTCGGGAATTGGCAGGATTTGCACTGTGCTAAAATCTGGTTGGTTTTTGAATTGATGACTGAGTTATATTTTAGATAGGGACTGGAAAGATTTGCACTGTGTCTAAATCTGGTGGGTTTTAGGGTTGACGAATTAATTATATTTTGGTTAGGGACTGAAAAGATTTGCACTGTGTTCAAATCTGGTTTGTTTTTGGGTTGATGGCTGAATTATATTTTAGTCGGGGATTGGCAGGATTTCCACTGTGCTAAATCTGGTTGGTTTTTGGGTTGATGACTGAATTATATTTTGGTCGGGGACTGGCAGGATTTGCACAGTGCTAAAATCTGGTTGGTTTTTGAATTGATGACTTAGTTATATTTTGGTTAGGGACTGGAAAGATTTGCACTGTGTCTAAATCTGGTGGGTTTTTGTTTTAGGGTTGACGATTTAATTATATTTTGGTTAGGGACTGAAAAGATTTGCACTGTGTTCAAATCAGGTTGGTTTTTGGGTTGATGACTGAGTTATATTTTAGTCGGGGATTGGCAGGATTTGCACTGTGCTAAAATCTTGTTGGTTTTTGAATTGATGACTGAGTTATATTTTGGTTAGGGACTGGAAAGATTTGCACTGTGTCTAAATCTGGTGGGTTTTAGGGTTGACGATTTAATTATATTTTGGTTAGGGACTGGAAAGATTTGCACTGTGTTCAAATCTGGTTTGCTTTTGGGTTGATGACTGAGTTATATTTTAGTCGGGGATTGGTAGGATTTGCACTGTGTTCAAATCAGGTTGGTTTTTGGGTTGATGACTGAGTTATATTTTGATTAGGGACTGGAAAGATTTGCACTGTGTTCAAATCTGGTGGGTTTTTGGGTTGATGACTGAGTTATATTTTAGTCGGGAATTGGCAGGATTTGCACTGTGCTAAAATCTGGTTGGTTTTTGAATTGATGACTCAGTTATATTTTGGTTAGGGACTGGAAAGATTTGCACTGTGTCTAAATCTGGTGGGTTTTAGGATTGACGATTTAATTATATTTTGGTTCGGGACTGAAAAGATTTGCACTGTGTTCAAATCTGGTTTGTTTTTTGGTTGATGGCTGAATTATATTTTAGTCGGGGATTGGCAGGATTTGGAATGTGCTAAAATCTGGTGGGTTTTTGGGTTGATGACTGCGTTATATTTTGGTCGGGGACTGGCAGGATTTGCAAAGTGATAAAATCTGATGGGTTTTTGGGTTGATGACTGAGTTATATTTTAGTCGGGAATTGGCAAAATTTGCACTGTGCTAAAATCTGGTTGGTTTTTGGGTTGATGACTGAGTTATATTTTGGTTAGGGACTGAAAAGATTTGCACTGTGTTTAAATCTGGTGAGTTTTAGGGTTAACGATTTAATTATATTTTGGTTAGGGAATGGAAGGATTTGCACTGTGTTCAAATCATGTGGGTTTTTGGGTTTATTACTTAGTTATATTTTGGTTGGGGATTGGCAGGATTTGCACTGTGCTTAATTATGGTGAATTTTGGTTGATGACTGAGTTATATTTTGGTTAGGGACTGGACAGATTTGCACTGTGCGAAAATCGGGTGGGTTTTGTATTGATGACTGAGTTTTATTTTGGTCGTGGACTTGCAGGATTTGCACAGTGCTCAAACCTAGTGGATTTTTGGGTTCGTGACTGAGTTATATTTTAATCGTAGAACTTCTTACCATAACTTTACTGACACATACTTACAATACATACAATAACTACGTACGCAACAACTCCACAGGGCCCCTGCAAAGCACTAATATAGTAATCACGATTCTCAATTACTCAGTATCCTACGTGATCCCTCGCGTGATATCCTACCCCGGCCACCACAGCGTGCAGTTACCTTTGCACCCGACGTCGCTTTCCATATCAGTGCCCCGCCTGGGTATGGGGCCCTGGACTCGGTGGCAACCGACCATTTTGTCCCATCTACTTATCAAGGGGGGGCACATCAAGACACGCCCGGAGCACTGACGGTAGGTTGCGCAAATGGGAGCAAGATGCTCTCTACAGCAACTGACCTGTTAGACCTACCCCGGCTCCCCCTCGAGGCCCGCGGGTGTCACAAATTCGAAGAGGTGGAAATGCCGTTAGTTTCAGTGCCTAAACTATGCAGTACCGGGTACCACGTCGAGTTCTCTAAGGACAACGCGACGGTACTCGGCCCCACCCAACAAGTCACACTCACCGGTCAACGTGACCCCCTAAGGAATCTATACATGGTTCCCCTCCATCAGCCCGACCCTCCATTGGGGACGGCTAAATCTCCAAGGGTGACCGCCCCCCCCCCCCCCCGCAAACCGAACAAACCAAAACCGACAGCAGCGCAACCAGCGCCGTCCATAACGATACCGAAAACGAATATTCAATACACACGGGGGCAGGAGCATACCAGATTCAAGCCATCCCCAAGCTGATCCAATTCTACCACGCAGCAGCAGGATACCCCACTAAAGAGACATGGGTCCGCGCCATTGAGCGCGGCTCATTTGCCACGTGGCCGGGTCTCACAGTACAACGTGTCAACCATTACCTCCCGCTCACGGAAGAGACGACAATGGGACACCTACAAATGGTTCGACAAGGCATCCAAAGCACACGCAAACCAACGAACAAACCGAAGAACAAACCAACGAACGATAAAGAGCCGCCCCGCGTCGACCAAAAGAAGATACACAACGTCAGTGTCGATATAGTATCCACAAATGAGATGCAACCAACCAACCACGCAGGGCCACGCGCCAAAGACGAACCGAAGGAACTCATAGCGTGGGACCTACCGGGGAGATACCCCGTCACGTCACGCCGTGGGCACCAGTACGTATTCCTCATGTACGACTACGATTTCAATTACATTGACGTGGAGCCCATCCAGTCACGGAAGAGTGAAGACCTCCTACAGGGATTCACGGCGTGCTAAGCGAGGATGAAAGAAGACAACGTGAAAGCAAAAATAGTACGAATGGACAATGAAACCTCCAAGAAACTAATTGCGTACATCACAAAGAACAACCTTGATTACCAACTAGCGTCACCCGGGGACCACCGGCTCAACCATGCAGAAAGGGCAATACAGACCTTCAAGAACCATTTCATAGCGGGATTGAATGGGGTGGATGACCAGTTCCCGGTGGACGACTGGGACCTACTGATTCCACAGGCCCTCATTACCCTCAATCTACTGCGGGCTTCACGTACCCAGCCGAAGCTATCAGCGTATGAGCTCAGACGTGGGGTCTATGACTACAACAAACACCCCCTCGCCCCTATGGGCTGTCGGGTGATCATTCATGACAGAGCACAAGAACGCGGTGCATGGCAGGATCATGGGACAAGGGGTTTCTACATTGGACCGGCCTTGAAGCACTACAGGAATTACACGTGCATCGGGGAGGCCAGCCGCGCTAACCAAATCAGCAACACAGTGGCATTTTTTCCCAAGACCGACATGCCCCATACCTCATCTACGGACCAGCTGCTCATGATCCTCCAAGACCTAAAGGAAGTTACCAGTAAGCCCCATCCACCAATCCCTTATATGGAACAGGGGACCCAAGTAAATGAGGCCCTACGGAGTATACGGGATCTGTTACATATGGGTACACGACAAAAGCAAAATGGGCCCGGAGCTGCACTTAGAGAACCCGCCATAGAATCGCGCGAACCTCCAAGGGTGTCCAACAGGCCCAACACAAATTCAAACAATAAGCCGGTGAATGCGCGCGAACCTCCAAGGGTGCCACCTACACAACAACGCAGCGCCCGCCGGGGACACCCCTGGGCTGTGGGCACCATCATCAGGAAGAAGTTCAACTCGGGGTGGTATGAAGGTGAGGTCATACACTATGATCAAACCAACCAATACTACAGGGTACGATTCACTGATGGGGACATGGCTGACTACAAGCATGGTGAAGTGTCCCGATACTATAAATCCGACCAATACTACTCCAAACCCAAGGTTAAACCCAAGGCACTAATGGGAATTTACCCGCGCAACCCGGTTCGTCTCCCCGTACCGAAACAGGCCCTACAAATCGACCATATAACACATATGCCCCAGTTAGCATGTGGGGGTTCCATATGGGATGATGACTTTAACAAGTGGGCAGCATACCGCGATCTAATCAAACACCCCAAAGCACAGGTACAAGAATTATGGCTCAAATCAGGTGAAGACGAGTTCGGCCGCCTATTCCAAGGGTTCCAACCCAACGGAGTGGAGGGGATGGATGTATTGGATTGGATCGATAGACATGCTGTGCCAGTACATAAGAAGGTCACTTATCCACGTTACACAGTAGCCATACGCCCTGAGAAATCCGATCCGTACAGAACGCGCATCACAGCAGGAGGTGACCAACTGGAGTACCACGGTGACGTGTCCACCAGAACAGCAAGCATGGAAACCATAAAAACCCATTGGAACAGTGTAGTATCCACCCCAGGGGCCAGGTATTGTACCGGCGACATTTCTAACATGTACTTATGCTCCTCGCTCGATGAACCCGAATACGTCAAATTTCGATGGGACATGATTCCCCCCCGTATCAGAACGACCTACAGCCTAGATGGACTCAAGAGAGGCGAATACGTTTATGCCAGAATCAAAAAGGCATGGTACGGGCTCAAACAAAGCGGGAAAATTGCGCATGATGACTTGGTGGCGCACCTACGGTCACATGGATACCGAAAGGCACCCCACACCGAGGGACTCTTCCTCCATGACGAGAGAGACATAAGCTTCACCCTAGTCGTAGATGACTTTGGGATCAAATACGTCAATCAGGACGACGTGGATCATCTAATCGAAGCAGTCGGGGCCAAATACACCTTTAAGGTTGACTGGACAGGAAAACAATACGTGGGGGTCCACCTACGTTGGGACTACGACAAACGCGAGGTCCAACTGTCCATGGAGGGTTACGTGGAACAAGCATTAAAGGAATTTGAACACATGTGGCCCTCACGCACGTACGCGGGACCATCACGCGCTGACGTGCCTGCGTACGGCGCGAAGATACAATACGCGAAACTAGAGGACACGACTACACTATCCGACAAAGAGATCAAATTCATACAACAAGTTACCGGAAAATTTCTATTCTACGCACGAGCGATCGACAGCACAATGTTACATGCACTCAACGATATAGCGTCAGCCAAGAACAACCAAACCGCGTTGTCCGCCACAAAGTACTCCCTCAACTACGCAGCATGTAACCCAGAGGCCACCATCATTTACCGGGCCAGCGATATGATTCTCCGTGTAGACAGTGATGCGGCCTACCTAGTGTGCCCCGGCGCCAAGAGCCGCGCGGGCGGATACCATTTTCTTGGCGACGCCAAGGCCGACACCTTCAATGGATCGATCCTAGTATTAGCCAAAGTCATCAAAAATGTGATGGCGTCCAAGGCAGAGGCCGAAGTTGCATCATTATTCCTGAATGCTAGGGAAGCGTTGCCCATCCGACAATGTCTGATTGAATTAGGCCACCCACAACCGGCCACTCCACTGAAAACCGACAATAATACAGCAGAGGGCATACTCAACGGCACGATCAAACAAAAACAGTCCAAGGCCATTGATATGCGGTTCTATTGGTTAAAAGACAGGGCACAACAAGGCCAATTCGACATTTTCTGGGAACCGGGAAAACATAATCTGGCTGACTATCCCACCAAACACCATCCGGGAAGCCACCATAAGAAGGTACGACCAATATATCTCTATGAGCCAGATAGTCCGAGGACCATCCAAGGGTGTATTGGAATACTAAACCAAGCGTGAATCGTAAGTGTTACGTACGGTACAAGATATACGTCTAATTTACGTATACGTAATACGTAACGTAATACGCAACGTGTAATTTACGTATTACATACACGTAATATGATTTACGTATACGTAATACGTATTACGTGATACAAAACGAAACGTACGATTCCAAAGTGTTCTAGATCTTTTATCACGAGGAGAACGCAATAAGTGAATAATACATAAGCGCTCGTGATTTTCCAGAGATACTTAAAGCACTGAGTATCGAACTCGCGATACGAGTATCTATGAGTAACGAACTCTCGATACGCGTATTCCCACACAAGAGAAAGACAAATTAGCAATATGGTCCAGAAACAATCCGATCATAATCTTATCGATAACTCTTTCCAACAACGTAAAAAGAGCAAAATAACGTAAATACTAAAAGTAACTAAATTAACCCAACGCCGTCTTACAGCTTTGGTCTTATTATAACCAACCCCAATGGCACTCGAAAGCGTCTTACCATTGTCGATGTAGAAGACAGTCTTGAACGTAACAAAGACTTCATCAAGTTCAAGTGCAAACACTCTGATGACGAACTTAACAATATCATTGCATACAATGATGTCATGAATTACATCCATCGTGATTCAACCCAAGAAGACGGCACACTTTGGTCATTTCGCCGAATCCTAGGACACCAAGGTCCGCTAGATAACAAGCACCCTCAATACAAAGGTTCCAAGTATAACCTTTGGATTGAATGGGAAAATATGGAACAAACATATGAACCTCTAGCCAACATTGCGGCTGATGACCCTGTCACCGTTGCAAAATATGGGAAAGACAACAACTTGCTTGACCTCCCGGGTTGGAAAAGCCTCAAGCAAATCACCAACCTAGCACGACGAACCAAGAAACTTGACCGACTCGTGCATCAAGCCAAACTCCGTTCTTTCTGTACCACTCCACAGTACCAATATGGCTTCAAAGTACCTCGTAACCACGAAGAAGCCCTCCAATTTGATCAAGCCAACGGAAGCACCAAATGGGAAGACGCCACCACTCTGGAAATGGAACAGCTCAATGAATACAATACATTCATTGATAAAGGCGTGTACAAGACAAGCTCCATTCCCCCCGGGTTCCAACAGATCAAGGTACACATGATATATGCTGTCAAGCATGACGGTAGACACAAGGCTTGTCTCGTTGCTAACGGTAATCTCACTGAGACCCCTATCCACAATGTTTATGGAGGTGTCGTTTCTCTCCGCGGTCTACGTATGTGCCTATTCCTAGCTGAACTGAACGACCTAGAAGCATGGGGTACCGACATAGGTAATGCCTACCTAGAGGCAGTTACCTGCGAGAAAGTCTGCATCAAGGCAGGTCCCAAATTTGGATCACTAGAAGGTCATCTATTGATCATTTACAAAGCCCTATATGGCCTCAGATCCTTGGGCAAGTGCTTTGGTGATTTACTTGCGGCTTGTCTCATTGAACTCGGCTTCGAAAGATCTCGCGCAGAACCGGAAATATTCCTCAAGCCTGGAATGAACAAGCATGGGGAACGTGTATATGAACTTATATGCACATATGTTGATGACCTATGTCTTTGCATGGCAGATCCCAATTCCTTCTTGAAGATATTACAGTCATCGCCATATAACTTCAAACTGAAGGGATCCAGACCTATGAACTTTCACCTAGGTTGCGGATTTGAGCGCGACGCGCATGGTGTTCTCTGTATGAATCCCATAAAGTTCATCGAAAAGATGGAAGCGTCTTATGAACAAATGTTCGGATGCAAACCTAACACCAGGTTCCAGTCACCCATTGCAGAAAACGACCATCCCGAATTGGACTCCTCAGCCTTTCTCGAAGAAACTGGCATACAGAAATACCAAAGTATGATCGGTTCACTCCAATGGATTATCGCTATTGGGCGTTTCGATGTACAAACAGCCGTGATGACACTCTCGAGTTTCAGAGCTCAACCACGAGATGGGCATCTTGAACGTGCCAAACGTATCTACGGATATATCTCCAAGTTTAGACATTTTAAAATCAGATTCCGCATGGAACCCCCAGATTTTATATTGACTAAACCCGACACCATCGATTGGTCCAACACCGTCTATGGGGAGCATTCTGAAGAGCTACCCAACGACGTTCCTGCACCACTTGGGAAGGCAGTAGTGCTGACACATTTCTATGACGCCAACCTCATGCATGATATTCTTAGTGGTAAGGCTGTAACCGGCATCCTTCACTTTGCGAACAAGACTCCCATGATGTGGTTCTCAAAGAAACAGTCTACTACGGAAACGGCCACCTTCGGAGCTGAATTTGTTGCAGGAAGAACTTGCATCGAACAGATCATTGATCTACGCCACTCATTCCGATACCTCGGAACACGAGTCCATGATATCTCCTACTCTTGGGGTGACAACGAAAAGATGATTCAAACGTCAACCTTCCCTTACGCAAGGTTGCATAAGCGCCACAACATCCTATCGTTTCACTACGTACGGAGCATGATAGCGAGAGGTTTCATTTTAACGATGCACATCCCAGGTAAGGATAACTGTGCAGATATTCTCACCAAGCATTAGGGACACTCAGTTGTGTATCCACTGCTCAAGCCCATCTTCCACTTTTGTGGGAATACCGGCGACCTCCTCCAAGACGATGGAAGCATCATGTAGAGCGTGATGACCTTTCACAAGGAGACATGGGGAGTATTAAATTCCTTTCGTGACCAGAAGTACCAAAGCTACCAGATGGTAGATATCCTATTCGTACGAATCAATGAGTCCCATATAGTCCCATGATATGGGACTCATTGATTCGTACGAAACGTAGCTTTGATGCGATCTGTGGAAACCCAACAAAAGAAAGGTTTCAGGGATAAGTAGTCATGTTCGTTGGGGTATCGCTCACGGGGCGTAGCTGCAATACGTGTAGTATCACTAGCAGTACAGTCCATTGGAAACGCAGTGACTGTCCCAGAGATTTGAGGAGAAGTGCAGCATGTGAGGCGTTCCTGGTGAATGTAGTCGGTAGAAGTAAGCCAGAATGAGCGATTGCTGGTTCCATGATCATCAATAGGGAGAAAGGGAGATCGAGTGGAATGACTGGAATACGAACTGAGAGACGTGACCGTGGAAGAGCCGGGGGATACAGAGATATCCAATCCTTCAAGGCAACGTGGATTTCCGTATTTGTCGTAATCGGCATATGGGAGTTGCTGCGGCTGAGGGGGATATTTCTGGAGAAATTGTTCATCTTTTGCACTGATTGTTGTATCGAGAACAGATGGGTCCCAATGCTTATCTGATGTCATGATAACATGTGGGAGCGTGTCAAACTCAATAGTCGTGTACTTTTGCATCGCAAGGTATGGTAAACCATGCCGGATGCTAAGGGGCAGTGCATGTCCATCGGAGGTGGTGATTACCTGTCCACCGCCCGTTTTGATGGATGTGTCATCGACAGTGGAAAAATATGCTTCCATCTGGCCAGAGGACAAGATAGAAGGGTGTCGTCCCGTATATGCACATTCATTGAAAATGAGGATGACGGGACCTCTATTCGATATAGAGTAAGCTCCGCATGTAGCAATGGGAATATTTTGTACCTGATGATTGTTAATGCCTGTGACATTGACATATCGTGGTGGGATATCCTTGGAGATGAGGCATGCATCATTGCCGATGATGCAACCGTTTGCACCCCGATCGACCATGGCGAAACTGGGATTAGTGATCGTAGCTTTGTGTGCACGATATGTGTACGATGTTACGTGACTATCGTGTGAAAAGGTCAGATCATCGTTGGGATTATACCACTGGTGAAAATTGGCGGAATAAGAGGATGTTCCTACAGGTATTTGGGTATCACCGTCCTTTTTGTACCGAATATCAGGGGTTTTCGGAGAGGAATTGAGCGGGATGCGCGGGTGACACGGAAGACTTGAGGGGTCTTTGGTCCTTGGAGGAAGAGGTGTTAGACTTGTATACCCCTAAGGATGCATGGAAAACACCTCTACTGTCGTTTTCTACAGCGGGATGTAGGTCTGCTGCGGAATTGACATGTTCATCTTTGTTCGAAGTATCATCTTCTAGGAATGAGACAGAATGTCCATGTTGGTAGTATGCTTTCCGGGTGATGGACTTGACATTGTTAGGGTCAGGTTGATCCTTTGAGAGCAAATCGTGTCGTAATGATGCAACCACGATTTTCTTGCCTTCCGGAGAAAAGTTTAGCCAACTCTTCATGTCCTGACGTGATAGGGCCTTCCATATGTTTGTGGGCAGGCGCGTGGTAGGGTCAGATGCACGTCCAGCCTTGAATACGGCATAGTCTTGATAGTCACCTTCGAATTCGATAGGGAGAGCATAGTCGTCATGGTTTTGACTTTGTCCAGATGAGAAGTCGTGAACATGTGCACGTACAGTTGATTTAGGAGATGACATCGCGGACTGAGAATCGAGTTGGGTTGCTTCGAGTAGGAGCGTGATTTTAAGTTTGTGAATAGCAGCTGCTTCAGCGACTGCATCTGTCACGGTGCTATTTGTCCCACCTGGGTCCTTGACTTTGGCAAACTGTTCACTTAGCTGGAAGCTTGAATAGCATGCCTGACATAGTGCTGATTTTGCAGTATGGTACTCAAGGGGCTTGTTGGAAGGACGGAGCTTGTTGAGGTGATTTAATTCATCAAACCAATGTGTGATGAATTTCACTTTGGATTCCTTCCAATTGCTGAGATTCAACTTTAGCAACGCTTGTAGATGAGTCGAATTGTCATATACCTTGGCTTTCGATTTGCTGTGAAGGTTTACGAAATCAAAGTATGCTTGACGTCCATTACGTGTGGTAGAATGACTGTGTACACACGATGCGGATAGATCGCTTTTGAAGACTTCCAACATTAGTACCCAGAAGAAGGCACACTGTTTAACGAAAAGGGCACGTGTATAACCTTGAAGCGCAGCTGGAGGCCAGGTTTCATCAAGGAATATTTCTGTGTCAATGTCATATGCCTCGAGTTTAGCCTTGAAACCCATGAGCCAATGTTCGAATCTTGAGTCATTTGTGAGGGGCGTAAAGGACTTTTCATCCCGTGCTTTTCGGCACCAAGATTCGTACTTTACCTGCTGAGGTGACTTTTTATTAGTTCCTGGCAGAGGAGGTGGAGGGTTCAAAGCAGATTTGGTTTGCATACGGATGGCACGTTCCAAACGGAATTTTCTGAATTCTTCATACGGATATGACTTTACATCTTTCCAGTCCTTCTCATCTTCTTGTAGTTCGATAGAGAACTCCGCAAGTGCTTCTATGATCCGTTGGATGGATCGATGTAGATGTGTTGGTAGTCCTCCTTCAGTGTAGGAGGTAATCTCGCGGGCGAAATTCGGTTCGATAAGTGCGTCAAGAAATGCCGTCCACTCGCATAATCCTCCTTCCTTGAGAGCTAAACACAGGTTGTTATTTGCTTCTCTTGTTACGCAGAATAGAGATATAAGTATCAGCTTCATATCAATATCAAAACTAGGGAACTGGTTGACAGCAGCGGCTTCGGCATCACCCGTGCTGTTCTTGCCTCCGAATAGATTGGCGGGCATGTTCGGCATTTGTGATGATTCCGATCCTTCGAGGGAATCGCGCGGTGAATGGGAACTGCTTCGTAGACGATGTGCGATTGGCATATGCCAGCGTACGGATTGTATTCCATTCCGTTCCTGTTCCTTTTTGTGTGCAAGCCACCTTGGAGCTTGCGACTGTTAATCTATTATTTTCCTTCTGAATCCGGTCCGTTGAGGGTCTGATTCAAAGGGTTCTGAAGAACAGCAACGCTGCGTTAGCGTGTTAGTAGACGAACGATTGTACTCTATGGGTGACAATCGTGGTTGGATACTTTTGGCAACGGATAATCGGACTACAGGCGAGACTATGGAAACGCCAGATCTCTTCTTACTGTGAACTTATTCAGATACAGCGAGACAGACCTTAGTATGTAGATTACAAGTAGTTGGTAGCAACTAGTGTGAATTTTGGGATATAAATCAGTTGAATGTTAAAAGTATGAGATAAAGTGAAATCTTGCCGAAATGCAAGATATCTCTTTTATTGAGATGAATACGTTGCAACTGCTGTTGCGTAGTGATGAGATTACTCGCTGATTATTTCCGTAGTACATGTATTGGTCGTTGACCATATATATCTGTATGCATTTATATATATATACTATGTGAGAATCACACGCCAATGGTTTTCTTCTCTTGTTCCATTAGGAAGACTTCATGATAGGTTTATCATTAAAATCAGGAATTGCTCCCGTAGCTCGTGTGATATTTTATGAAAACAGAGTTTGCTCACCAAAGAACAATGGCAATACTATAAAACAGAGATTGCTCACCGTCAATGCGCGATGGGAATCGATGCACCGTGGGAAGCGATATGTCGTGGGAATCGATTACTTTGGTTGATACAGGACTCATTGATTCGTACGAATAGGATATCTACCATCTGGTAGCTTTGGTACTTCTGGTCACAAAAGGAATTTAATAAAAACACCTGCTGGCTCCCATTCCACCAGAAAGGCCACATAACCGTTCCAGGGCTTGTCGATTGACTTTGCTTTTTCAGGTGTCAATTCATCCAACAGTAAACGAAAGCGGGACTACGAAGGCATACATGGTGAAACAGCTTGGATCCTCATCACAGATCACTACACTGGTATGAAATATGGTGATATCAGAATTTCTAAAGCAGCACCACTCCACTGGCTTGAACATTTCTTCTCCCATCACAACCCAGCTTGTGCCAACAAGTATATCTCAGTTGATCAAGGTGGAGAACTCTATCACAACCCTGATATCAGAAATCTATTCTCTGCGTTTGGATACTCCATTTTCCCAACTGGGGCTGATGCGTCTCACCAAAATGGTACAGTTGAAAGAGCTCATCAAACTCTAGCTAACTCAGTGCAGACCATGCTCAGTGGTGCAAATTTGCCCATCAAGTTCTGGCCCTTCGCTTTCTATCATGCCCTGAGGTTGTCAAATGCCTTCCCTGAAGGCAACCAGCAGCATTCACCATTGGAATTAGCCACTGGACATAAGGAAAATCTTGCTGACTTCCGAACATTTGGCTGCAGAGTTTGGGTTCGACCTCCAGGCAAGAGATCAATCAAGCTCAAACCCAATGCTCGCAAGGGCATATTCCTGGGTTTTGTCCCATACACTACCAGAAACATCCTTTGGTATGATACTGAGACACACCGCGTCAAGATAGCCACTCATGTCAGGTTTGATGAAGGCATGAATGATCTACCACTTGCTGATCTTCCCACCAATGTCAAGGACTGATGACAACATTCCACGTCCTGTGGAACCCCATGAGGTGTCATCCAGTGATTTTCAATTCTCCATCTCACCTTTTGCAGATCTCACCAACCTCAGGCTCACTGTTTCACGTTCCTGTGCTGACCAAGCCTTTGGCCTGCGATATGCAAATGATTCCCTGCTTGGCAGAGCCTACGTAACCGATATACTTCCATGCAGTCCTGCCTCTCAGCTTTTCTCCTCCCATAGGAAATCTCTCTCCAAGCTATGAGGCGCTTTTATTGTATCTATCAATAACAATCGTGTGTTTACTGCTGCTGATGTCACCACAGCACTGCATGAATCACACGATCGAGGGGTGAGGGATTCTTCCATAGATACTCCTATCACTTTTGCACTTGAAGAAAAATTGTCTATGAAAGAAGTCAGGAAACACTCAAATGAATATGGTTTATTTGCCCCCAATACTTCTTGGAAGGACCCCACTGATGAAGAAGATCCACCTTTTTTGGACCGGATTTCATCAATCAAGACTATCAAGAAAATTGGCACCAAATACAAGAATATCATCCAATCCAGAATCAACCAAGTTGATAGCACTGCAGCCCTCCATGCATCCATCCAGAAACACTTGGCACCAACTGAAGATGACATGGATGTCACAATACCCACTATTGATATTGCTTCACTCGGAGCCATCACCAAGCTCCATAAGGCAGGCAACCATGAACTACCACTAGATGCAGATTCACTACCAACTGAACAAATTGAACTCTTAATCAAGGCTATCAATTCAAAAGCAACTACACCTGAAGAACAAGCACTAGGGCACTTCACGCACAGAAACCTCAAGTCATTATCCACATGGTCTGAATGGGAAGCTGGAGAACGCAAACAACTTGATCAGTTTGAAGACTTAGAAATATTTGGATCACCCATTCCATACCCTAAGCACCCAGATGCCATTATTCTCAGACCCCATTGGCAATACAATGTCAAAAGGAATGGTGTTAGAAGAGCCAGGCAATGTTGCAATGGAAGCAAATATGCAGCTCCAACCCTGCACGCCATTGCCATGTCATACTCATCATGTGTTGAACACCCCATTCAAAGATTGTTTTTTGCCATTGCAGCTAGTCTCAATCTCAACGTGTATGCTGGAGATGCGGCTGACGCGTATGCGCACAGTCCAGGACCCAACATCCCTACATACATGACTATTGATGATGCATACGTAGAATGGTATAAACACAAGCATGGCACAGACATAGACAGAAGATTGGTGCTTCCTGTCCTTCGAGCACTCCAAGGCCATCCGGAATCAGGTAGACTCTGGGAAAGCCACATCAACAAGATCTTGAAAGGTCCTGATCTCAACTTCAAGACCACCACACATGACAGAACAATCTACACGACAGTTTTTGAAGGTGAAACAGTCTACATGCTGAGACAAGTCGATGATTTTGCACTGGCTTGCACATCAGAATCCATATCTGACAAGATCTATGACATCATTGGCGCAAAACTCAAGCTACCTAAGGAAGATGTAATCCCCTTCACAAAAATGGAATTGCTTGAAGACTTCAATGGAATTGATGTCAAACAGACAGCTGATTACATTGAACTGTCCTGTGCAAATTACATTGACAGAATTATGACATCCCATGGTTGGGAAACTGATTCTAAGATGAAACCTCATTCCAAGCCATCGGCACCATTATCAATTGAAGTACTGAGTCAACTTCAATCACATACGGATGGACCATTAGAAGGCACCAAGGAACATGCTGAATTGCAATCCACATCTGGCTTCTCCTACAGGACACTCCTAGGTGAAATGATGTTTGCATATGTGAGCTGCCGGCCAGACATTGGCTATGCAGTGACCCTGATGTCAAAGTACAGCTCCAATCCCACTGCTTTCCACTATTCCAGCCTAAAGAACATAGCTCGCTACCTCAGAACAACCAGATCCTGGGGTATTAGATTCTACAGACCAAATGCAGAGCCATCCTTGCCTCCAGGGGAACCATACGATGATGTAGTCCAAGATGCATCACTCCCCAAATACCCTGAAGATATCAAGCAAGCAAAACTGATGTGTTTTGTTGATGCAGCATATGGAAATGATCCAAAACATTGCAGGTCCACCACAGGCTATGTTTTTACCTATGCTGGTGGAGCAATTGTTTACAGATCCAAGGCTCAGTCACTTACTGCACAGAGCTCTACAGAAGCAGAATTCATCGCTGCAGTCACAGCGGCCAAAACAGCCAGATACCTCAGGTCCATACTCAAGGAATTAGGATTCGTCCAAGTTGGCGCCACTCCAATCTACGAAGACAATGCATCAGCAATTGAAATCATAAATGCCCAGAAGTCAACTGAAAGAAACAGACATATTGAGATCAGGTTCTTTGCCATCCAAGCATGGAAAGAAAATGGTGAAATCAAGATGATTCATATTCCTGGAGTTATCAACCCTGCTGATGATCTAACCAAACCATTGGGATGGATCTTGCACGCCCGACATGCAAGATATATCATGGGACACTACCCAGGTTAAATCATTCAAAGGCAACATATACACCGAAAGTAATCCAACATATATCGTCTATCATGTTGGATCAAGGGGTGTGTTGTCGGCGAAAAATACGGACTGTTGTCGGCATCAAATTTGATTGAAAAAGCCGACAAAACAAACGAAACGACCGAGGTGCGGGAAGACGATACGAGACACAAATATTCCAAAGACCGAAGCTTAGAATCAAACGCACCTCCACTACTTGGAAATCCCTAAGTGGTAAAAACGATATCACTTAGGACTACAAACAAAATGGGTTAATCGGTTAGAAACAAGACATATCCAAAGACCTAACCAATAAGTAAACACTTGGAATCCTTAAGTACATTCAAAAGAATATACTTGATATCCCGTGAGGAAATTACTTATTGCAATGAAGAAAATCAATACCGATTCCAAATGGGCCTCATCCATCTCAAATACCACGAACAAGCATATGCCCCATCGGATGAAACACTTAACCTCGTATATAACAAAATGACCAATACCATCGAATGACCGATACAGTAAGACCGATACACGCCGCTAATACAGCAGCAGAACCAGTATCGATCCAATGAAGATCAAGTAACCGGGGAAGATCTCTACCACATAAAATACAGCAGAGAGCCCCGATACACAGTGAAAATACCTAGTAAAAATAAGAGCCTCTCTCTGAGCTCACATCTCTTTAAATTTTAACATCATATACCTTTGGTCAATTTTTAGAGTTACAACACAAGTCAACAATTCAAGTATATGATTCAATTCAATGATTCTAGTCTATGATTCAATTCTATGATTCATGTCTATGACTCAATTCAATGATTCAATTCAATGATTTAATTCTGTAATAAATACTAGGGTTCAATTCTATAATTGAATCCTATGATTCAAATATTATTCCATTCTATGCTTCCAATCAATGATTCTGGTATATGATTCAATTCTATGATTTTAGAGTATGATTCAAGTCTAAAATTGAACTCTATGATTCTATGCAATGATTTATGTCTATGATTCAATTCCATGTTTTCAGTCTGTGATTCAATTCTATGACTCACTTTGATTCAAGGCTATGATTCAAGGCTATGATTCAATTATGATTCAATTCTATGACTCACTTCAATGATTCACTTCAAGTATTTAATTCTATTCCAATTTATAATCCAATTCCATGATTAAGTTCTATGATTAAATTCTATGATTCAACTTATTAATGATTCAAGTCTATTATTCAATTCCATGATTCAAGCTTATGATTCAAGTCTATGGTTCACTTCCATGGTTCAATTCTATGATTCACTTCCATGACTCAAGTTTATGATTAACTTCCATGACTCAAATCTATCTTTCAAGTCTATCTTTCAAGTCCATGATTCACTTCAATGATTCAAGTCTACAATTCACTCCATGATTCAAATCTATCATGATTCAATTCTATGATTTAAGTCTATGATTCAAGTCTATGATTCAATTCTTTGACTCAGATCTATGATTCAATTCTATGACTCAATTCCATGATTCAATTCCATTACTCAAGTCTATGATTCAAGTCTATGACTCAATACTACAATTCAAAGCTATGATTCATTTATATGCCTCGAGTCTATGATTCAATTCAACAATTGAAGTCTATGATGAAAATCCATGATTCAAGTCTATGATTACATTGTGTGACCCAAACTTACAATTCAATTCCATGATTCAATTCTATGATTCAATTTTATTATTCCATTATTTGACTCAAACCTACCATTCAATTCAATGATTCAATTCTATGACTAAGGTCCATGATTAAATTCTTTGACTCAAATCTATGATTCAATTTGATCCAATTCCATGATTCAATTCTATGATTGAAGGCTATGATTGAAGGCTATGATTCAATTCTATAATTCAAGTCTACGATTCACTTCCATGATTCAAGCCTAGTACAATTCCATTCCATGACTCAAATCTATGATTCAATTCTATGACTCAATTCCATGATTCAAGTTTATGGTTCCATCTTTTCACTCAAATCTATGATGATTCAATTATATGATTCAATTTTATGACTAAAGTCTATGATTCCATTCTTTGACTCAAATATACTATTCAATTTGTTACAATTCCATGATGTATGATTAAAGTCAATGACTTGCATCAATGATTTAATTCTATGATTCAAGTTTATGATTCAATTCTGTAGGTTAAATCTATGTTTCAAGTCTATCATTGTCAACAATGATTAAGTTCAATGATTCAATTCTACAATTCACTTCAAGTGACTCAACAGTAATTCAATTCTATGATTGAAGTCTATGTCTCAATTATATGATTCAAGTCTATGATTCAATTCCATGATTCAAATCTATGATTCAAGACTATAATTCAAGTATATGATTCAATTCATTGACTCAAATCCATGATTAAATGCATTGATTTACGTCTATGATTCAAGTTTATGATTCCATTCTTTGACTCAAACCTACAATTCATTTCTATGATTAATTTCTATGATTCCATTCTATTGCCTATCATTCTATTTCTGATCATTCTATGACTCAATTCTGCGATTCAATTCTTTGACTCACTTCCATGACTCACGTCTATGATTCAAGTCTATGATTTATTTCTATGATTCAAGTCTATGATTCAAGTCTGGGATTCAAGTCTATGATTCAAGTCTGTGATTCCAGTCCATGACTCAAATCTACAATTCAATTCTGTGACTCAATTCCATGATTCAAGTCTATGATACAATTCCATGATTCCATTTTATAATTCTAGTATAATTCAAGTTATATGGTAAAGGTTGTTGTTGATTTGGCGTTTAAGTTATCTACAAACAACTACCTTGTTAGAAGTAGTCAATATGACCCTCTAACAGCTTCTGTAGAAATACCTGACGGTGCACCTACCAAAGAGGCCGCGGCGATGAAACAACGCGCCGTTTGCAATGCTATTACAGTGAACAGAGACGCAACTAGTGTTAGACAGATGTCTGAATGGGGGATGAGACAGATCCAAGGTGGGTTCCCTCGACTCAAAGATAACATGTTGCTGGAAGAAACGGGAGACAGGAGGATCATTCTGAAGCTTGTCGTGTTGTTGTACAATTTCCAGACAGCTAAAGTTGGAATCAACAACACCATACTCAACACCTACATGAGTGAGACTGAAGGCTTCTTCTCCTACGGTTTGGTACCAACTGAAACCGCAAACGACGTATTTTAGAGTCGACGAATCGATTGATTCAGCAAATTAGATAATCATACGAATTAGCGTTAGTACGAATTAATAGAGCAGTCAACAATACGGTCGAATCAATCGATTACTAGTACTAGTACTAGTCAATCGATTATAACCAATTGATCGACAATACGAGGACCGATCAATTAGAACAGTATTTAGAGCGGTCGAACACGTTCAAATAATTTTGCTCCAGCGCACCTCTAGTGGTTTTGGATCCCTCTTTTAAGGGGATGCAATACATTTTTTTTTGTCTTCCTTGTAGCCTAAGTTTCTGTCTGGAGCAATGATGGTGTTGTTGTTGAGTTTAACTAATAAACGATTCCTTTATTTTACTAACTAACTAACTAACTAACTAACTAATCGATCAATTTGATTCAATTCTACAAGTATCGATTCGATTCTACAACTAGTATCGATTCGATTCCATTTCTTCTCACTTGTCAAACAAGTCTAAGTCATCGTCGCTGCTGCTGACACTGCTGTCGTCACTGCTGCTGTAATTGCAACGCTGCTGGAGAGTGTTCACTTTCTTTCTTTTGAGGTCCCCCCCCCCCTACATTACTAACTTGGGGAGTAGAAACCTGTGGAGTAGAAACCTGCGGAGTAGTAATATTAGGACGACCAACGACGGCACTAGGAGGGCCACTAGTACGACCAGTAGGTTGAGCAAGGAGTGCTTGCAATATCACCTTCCTCTCTTCATCTGCCCTGTCCTGTCTTTGCTGCTGGAGTTGCTGTCTTTGCTGCTGGAGTTGCAATGCCTGCTGCTGAAGCTTTCTATCCTCTCTTCCCTCTTTCAATACAGTAGCAATCACATTCATCATCTTCGATTCATTGTCGGCTTTGCGATTGTAGTGTCTCTTTGTCTTGTTACTAGTAATGGTACTGGCGGCCGTCGGCTCTGTCGTTGTTAGCTCTGCTACTTCTGACTGTTGGGTGACTTGTTCGGGTTGTGTTGGTTGAGTTGGTTGACCAAGTAGAAGTGGTACCGGTTGAGTTGTAGCAGAAGAAGCAGCAGGAAGAGGAGGAGGAGTAAACTCATTTCTTTGAACACTGTACCTATCTTCTCCTTGTACAATCCGTGCCTTCTGACCTATCAGATCCTTGATTTCCTTTGCCTCCCTAATGTCCCATCTCATGGTTGGATTGCCAGTTGGCGCCATCTTCCGGCTCAATCGATTGTATTTGTTCCGAATGGATTCACCATCCCTTCCAGGATATTTTTTAGCGTGTAGGTCTGCAATATCATTCCAGTTGTCTCCCCCAGTGGGTACGATAGCTCTAATAGAAGCAAACATGTGCTCCAACTCGGCCTTGGTGTAGTTGCTGACGCCGGCTTTCCTGTCTCCAGTCAGGGGCATGTTGTTGGTTGTTACGATAGATGGTATTGGTTTTTCTTTCTTATGTGAGCAGGAAATCAATTCATTGTCGTCCGAGAAATTGTCTAGTAATATTGTAGCAAGCGTGACAAGCGCAGCAACAGTAGTGTAGGAGGACATCAGGGGATTCCGCCGTGTCTGTTGTCGGCGAAAAATACGGACTTTTTTGGCATCAAATTTGATCGGAAAAGCCGACAAAACAAAATGACGACCGAGGTGCGGGAAGACGATACACGATACGAGATACAAATATTCCAAAGACCAAAGCTTAGAATCAAACGCACCTCCACTACTTGAGAATCCCTAAGTGGTAAAAACGATATCACTTAGGACTACAAACAAAAGGGGTTAATCGGTTAGAAACAAGACATATCCAAAGACCTGAACGATAAGTAAACACTTGGAACGCTTAAGTAAATTCAGAAGAATCTACTTGATATCCCGTGGGGAAATTACTTATTGCAATCAAGTAAATCAATACCGATTCCAAATGGGCCTCATCTATCTCAAATACCACGAACAAGCATACGCCCCATCAGATAAAACACTTAACCTCGTAATTGACCAATACCATCGAATGACCGATACAGTAAGACCGACACGACGCTAATACAGCAACAGCAACAACAGTATTGGTACGAGAATGGTAACGACTAAACGGGGAAGATCTCTACCATGTAAAATACAGAGAGCCCCAATACAGTACGAAATACACAGTAAAAATAAGAGCGTCACTCTGAGCTCACATCTCTTTAAATTTTAACATCATATATCTTTGGTCGATTTTTAGAGTGACAACAGGTTATAGAGCCCTTATAACTTACACTAACAAGTGTATACCTTAAGCTACCTACCTCCGCCTCATACAGCACCTCCACTGCCGGTTACAGCCAGAGTATACTTGGTACAGGACTCGCATCGCTGGGCTGTATCAATAGACCTCCCCCCGCCTCTCTCTCTCTCTCTCTTTCGTTCTTTCTTCTCCTCCTTACTCGCGTATCAAGGGGTGTATACAGATCCTTCTACCAAGAATCTTCTTCTGTAATACACGACCAAGCATACGGATCAAGGGGCGTATCTACAGAACATTCTACCAAGAATCTCCTTCTGTAATACACATAGACGATTCGACGATTCAACGATTGTTCCGTTTCATCATCGCCGGTTACTTTCATCACATCATTGACAAGTACGATCAAACAATCTACCAAGAATCTTCTTCTGTCACACACACATAAGGTCAATCGAATACCGCGGAACATTTGGAACATTCCACCACATTGACGTTTCGACAGCACCGGTTAATCAAATATCAATCTCCTTCTGTAATACACATCCAAGGACGATCGACGATTCGAATACGATTGAACGTCCCCTCCGGCACCGCTACCAATCAAAGCTTCGATACAAGACCGAACGCCGGAACGGACGACGGACGACGAACAACAACGGACGACAACTTAAACAATGCCGCCAGCACCTCCATTTGACTGGAATCAAATCCAGGAAATCGCAATCCGATTTGGGACATTCAACACCAACAATGCCCACAAACATGAGGCCCTCAACAACTCATTCCACCATGATCTAGAAGACACTGCCGGCCTGTTCCTCACAGACGCCGACGCCGACGCCGACACCGAAGGACCCAAAACGCTGTCTCCAGATCCGGTTACCATGCTCAAGGAAATCATTGTCAATGCAATCATGGATATCATCCCCCCCAAGGAACAAACTGAGATCAATAAAGGACACATATCCACCCTTTTTGCGGACGCTTGTTTCTGGTATGTCGCTCCAAACAAATCAACAAAGAGACTCAGAAACAAACACTCGATGGACAAGGCAGGAGCACTAGCCATTGAACAAGGACAAGACACCCTTCTCATAGAAATCAGAGCAGCGCACTGGGGCTTCAAACCAAATTGGGATTCGGTACACTTTGACGAGGTCTATGACACGAAAATCTACAGCTTCCCTGAAACAAATGACGACATCGAAGACACACCCACTGCTCCCGCAGAAGGCACCGACATGAGTCAACTGACCAATCTATTACAGCAATTGGTCAACAACAACAACAACAACAACAACAACACTGGCGCCAACCACCAAGCGACACTTGACCTACCATGGAATCCAGCAACCTTACCACCACCGGTTAAGGAGAGATACAATAGCAGAGATGAATTCCTCACCAGTGATGACATGAAAGACTTTGAAATCACTTACACGGACGCATCAGGAAATGAAACAGTTGTCAGACAAAACTACTACCTTCACAACCTAGGCAGTGGTAGAAATGACCAACGCCTGATCACTAGAAGTGGTGACTGCTTTGATCTAACCAGAGCCTCTGACAAATCCAAGGAAGCCGCTAGAGACAAATTGTTCCTCTCTGGCTTCCCACAACTAAAGGATTCAACGCATCCTCAAGTTAGAAAATGGTACAGAGAAATTACAGCCCATGCACAACAACACCACATCTACATCCATCCATATTACCTCTACAGGCGCAAAGCCGATCACCTCAGAGGATTCACCATTGGAGATAGCCTCCCACATGACCTACCTACAAGATATGAATTGGCCATCAATGAATGGGGTAATCTCATCTACACTGCACTCAGAACTGACAAAATCATCCCTGATTCATGTGCAAGTATGAAGGCCACCATTCAAAGCTTTGAAGGGGGACAAGGATACGAAACTCTATACACAGTCATTGCACAGACACATCCCAACTCCAAAAGGCCATCCAATGCAGGTCAAATGGTCAGGAACCCTCCAAATCAAGATGCAAATGAATCACTTGAAGAATACTACTTTCGTTACAAGGATTATTTGAGACTTAGAGTCTTCCTCCACAACCAACCCAGCACAATCAGTTCAACAGAAGAAGTCAGCAACCTTATTGAAGGAACCACTCTCTCACAAGAACTTTTTAAGAAAACAGAAGATGAACGCGAGTCAGATGACCAATTCAAACGAGACAAATACAAAGCAGGCAGGCTGCTGCAAACTCTGCAAACATATGAGCAAGAGATCAAGGCTGAAAAGAAGTCCCTCAGGAAACATAGAATTGCAACCACAGTTTATATCAGTAAAAGCAAGAGAGAAACACAAAAACTTTTGGATTCTACTCAACGCATCTCCCAAATCCACATTGAAGATGAGGAGCAGGATGAGACCTCCCCAAATGATGAACCAGAAGACAATTTTTTTTCCAATGCCAAGAATAGACAGTCTTTCTTGCCGCCATATGACATCACCTCAAGATGATCCTCAAGGATTTGACAATGCCACAGCCCCTCAAGTGAAAAGCTTATGCCCCTCCTTGGATTCCAGCAGTGTCAGTTCCTACGACTCCGTCCCGATCCGTGCTGTCAATCTTCTCCCTAGGGATAACCTCCAGCTTTCAATTCCAACTGACGTCTACTGTGATATGGAACCATTTGAGGTTACAGCCCCTACATTGGAATCACATTTGGAAACCAATGGAGATCCCAACTTTGACTGCGACAATCCTATCCCCGCTGCTACCAACAATGTAAAACACCTTGTCCCTTCAGACCCAATTGCAGCTGCAACATATTTCCAACAGGGTGTCAGAGCACAGATTGATACCGGTGCCAAAGTTTCTTGTACAAACCTACGGCATATCCTCCATGACTACAAACCTTACACCACGCTGAGAAAATGTCCAGTCAGGCTCACAGCAGCAATTGGAGGCAAGGCAGCCACCTGCATTCCTGAAGGATCAGGCTACGTGCATATACCAGCTTCCAATCACATAGGGTATCTCAAAGTCTTCTTCTATTATTCTCCCTCACTGTCAACAACATTGCTGAGTGAGAATGACCTCTGTGGAATGACATCGCGGATGAGACAACAATTCAGTGGACAGTCCATACACAAAGCTTTCACTGATATCCATGACCCGTCTGTTCAACAGAAATGGCAACCTCACCATTATTTGTCATCACAAGAATAGCACTGCTAAAAGCATTGTCCTTCATGGAGGCATTATTGATGGCCAGTGTTTCACGCACCCAGTATTGATACCAGATGTTGATTTTTAATCCCCATATGCAAATTTTGCAACTTCCTCAGTGTACGCTTTAGCCACTGACACAGAGTTCAAACAAGCTTGCGAACTAGCCTCCAAAGAAGGCATTAGCAACTTCAGGTATGACATCTACAAAATTTTTGTGACACTACAAAAATGTACTGAAGCTGCAAGAGCTCAGCCTGATACCAGCAACCCACCAAGGTTTGATGCAAAAATGTTTTTCACTAAGATTGTTGACAAACATATCTATTCAAGCCATCAAAGCCAAAACATCAAAACTTCTCTGGCATCAGCGACTGGGACACCCATGTGATGACTTTCTATATCAAGCGCATAAGCAGATTCTTGGAGTGCCAAAGTTTAAACGCCAAACCAGTATCCTTGATCAATGCCCAACTTGTATCCAATGTAAGCAAACCAAGACACCTGCTGGGTCCCATTTTACAAGGAAGGCTACACAGCCTTTTCAGGGCTTGTCTATTGACTTTGCATTTTCAGGAGCCAAATCTTCCAACAGTAAACAAAAGCGTGATTATGAAGGTATCCACGGTGAAACAGCTTGGATACTCATCATGGATCACTACACCGGTATGAAGTATGGTGATACCAGAATCTCCAAGGCAGCGCCACTCCATTGGCTCAAGCATTTCTTCTCCCAGCACAACCCAGCCTGTGCCAACAAGTATGTCTCAGTTGATCAAGGAGGCGAACTCTATCACAATCCACCAGACATCAGAAACCTCTTCTCTGCTTTTGGATACTCCATTTTCCCAACTGGTGCTGATGCTTCCCATCAAAATGGTACAGTTGAAAGAGCGCACCGAACTCTAGCTAGCTCCATGAGAACCATGCTCAGTGGTGCCAACTTGCCAATCAAGTTCTGGCCTTTTACATTCTACCACGCATTACGGTTGTCAAATGCATTCCCTGAAGGTCACCAGCCCCATTCCCCATTAGAATTGGCAACTGGTCAAAAGGAAAATCTCACTGACTTCCGAACCTTTGGATGCAGAGTTTGGGTTTGGCCTCCAGGCAAGAGATCAATCAAGCTTAAACCTAATGCACACAAGGGAATATTCCTGGGTTCTGTCCCATATACCACCAGAAACATTCTTTGGTATGATACTGAGACACACAGAGTCAAGATAGCCACTCATGTCAGGTTTGATGAAGGCATGAATGACTTGCCACTTGCTGACCTTCCCACCAATGTCAAGCACCTGCTCAAAACGGATGACAACCTTCCTCTCCCACCGGAGCCCACTGAGGTGTCATCCAGTGATTTCCAATTCTCCATCTCACCATTTGCAGACCTCACCAATCTCAGGCTCACTGTTTCCAGTTCCTGTACTGATCAAGCATTTGGCCTCAGGTATGCAAATGATTTACTACTTGGCAGAGTCTATGTCACCGATATCCTTCCCAAAGGCCTGCCTCCAGGTTTTTTTCCTCTCATAAGAAGTCTCTCTCCAAGCTACGAGGCGCTTATATTGTATCTATCAATCACAATCATGTATTCACTGCTGCTGATGTTACCACAGCACTGCATGAATCACACCATCGAGGGGTGCGGGATTCCATAGATACTCCTATTACCTTTGCACTTGAAGAGAAATTATCTCTGAAAGACGTCAGGAAACATGCTAATGAATATGGACTATTTGCTCCCAACACTTCCTGGAAGGAACCTACCAATGCAGAAGATCCACCATTTTTGGACAGGATTTCATCCATCAAAACCATCAAGCGAATTGGCACCAAATACAAGAATATCATCCAATCCAGAATCAACCAGGTTGATAGCACTGAAGCACTCCATGCATCCATCCAGAAACACTTGGCACCAACTGAAGATGACATGGATGTTGCCATCCCCACTATTGACATTGCTTTGCTCAGAGCCATCACCAAGCTTCATAAAGCCGGCAATCACGCATTACCCCTAGATGCAGATTCACTACCAGCTGAACAAATTGAACTCTTAATCAAGATCATCAATTCAAAAGCAACTACACCAGAAGAACAAGCACTAGGACACTTCACTTGCAGAAACCTCCAGCCATAATCCACATGGACTGAATGGGAAGCTGGAGAGCGCAAACAACTTGATCAGTTTGAAGACTTAGAAATGTTTGGATCACCAATTCCATATCCCAAGGACACAGAGGCCAATATTCTCAGACCCCATTGGCAATACAGTGTCAAAAGGAATGGTGTCAGACGAGCAAGACAGTGCTGCAATGGAAGCAAATATGCAGCCCCAACTCTACACGCCATTGCAATGTCATATTCATCATGTGTTGAGCATTCCATCCAAAGATTATTCTTTGCCATTGCAGCTAGTCTCAATCTCAACGTGTCTGCAGGTGACGCTGTAGATGCATATGCCCATAGTCCAGGACCCAACATCCCTACCTGCATGACTATTGATGATGCATACGCAGAATGGTATAAACACAAGCATGGCACAGACATAGACAGAAGATTGGTGCTTCCTGTCCTTTGAGCCCTCCAAGGCCATCCAGAATCTGGACGACTTTGGGAAACTCACATCAACAAGATCCTGAATGGTCCTGATCTCAACTTCAAGACCACCACACATGACAGAACGATCTACACGACAGTCTTTGAGGGCAAAACAGTATACATGCTGAGACAAGTTGATGATTTTGCACTAGCTTGCACATCAGAATCCATATCTGACAAGATCTATGATATCATTGGAGAGAAACTAAAGCTACCTAAAGAAGATGTTGTTCCCTTCACAAAATTGGGATTACTTGATGATTTCAATGGAATTGATGTCAAACAAACAGCTGATTACATTGAACTGTCTTGTGCCAATTACATCGACCAAATTATGACATCCCATGGTTGGGAAACTGATTCTAAGATGAAGCCACACTCCAAGCCATCAGCGCCATTATCAACTGAAGTACTGAGCTAACTACAATCACATACGGATGGACCTTTAGAAGGCACCAAGGAACATACTGAATTGTAATCCACATCTGGTTTCTCTTACAGGACACTCCTAGGTGAAATGATGTTTGCATATGTCAGCTGCCGGCCAGACACTGGGTATGCAGTGACCCTGATGTCAAAATACAGCTCCAATCCCACTGCTTTTCACTATTCCAGTCTAAAAAACATAGCTCGCTACCTCAGAACAACCAGATCCTGGGGTATTAGATTCTATAGACCAAATGCTGAGCCGTCTCTACCTCCAGGGGAACCATACGATGATGCAGTCCAAGATGCATCACTCCCCAAATACCCTGAAGATATCAAGCAAAACAAATTGATGTGTTTTGTTGATGCAGCACATGGAAATGATCCGAAACATTGCAGGTCCACCACAGGCTATGTATTTACCTATGCTGGTGGAGCAATTGTTTACAGATCCAAAGCACAATCGCTCACTGCTCAAAGTTCTACAGAAGCTGAGTTCATTGCTGCAGTCACAGCAGCTAAAACAGCGAGATATCTCAGATCCATACTCAAGGAACTAGGCTTTATTCAAGTTGGTCCAACTCCGATCTATGAAGACAACGCGCCAGCAATTGAAATCATCTATGCGCAGAAACCAACTGAAAGAACCAGACATATCAAAATTAGGTTCTTTGCTATCCAAGCATGGAAAGAAAATGGAGAAATCAAGATGATTCATATTCCCGGAGTAATCAACCCTGCCGATGACCTGACCAAACCATTGGGATGGCTCTTACATGCCCGACATGCAAGATACATCATGGGACACTACCCAGGTTAAATCATTCAAAATGAAGTACGTACTTCGACGATTGCTTCGATTGGTTTGATCTCACATTACAATTGCGCCGATTTTATCCAGGATAAATAACCAACTTTGATCAATCTTCGATTCGAAGTGATTCAAATCCACTTAACAACGGATGCCGGAATTCAATTCACAATCGATTCAAGAAAATATACTCCGACAGTAATCCAACACAAAGCGACGTCCGGAGTAGAGTGTTGGTGGATCAAGGGGTGTGTTGTCGGCGAAAAATACGGACTTTGTCGGCATCAAATTCGATCGGAAAAGTTGACAAAACAAAATGACGACCGAGGTGCGGGAAGACGATACACAATACGAGGTACGAATATTCCAAAGACCAAAGCTTAGAATCAAACGCACCTCCACTACTTGAGAATCCCTAAGTGGTAAAAACGATATCACTTAGGACTACAAACAAAAGGGGTTAATCGGTTAGAAACAAGACATATCCAAAGACCTGAACGATAAGTAAACACTTGGAACGCTTAAGTAAATTCAGAAGAATCTACTTGATATCCCGTGGGGAAATTACTTATTGCAATCAAGTAAATCAATACCGATTCCAAATGGGCCTCATCTATCTCAAATACCACGAACAAGCATACGCCCCATCAGATAAAACACTTAACCTCGTAATTGACCAATACCATCGAATGACCAATACAGTAAGACCGACATGACGCTAATACAGCAACAGCAACAACAGTATTGGTACGAGAATGGTAACGACTAAACGGGGAAGATCTCTACCATGTAAAATACAGAGAACCCCAATACAGTACTAAATACACAGTAAAAATATGAGCGTCACTCTGAGCTCACATCTCTTTAAATTTTAACATCATATATCTTTGGTCGATTTTTAGAGTGACAACAGTGTCTAATGTGCTGGAGAGACAAGTTGTACTGTTGTTGCTGTTTCTTTCCGGACTTTTTTTTTCGGACTGTTTGCAATTTTTCAGCTCGCCAAATTTAGTGATGATCACCAAAAATAGCATGCAAGCATGCCCGGCAAAAGAGGTGCAAGAGGTGCACCACATGATTCATTTGTGCGTTGGGGACTAAAATATTTGATTTTAGTGATTCCATTGGAGTTTATTCTCTGTTATAAAATCTGGCAGTCGAGGCTGCCTCGGCTGCCAAATTATATTCAATATGGAATGAATCTATTAACTATGAGAATAGATTTATTACTTTGGTCGCAAACTTTTATTACTTTATTCGTGGTGGGAATCACTCATTGTTTGACTCCAGTCAATGATTCAATTCAATGATTGAAGTCTATGATCCAAGTTTATAATTCAATTATTTGACTCAAACCTACAATTCATTTCTATGATTAATTTCTATGATTACATTCTACTACTCATCATTCTATTACTGATCATTCTATGACTCAATTCTGCGATTCAATTCTTTGACTCACTTCCATGATTCAATTCTATGATTCAATTCCATGATTCAACTCAATGATTCAATTCTATGACTCAAGTGTATGATTCAAGTCTATGATTCATTTCAATGATTCAAGTCTAAGATTAAATTCTATGATTCAAGTCTATGATTCAAGTCTATGATTCACTTCCATGGATTCAAGTCTATGATTCCAGTCCATGACTCAAATCTACAATTCAATTCTATGACTGAACTCCATGATTCAATTCTATGATTCCACTCTTTGACTCAAATCTACAATTCAAAACCATGATTCAATTCTATGACTCAATTCTATGATTCAAGTACACGATTCAAGTGCACGATTCATTTTAATGATTCAATTCTATTATTCACTTCAAGAATTCATGATTCAATTCCATGATTCAACTCCATGATTGAATTCTATGACTCAAGTCTATGACTCAAGTCTATGATTCAAGTCTATGATTCAATTCCATGATTCAACTCCATGATTGAATTCTATGACTCAAGTCTATGACTCAAGTCTATGATTCAATTCAATGATACAATTCAATGATACAAGTCTATGATTCCAGTCCATGACTCAAATCTACAATTAAATTCTGTGACTCAATTCCAAGATTCAAGTCCATGAATCAATTCAATTATAATTGAAGTATATAATTCAAGTCTATCATTTAATTCTTTGACTCCTGTCAATGATTCAATTCAATGATTTAAGTCTATGATTCAAGTTTATGATTCCATCCTCTCACTCCAACCTACAATTCATTTCTATGATTAATTTTTATGATTCCTTTCTATTACTGATCATTCTATGACTCAATTCTACGATTCAATTCTTTGACTTCCATGATTCAATTCTATGATTCAATTCCATGATTCAACTCCATGATACAATTCTATGACTAAAGTCTATGATTCAAATCTATGACTCAATTCTATGACTCAAGTATATGATTCAAGTATATGATTCAAGTATATGATCCAAGTCTGTGACTTGAGTCTATGATTCAATTCCATGATTGACTTCCATGATTCAAGTCTATGATTCCAGTCCATGACTCAAATCTACAATTCAATTCTATGACTGGAACAACGCACAGACACTTCAGTCATGTGTCACTGACACACTACCTCAGTCCAGTCACGAATCATTGACACATCCCTGCACTCATGAGTCACTGACACACTCCTCCAATCCAGTCATGCATCATTGACACATTCCCTCAGTCATGAGTCAATGACATCGTTCCTGATCATCTGTCATTGTTCAATCGTATTCAAACATCAAATATAACCTTCTCCTTGAAGTCTCATCCAAATTCCGATTATCAAAGAACACAGTTCTTTTCCAATCGTATCACTGAACTAGCTGGGAAGCTTCTCGAACTATCTCCAAGTCATAGTAGACACTAAAACTCAATAGCACACAATTTCATACACAGCGTAGTTCATATTGAATTCAATTGCAATATCGCTTTGAATTTTTTTTATCAATAAAAATATCTAAAAACTAACCGTAACCTCTAACTCACCATGTCTGCTGTCGCTCAACTTCAAGCTGCTAAGCAGGCCCCCTTTTTCTTCAAACCCAAGCTTCGCTATGAAGATTACCCCACCGTTTGCCTGGTTCACAGCGTAACCCGGTACCTTTCCAGTACCCCTGCTGCGGCATCTACGGCCTCCACACCTAGCCCCCCAGGCGCGAAATTCCCTCCTCCTCCTCCCACTCCTCCAACATTGGCATCCTCCGTCAAGAAGCAGGATACCACCTTTTGTCCTGACTCCAGCGACTCCAAATGTCTCAGTCGCGTTCTCGCCGATTTCATTGACGCCGTTGGACCGCACAACCTCAACATCAAGAACAATGCCAAACATTACAAACTCCGCGAAGTCCTTGGTGGCAATCTCAAGCATACCTGGGACAAAATCGTCAACGGTGCCGGCTCGCGCATTCAAGATGCTGACTTTACTAACAATCTCAACGCCTTCATTTCCCTCTTTCTTCCGTCCAACGCGTTTCTCATTCAACAAGAATACATGTCCAACGCAACCAAGACGTACCATATGAATTGCTTCACCGCCACCAGTCGCCTTTGTTTGATCAACATTCTTAGTGTTCATTTGCCAGGCTCCAGAGGAATGCGACTCTTCTCCACTAAGACCACCATGAAAAATGCCTTCTTTTGTCTCATGCTTCCAAGCTGGCAACTCAAATTCAACGAAACCGATAATCAACTCGATGACCAAAATTTCCCTCTTCATCGTCTCGTCGCCTTCATGGAACAACAACGTTTGCATCATGACGCTGGTCAAGTCTCTCGGCAATCCAATTGCCTATCCTCTTATTCCAATGGTGGACGCAATGGCCGCAACGACAACGGACATGGCAACGGACATAACAACAATCGCCCTTGTTACTCCTCGTCCTCCCAGTATACGTATGGCAACACCAACACCACATATTGTCGCCCGTCTTACAATCCACGCACCGGCAACAATTCAACCCAAACCGGTCGTTCAAACCACGGATATAATCCACGCCGGTACAGTCCTTATCAGAATCCTCGCTCCAACCGTTCTACCCGCTCGGGCCAACCATCTTCGTCTGGACGCACTACCCGTTTGCAATCCGCCACTAAATTGCATACCAGTCCGTACAGAACACGTTCAGCCACAGCTAATGATGCTCACCACCTCGAAATGGGTGACGATTTCTACTACGATCACGACACCCATCAGTTTGACAGAGAGCATCCTGATACCGACGCACGTCACGAAGATAACTACTTCCACGACCAACATACACAAACGGACGCTCCACTTACACAGGAATACAACGACGACAACGATGACTGTTATCATCAGGACGACGAGCCTGACTACGACAGTCAACCCAATTACTGACAACCACCACCCACGGAATCCGTTCCCTATACCATCGCCATAGCTCGCCTTCTTCAAAACCGCCCCTCCCCACGCCCCTATCTCATCCTATGTGACTCCGGCTCCAAGACAACCTGGTTTAGTAACCACGCGCTTCCGGCCACAATCGTTTCGACCACGACTACCCTTATTTCTGGCATCACCATGGCTGGAGAATTCAACTCATCTCAGCAGATCTCTCTTCAGCACTTCACACTTCCAGAACTTGCCCCCAATATAACTCTTCCCTCTCTTGACGCTCGCGTATTCCAAGCTCCTTGTCGTTACGACATGATTATCGGACGCGATGTCCTTTGTCATTTTCAGATCGTTTTGAACTTTCACAACAACGAAATCAAAACAGACACTCATTCCATACCAATGCGGCAATTCCCACGCATGCACGCTGACTCCGCCACCCTAGCTCTTCATCTTCACGCAAGACACATTGACAAAATTACCCCCAACGACTCTTTGGCAATTACCAGGAACAAAACCGTCATTCAAGAATCCACGTATGATCAACACGACGTTCGAACCGTCTGCGACAACTGCACACACTTGACACACAATCAACGCAAACAACTACATTCAGTCCTATGCAAATACCAAACTATCTTCGACGGAACCCTAAAACACTACCCCGACGAAGAAATCTGCCTCAACATTGATCCAATGGTAAAGCCCAATCATTCTTGCGCGTACCCCGTACCCCACAAACAATTACCCCTCTTCAAGAAAGAACTAGATCGACTTGTAAACATTGGCGTTCTTTCTCGCCAAGGTTGCTCCAATTGGATCTCCCCAACGTTCATAATTCCCAAGAAAGACGGAAAAATTCGATGGGTCTCCGATTTCCGCGCCCTCAACAAAGCCATCAAGCGCAAAGTCTATCCCATTCCCCGTATTCAAGACATATTATCCCGCTGCTTCGGATACAAATACCTCACCAAAATGGACATTTCGATGCAATACTACACCTTTGTCCTAGACAATGAAAGTAAAGCTTTAACCACCATCACAACTCCATTTGGTCTCTACAAGTACAATCGCTTACCAATGGGAGTTTCTCAATCCCCAGACGTAGCACAAGAAATCATGGAACGTGTACTACACAACATACCAAACCTCGAAATTTACATCGATGACATCGCATGCTTCAGCAAAACATTTGAAGACCATCTACAACTCCTCGATACCGTACTCGCCCATTTACAGGACAAAGGATTCGCAATCAATCCACTTAAATGCGAATGGATCATCCAAGAAACCAATTTTCTTGGTCACTGGCTAACGCCCAATGGAATTAAACCATACATCAAGAAAATCAAGGCAATCTTAGCAATGCTTCCACCCAAAAATCTTAAACAACTTCGAGCCTTCCTAGGTCTCGTCACATACTACCGCGACATGTGGCCACACCGTTCTCACATACTAGCCCCACACACCAACCTCTTGAAGACTCCTCGCACATTCCAATGGAACGACACTTGTCAAAAAGCCTTCAAAGAAATGAAGTCGATCGTCGCAGTTGAAACAATGCCCGCGTACCCAGATCACAACATACCATTTCACATCTACACCAATGCATCTGACTTCCAACTAGGCGCAGTCATCAAACAGAACAACATTCCTGTTGCATACTTCACATGCAAGCTCAACCAAGCACAAACCAACTACACAACCATTGAAAAAGAATCGCTCTCCATTGTCGAAACATTCAAGGAATACCGACCTATGCTCCTCGGTGCACTCATTCACCTCTACACCGACCACAAAAATCTAATATACAAGCTCTCCACGTAAAACACCCAACAAGTTCTACGACGGAAACTAATCTTAGAAGAATACAACCCCATTTACCATTACATCAAAGGCCCAGAAAACACAGTTGCCGACTCCCTCAGCCGAACCCCAACAACTCTCACCTCATATTTCACAACTACCAATTTCGACGACGATGTCTCGAACAACGACTCATTCTCATTCAAAAACATGGCCGCGAGCCTAATGGCGCTGCCATCATGCGCTCCATCGACTAATTGTCATCCTGTCGAAGACAGCTATCTGATACACCCCCGTTTCAATCAAAAAGGCAGATTGCCATTCCATTTTACGACCATTCACCAATACCAATCACATGACCAAAAAGTTCCCACGTCCGAGAACTGTTTCGCGGGGTTCAAATTTACTTCTCGAGCACAAATTTTGTGCGTGATTTTAACATGGCAATATTTCTGGACACCCTGAAATTCCCACCCCCGCGCGGCCATAGTTATTGCCTTAAAATCATACAAAAAATAATTCTGTGCGCGTGATGCACATTACTCTACTCTCGAATAAAAATAATTTATTTCAGTCTCTAGTAGAACCCAATTATTATTCCGTACCAACAACAATTACTTCTATTCACGAATAAAAAAGAAATCTTGACTCAGTATTAATTCCAAAATATTAATATCCCAAATAACAATTCGATTCTGCTCTCCTAATTGTGAATTCTATTTCTCGACTACAATATTCCCTTTTTAAAATTTAGATTCTATCATGCTTGATTTATTCCTATTGCAACGTATTACGAATCCTCCATTATTTCTAATATTCTCAATATTAAGTTCATGATTAGTAGTATTTTTGTATTATGTATGTACTGTTATTTTCTACATTTGTTCGCCAATAGATAAACTTGCATTCATCGATGCTGTTATTTCCGGATCAATATAGAACTTCCTTTTCTTTTTCTTTTTTGGTCCACTACAACTAGTGGAGGAGCTGCTACTAGTAATATTTGCATCGCCGTGGTTATTTTTCTTGGTGTAATCTGTCGAACTTCCGTTCCTAAATCTCTCCCTCATCATTTCTTCCAATTTCCTTCCTGTTTCTGGGTGTTTTTGCATCTCTCCAATTTCGTCGCACAAATCACTGAACAACTCTCGCCCTTCCTCCATCCAACCATTTCTGCTTCCACTGTCTGAATTGCAGAAAAAAAATAGTCGCGGAATTGTAGCATCACTCTTTCGTTGCTGCTGGTTCACCCATACATGATGCTCATTGTAGATCACTATCAATGCAAATGCTTCATCCGCTACAGAAAATATATCACTCAGCAAGTGCTTCTCCTTCCATTGTTTGAAATTGGATTTTGTCGGATTGATTGCCGACATGATTCTTGTAACAAAATAATAAAAATCTTCATTTTTTGCGTTGTTGTATTTCCTGTATTGAAGGTTTAAAATACCTGTGTCCTCATATTCTGTGTCTTGAATAACTGCAACAGTACCAGGGAAGGTGATAGAGACTCGACCTTTGCTGTAATCGTCTGTACGAAAGTATCATCAGTATCAACGGGCAGCATGTTAGTGTTGTCGGACCAAAAATAGATTCCAAAATTCCTAACTTCAACAACCAATTCCCCAACCTGTATTTACCTATCCAGTTTTTTCTCGCCAATGTTTGTGAGTTGTGCCTCAATGCAGTCAGTACTGTCCCTACTTGTTTCCTATAAAAGAAAGAGAATGACACCATTGGAATATTTGGTGGCACCATAACCGCATTTGCTTTAACAGCCTTTTGTATTACATGCGCCGTTACGTCATCACCCATAGGGAACTTCATGTTATGGTACCAATTTTTTTGATGTAACCTCTTAGCTACTTGTCCAGTGTTTCAGTCATATCACTCAAAGCCTTAAGCATATCGCTGTCTGTTATATGCCCATATTCGTCTGTAATTGTACTTACTGCTTGTTCTCTTGTGTCGCTGGCATTGTAACTCCCCTCTCCCTGCATGGTTGCCTCCGTTTGTTTATGTACCATTACTACTTTTCCCACCCCTATTTGTGGTTCCCTCTCTATTTGCCGTAAGTGTTTTGCCACTTCCTGTTTGACTATGTCAGTGATTTTTTTCATGACACGTTCCACAACATCCTCTAAATCGCAGCATTCTCCATTGGATATTTTCTCTACCACATTGGTTTTTGTTCCTTCTTTCTGTTGGTTCATTACTCTAGTGGTGGTTGTGTTGGTAATGCTCAGTGCTGGTTCGTTACTCTGGTTGATGGTGTTTTGTTCTTCCATGTTTGTAGTAGGACAACTTGTGTTGTCGGTACCATTTTTTTTACTGTTGCCCTTTGTTGCGTTCATAGTTGTGGTATTACTGTTACACACTTTGTTAGTAATTGCCGTGTTTGTTTTAACTCTTCTTTTCTTCTTACCGTTAATGTCCCCTGTAGTTTGATGATCACTGGGCCGGATGGTTTTGTTGTTTCGAAGGGTCTTTCCCTCTGATTTTTTGCTTCGTCGTGTCTTTCCAATAGCATTCATATTTTTTTATTTTATTTTCTGAATACTGTGTCGATCAATAATCATGTGTTTCTTTTTGTGTGGTTTTGTGTGTGTACTAATAATTTTTTTGGGTTCTTTCTTGTGCGTGTACAGTGTTTCCTGTGTTTACAGTTTATTTATTTTTGTGTGTTTGTGTGTGTGTGTGTGTGTGTGTGTACGTTGTTTCGTGTAGTATGTGTACGATGTTTTGTGTGTAGAGTTTTTCCGTGGGTTCTGTACTATGATGTTTGCCCTAACTTCTTCTGTGTGTTGTCTGGCTTGGGCCCGCTCTAATATATTTGTAGAAGGAGATCACGTACCTGTGCAAGCCATCCCTCCCGCACCATAATTTTTTCAAAAGGGAAACTTTTGATAACACTAAGGTTATGTATTTGAATCCTCTAGTCACATGTAGAATCTCGTAGACTGCACCTAACATACCGTACTGTCTTGTGTGCCATTTGTATCTACAAACCCCAACATTTTCTGTACTGTGTGTGGCAAAGTTGTTCCCAATATGCATTTAAAAGTTTTTCCCAACATGCAATTGATGATTCATGTGATATGCATTCATGGCCTGGTACGAAAACTTTGGTAGTCATTACCAAATGAGACTGTTTGTGCCCTGTATTTTCACCAAAAACACCCTCATGTTTGCCCTTTGTAGATTTAAACCACAACATTTGGGGCATTCTGTGTGACAAAGTTGTTCCCAATATGCATTTGATGAGTCATGATAAATGTATTCATGGCTTGGACCGGATACTTTTGGAGTCATTACCCAATAAGTTAGTTTGTGCCCAGGAATTGCACCAAAAAAAACTCATTTGTGCCATTTGGAAAGTCAAACCACAACATTTTGGGCATTCGGTGGGGCAAAGTTGTTCCCAATATGCAATTGATGAGTCATGATGAATATATTCCTGGCTTGGCCCGGATACTTTTGGAGTCATTACCCAATAACTCATTTTGTGCCCTGGGATTGCACCAAAAATACCCTCATGTTTGCCATTTGGAGAGTCAAACCTCAACATTTTGGGCATTCTGTGGGGCAAAGTTGTTCCCAATATGCATTTGATGAGTCATGATGAATGTATTCATGGCTTGGAGCGGATACTTTTGGAGTCATTACCCAATAAGTAAGTTTGTGCCCTGGAATTGAGCCAAAAATACCCTCATGTTTGCCATTTGGAGAGTGAAACCACAACATTTCTAGCAATTGGTTGGTAAAAGTTGTTCCCAATATGCATCTGATGAGTCATGATAAATGTATTCATGGCTTGGACCGGATACTTTGGGAGTCATTACCCAATAAGTTAGTTTGTGCCATGGAATTGCACCCAAAATACCCTCATTTTTGCCATTTGTAGAGACAAACCCCAACAGTTCCGTCATTGTGTGTGGCAAAGAAGTTGTTCCCAATATGCAATTGATGAGTCATGATGAATATATTCCTGGCTTGGACCAGATACTTTTTGAGTCATTGCCCAATAATTCAGTTTGTGCCCTGGAATTGCACCAAAAATACCCTCATGTTTGCCATTTGGAGAGTCCAACCACAGCATTTTGGGCATTCTGTGGGGCAAAGTTGTTCCCAATATGCATTTGATGAGTCATGATGAATGTATTCATGGCTTGGAGCGGATACTTTTGGAGTCATTACCCAATAAGTAAGTTTGTGCCCTGGAATTGAGCCAAAAATACCCTCATGTTTGCCATTTGGAGAGTGAAACCACAACATTTCTAGCAATTGGTTGGTAAAAGTTGTTCCCAATATGCATCTGATGAGTCATGATAAATGTATTCATGGCTTGGACCGGATACTTTGGGAGTCATTACCCAATAAGTTAGTTTGTGCCATGGAATTGCACCCAAAATACCCTCATTTTTGCCATTTGTAGAGACAAACCCCAACAGTTCCGTCATTGTGTGTGGCAAAGAAGTTGTTCCCAATATGCAATTGATGAGTCATGATGAATATATTCCTGGCTTGGACCAGATACTTTTTGAGTCATTGCCCAATAATTCAGTTTGTGCCCAGGAATTGCACCAAAAATAACCTCATGTTTGCCATTTGGAGAGTCCAACCACAACATTTCAGGCATTCTGTGGGGCAAAGTTGCTATCACGCGCTACGTTTGTGATAGCTTCAGTAGCTAACCTACTTGTAGTAATGGATGTGACATGCTTGTAGTTCATTGGTGTGTTGGTGGGTTAAGCAGGGCTAGAGGGGGATTCGGAACTCTGGTTTGCCCAGAGGCCGGTCCCTTAGTTTGCTTTGCCCACACACACTGGCGTACAGTCGGGCTTAACAGCTTGGGCGTTTAAGCCTCTGGCTGTTAAGCCTTTTCTGCGGGCGGGCGTGGCGGGCTATTTATTTACTTATTCTACTACTAATTGGTTTAGGAGCAAAAGAGTGAGCTGTGGGCTTGTATTCTGCTGGGGGAATCCTTTACAGGCTTGTTAGCGCTTAGCCTGTATTTGCAGAGATTCTGCTTGTAGAATTTGCTTGCAAAATTTGCTTGCAGAATTCGATGCTTGCAGAATTCGATGCTTGTTCTGCTTGCAGTGAGATTCGTACCTACAGTGAGGTTCGTACCTACAGGGAATGTTCTGGGGATATGGTACGCACCGATGTTGCTGATTGCTGATACAGTGAGATCTTTCGCGAAGTACGTGCGCTGTATACTCAAGGTGCTGGTTCCCCGGTCTGTACTTCACTACCATTCCCCTCATCCGGTTTGCTACATCAACTATCACGCGCTACGTTTGTGATAGCTTCAGTAGCTAACCTACTTGTAGTAATGGATGTGACATGCTTGTAGTTCATTGGTGTGTTGGTGGGTTAAGCAGGACTAGAGGGGGATTCGGAACTCTGGTTTGCCCAGAGGCCGGTCCCTTAGTTTGCTTTGCCCACACACACTGGCGTACAGTCAGGCTTAACAGCTTGGGCGGTTAAGCCTCTGGCTGTTAAGCCTTTTCTGCCATTGGGCCATAAGGCACCGGGTGGGAACGGCGTGGAGAGGGTGAGCGAGAGCGTGAGCGCGCGCGTGAGCTTGGAGCAGAGTGAGGGAGGGAAGAGGCGCCAGGGTGCCTCAAAGAGAGCTGCCAGCAGGAGTGGGGTCCTTGGCCCGAACCCATTCCTCGGGCAGGAAGGAGTATGTTCCATTGTTGAACATAACAGAGGCAAGATTCTTGAAGATGGGGAGGGATTGCTGATGTAAGTAGCGCATCATGCAGTCACTGTGCCATCTTGCAAGGAGCTTGATGACATTAGAGTCGCATTTGCCCTGGAGCAGGGCCATGGCCCCTCCCGCGCAAAGGGAGCGAGCAGAGATGGCTGCAGGGGCAATGCCAGTGGTAGGGTAGAGGGTCTGGGCATAGACTCTCAGGGAGGAAGTGACAGTTGCTGCGCGAACAAGGGTGAGGACCCCATTGTCGTAGTAACTGGGAAGAGTGAGGGAGGGACCGAAGGGAGCGCTGGAAGAGCAACAGCTTTGAAGGTGAAGGACTTGGCGCGCACAGGCGGCAACGGGGCAGCATAGTGAGTCACCACTCCTGGCATGCGCCACTACTTCCCCTTTGTCGCCATTCTTCTGGGTGGTGAAGGTGAGCGTGACAGAGGTAGCAGCCTGGAGCTCATGTGCAGGGCCATCGTGGTGGACGATTTTGGAGTCAAGGTAGAAGGAGACGTCCTGTAGGTGGAAGGCTTGGTCATCCGTGGTAGTACCAGTGTACTCACAAGGGCGGAGACAGAAAAAGAAGGCGATGCAGATCATGTTTGCAATGGCTTGTCGGGTGGGGGACGGGGACTCGTGGTATGCAAAGTGGAGGGCATGTATCACGAGGGTGATGGGGACCGGTTTGACCCGCGAGGGGGCCGGGTCCAGCTTGGCATATGCCTTGAACTGGGCAGTTAGCCGGAAATCAAGACTGCCGGTGGAGTCGGTGCGAGGGTCTTTGGACCCCAGGCGGGCGAGCGTCTGGCCCACTGACCGGATGGTGTCCGATACTGTGTGAGATCGGATGGGCTTGTGGCTACGTGAGAGGTTGCCATCATGGAGCCGTTTGGCAAAGACTTGGAGGATGGGGATTGGATCCTGAATGGACTGGAGGCGCGGGTCAAAACCTTGAGACAAACAGAATTGAACCCATTGGTTCCAATGGGCATCCTTGCGCTTGGCATAGAGCTCAGTGACTGAGGCGCGCATGGTCTTCTGGACAGCGCTAAGGTCAGCGCGGAATGCATGGGCGGCCGAAGGTGGCATAAGGTCCAGGGCAAGTCCTGTGGGAAGGTCGTGTTAAAGTGATGGAGCAAGGCAGTGTCAGAGAGTTCAGATCAAGAGAGGAGGTCAGCCAGGTGGTTAGCGGGGCCCGGGATGTAATCCCTAAGGGGGACATATTGAAAGAGGCGCTGGTGCAGAGACTGGAGCCGGAGGAGGTAGGCTGCAGGGCCTGTGGTGGTAGTGGCGCCTTTGCGTTGCCAATAGACAGCTGCTGTGTTGTCATAGCAGTTGTGGGTCGTGCGGGCGTTGAACCAAGCAGCCTGAGCCAGAATATCATTGTGGGCAATGGAACCGGCGAGCTTGAGGTCACTGTTGGTTATAAAAAGTGTGTCGTAACAAACAAACGCAAAACGCAATCGGTCTTACGATCGATTGATTTAGTGAGTAAGATCATTGTTACAGTTCAATCGGCCTTGTCGATGTCGATCGACAGGTTAATTACTTGTCGGAAATTACTCGTCGTATCGTGTAATTTCAAGCATACAAAACACATGTAACTCTTAAGACACAAAACACACGCAAACCATCTTCGTTCGGTCTTTTGTTACCGTATAATTCACCGTGATATTCTCATTGAATATCGCATGTGATTGTACCTTATTATGTAGAATTAGTACTAGGTTGTACATAGATTTTAGGGCATGATAGTGTTTTAGAGTTGTTAATTCTTCGAAGAGTGAGCTGTTGGGAAAATTCCCGCTAAGAGACAATCCACATGGATAATCACCGACGATTATTCACTCAGGTTAAATAACCTTACGAATAAGGTTCATTTTCCTTTGTGACTTTTCGTACGTATGAATACGCGTTACACGGTGAATTCTTTTCAGTCCCCTTCAGTCATAAATCCTCCAACCGTTAAGCGGTTGGATTCTATGACTTAATCTATTCATCGTGTCATTTGTATGTTGAATACCAAACTGTATCCAGTCTACCATCAGAGGCCCTATCAAAAGAAATGGGGCGGCGTTTTGCCTTTCATTCTGGCTCGCATCATGACATTTTGCCCTGATCCTTGCCAGTTTGATATATTGTATTCATGGATCAAATTATCCATTTTCGAAATGCTCATTGCAGATCGATTTGTTTCCATGATCGAACTTAAATCAACTTGTTGCTTCGGTCGAACGATTGATCGAACGTTCCATTGAACGATTGATTTTTACTTTACCACATGCAACGAGAACAATGTTCTCTGAAAACAGCGCCACTCATTAGCTTTGTAAACAAATCAGCAATATTTGTTGAACCTGGTTCCTTTGCAACTCTGATAATTCCTGCTGCAATAGATTCACGCGCTTTGTGGTATGCAATGCTGTTGTGCTTCTTCTTACATGGGCTTTCAGGTCGTGTAACATTTGTGACAACTGAATCATTATCACAATACACATTTGTGCTCCCTTCAATTGGAACACCCATCATTCTCAACTTGTACCTTAGACCTTCAACCAATTCGATTGCAATTTTCAAAGCAATGATTTCAGATCCAAAAGTTGATGTCTCAACTGTTGTTTGTCTTTTGGAAAACCAAATGATCGGTGCATTATTAATGAAGATAATAACACCAGTATGAGATCTCCTTGTTGCCTTGCATCCAGCATGGTCAGCATCGACGAAACAGCTCATCGTCACATGTTTTCCTAAAGCTTCAGGCATATCTGTTGGTATGACTTCAGCGGCACCAGGATAAAATTCAGACCAGTCACATTTTTGAAATTTACTCTCGTCAACTTTTGGTACAGTATCATCAAAAACCAATTTTGACCTGTTGTATTTTTTAAATATGCAAATATATGAAATAATTGATTCAAATGCCCGATCCTTGCCTGTGCCAAATACCTTGACATCAGTGAGACTGGCATTACTATGTCAAGTCTTCCTAATTCACAAATCCACCTGAGAACTCCAATTAAACCTTGATAGTAATTTTGCAATTCAGGATTCAATTCTTCTGATATATCAATTTCCGGTCGATAATCATGTGACAGTGGACTGGATGCTGATTTTGGTAGATACTTGTAGCCATATTTTTCAGTTCCTAACTCTTGTTCAACTGCTGCAACAGCTTTCGCTGTGTACTTAGTGCTTGATAATGACCATCTTGGCTTTGAATCACCTTCAAAGTAGAATTTCCCAATATCAGCTCCCAAATACAGAGTTGGCTCTTCAATTGTATCATCCTTCAATTTGAACTTTCGTTCAATGTTTTCAAGCTGGAACTTTGGATCTTCGCCAGAACATAGGATATCATCTACGTATGCAATGAGCATTGCCCAGTATTTGGATCCATCTTTCCTGGTTTCAATCCTTAAGTGCACATCCGGATCTGCCTTGCAAGGTGAATATCCAAGATCTCTCAAATGCTGGGTGAGGTATGACCTGAAAGATGCACCAGCAACCGGCAGTCCATACAATGTGCGGACAATCTTGCAAGGTCTTCCTGCAAGGTGGGGTGGGAAACCATCTTCTTCTCTCGCTTTTAGGAAGTATTTCTCTTTAATTGGGGCTGTCAAATATGCATTTTGAATATCAGCTGATAGAACCTTCAAATCATTCAGCGCTGCCAGCAGAAAGAATATTCTTACTGAGTCTCGACTGGGAACCGGCGATGAATAAGTATTTTCTTTGGCAACTGCAGGGACTTTGTGTCCGTCCCCTACCAACCTGGCCTTCCTTGTTAGGGATCCAAGCTTGATATCAAATATCATATGAGTTGTTATTTGCTTATGGCCAACTGGAATAACATCATCATCAGAAAATTCAAACGCTGCCATATTATTTGTCATTTCCTTATGAATTGCTCTTTCCCAGTGGTCGGTCCCTGTTTTCTTATCAATAGCCAGCGCTTGTTTGATTGAATGTGGCAACTCAACTCCATATTTGTGAGTCTTCAACCAATACTTTGCTGTTTTGGCCGCTTTAAGGATTCGGTCCTTCCTCCTCAAAACTTTGTGCACCCACCATCTGAAAGCTGGTGATTTTTCAAGATTATTGTTAACTGCATACTCGGCTAATTGCACTGGAAATGATTCTTTCACATCGCTTAACTTACACCATGATTCAGTGCCATCCTTCCAACTGGCAAGAATTCTCCAACCCCTAGTTGTCGGCTTATGGGTTTTCCTGCCATTCTTTGCTATGGTCGTGGCTTCATCATCAGTTAGTGCAGTGTTGTCGCATTCGTGGTCCATGAGCTCATCTAGTAGAGTGAACATCCTTCCGTCATCATCAACAGAGCTGTATAGGCTTTCTGCAACAATATTTGCCGTGTATTCCTCCATGGTGCCATCAGGTAGTTGCAATTTATACAGCCTCGTGTCTAGTATGGGATTCTCATTTCTGATTCCTATTGGTCTGTTTTGCAAGTCGCGAACCCTGTCCTTGACAACGCACCTGAGTCTTTCATCACCTCTTTCAATGATCACTTCATTTCCCAGATATTCATCTGGTTCATCAACATCTTCTACCGATGCTTCTGGCTCAGCCATTTCAAGTTTCATATCCGGTGTTTCTACTGGTTGATTCTCAAATAGCTCTATTTGGGGCTCTGGGTAGTTTTCCTGGAAGAATGATGCGCTATCCTTTACTTCATCTCCAATCTTGGATTCAATTGATTTGTCAATTGCTTCCATTCTTCTGAGGATATCTCTATCTCTCCATTCAAATTCTTTGACAGGCCTTATTGAATTTGTAGATATTGGTATTGCCGACTCGGGCAGTAGCCAAAAACAATCCCCCCCACCTACCCTATTCCCACAGGGACCCAACCATCGCGCCAGCCTTTCAACACCTCGGGTGGAGGAATCACCTTTTTCATAATAAAACACAAAATCATACCATTCTGATGAAGTGTATAATGTAATATCGGGCCTATAGCCATGGACCAATTCAAATGGAGTTCGCCCCATTGAAGAAGGGTTGTTCGATGCTGTTCGCTGCCTTATGTTTGCACATAGTTCACCACAAAATGACCATAATCTTCTCGGTGACTTCTTCTTTGCAGACTTGGTTGTGATTGCATTACCAAGATGACCAATTGCTTGTTCTGCTCGATTTTGGAATGGGCAATGTGGCTGGATAAATGTCTGATGGATATGGTTGCGCTTTACAATTGAATTCCAGTGTGTTTTGTAGGTTCTTGGGGATCCTTGTTCTGGCGCACCATCAGAAATCAAATGCTCTGGAATTCCAATTTCATGAATAAATGTCTTCAGTCCTTGGTGGGCTTGTGATTTGTCCTGTATTGGTATAAATACTTCAAACCCATTTCCATTTGTAAAGATTTGTGCACATTTTTCTTGCCTCATAATACTCGTGGTTCTTGCATGCCATGTATCAGTGTACCAGGTTCCTTGTGCGACTCTCTTGTTCCTGAAGCGCTGAGTAGGCAGCCGCTTCATCAATGGTGATTGCAAATTCCTGAGTGCCTTCTGCGTCGTGACTTTCAATGTCTGCTCAGCTTTCTTAAAACTAATGTTCCAAGTTTTGGCTAAGCGTTCACAGTCAACCTTGTTTGGACCTTCAATTGTTATCACTGATGGCCCCCATTGATTTCTTCTGTCAAGAGACCTTCTTTCTAGTGTATTGTCAATTTCTTGCAAGCTAGGGGCCTGTTTTGATTCTGCTTCAGGAGCTTCCATAAAGTCAAATTCTGTATCATCAAACAAAAATTGGTCTACCCTTCGCGCGCTTGAAATATTCCTTACTGAAGAAATCCGATGAGCAATATTTCCATCTGTTGCAATCTGGCATTCAGTTAGCATTCTCCTTGTGGATACCTGATGGACCCTCATCAGTTTGCATTGCTGCATGACACTTGGGTGCCGTTCTTTTCCTAAGCTGGTCTTGGGAAGTTTATTTGTAACATTACTAGCAGGTTCTGTTACAACCGAACTTGTATCCATTGCTTGGTCCTCTTCGGTCGACATAGCTTGAAGGCTGAACTGGTCCCCTGAAATTGGATCTCCATTGTCAATGGCTAGCTCGGCCATCCTGAACTTCAGTGAATGTGGATCCCAGGGGGTATCATTTGTTGCTATCAAATGTTGACATTCGTCAAGCTCAATTCTTGTGGGCTTTCTTGTGGGGAAATATGAGATCACGTTTCTCATACTCAGTTTGATAAAAACTTTCTTCGGATCATCATCCTCCAGTGGAGTTTGAATTGTAATTCCATGCTTGGATCTTGGATCAAATTGGCGGGGTGTCTCTTCAACAGAGTTGAAATTGCAGTCCCTCACTTGATTTGGGCATATCAAGCTGTTTTTCAATTTGTCCCCAAAGTACAGTGCTTGATGGAACACTATGATATATACTTGGCCTGATGTTGGATTCGTCCATGCAGTCGCACAGCTTCCAATGGGGATTTTCTTGATGGGCTTGTATTCTTCAGAAAAAGGTGCAACATCAACGTGTGTTGTGATTTGATCAGGGTTCAGCAATACCATATTGCTTCCTGCTGCGGTAGTATCTGCATGTGAGTCTAACTCACAATATCCTTCTTCATTTTCCCCATCATCAAAACCTACAGGGACATTCATCTGGTATAATGACCGGCTCACCATTTTTAACAATTTGTGTTCTAGTGATAGTGTCCGGTTATTATGTCATTTCTTAGATTTTGATCCAAAACTGTCACCCGCGCCTTCATTTTCAGTTTCTTTCTTTTTGGTCTCAGCAGCCTTGATATTCCTTTTCTTCTTAGCCTGTCTCATCTGGTAAAGCTCCTGGCGCTGTTCTTTTGACATTGTTTTATAAACACTCGTTGGGTAAGGCTTGCACTCAACCTTTCCTGTAAAGGTTCCAGTTGTCTTTTGCTTTTTGTTGCTGGTTGTGCCCATAGAATACAAACTTCTGGAACCTCTTTTACTCTTCCCGGTTGCAAGCTTTTTCAATCCAAGACGATTGGTGAATAGAATCAAACATTCATTGAAGTTGTCACGATAGTCTTTGCTCTCATCAATTGCATCTGCTTTTGCAGCATCAAGTCGCTCATCACTGATTGAATTGATAAAATCCCAAACAAATCTTCTTTCGTTATGATTCTTTTCGAATCTCAGAATTGTTCCATGAAAAGCAGTCCAATTTCGCTTGTGCTTGTTCCAGTCATAACCCTTGGAATCTCCAGTGTAGTGTGAATCTTTCATATCCTGATATGTCTTATTCAGAACCATAGTGATATTGGTATCAGTGTAAGCATGTTGCATGAGGGAAATGAAAGCGTTTCTGGCATTACCAGAATTCAGTGCAGTGTTTTGGAAATGTGCCACATATTCCCACCCAGGACCCTTTCTTGTTGCATCACACAGCAACCTCCAGACAACATTGTTGTCCTCATCATACTGGGGACCTGACAGGACGCCACATCTTTCATTGTAATCACTCCAAGTTGGATAAGTATCTGTTGTAGTTTGCCCGACTGTTCCAGCCCTGGCTTCATCAGTAACTTCTTCCTTTTCTTGGGGTCTTATGACATACAAGATTGGAAAACCCTCAGAGTTGAATCTGTATCTCAAGTTTTGTCGGAAGCCTTCCTCCCATTCCCTGAATTTTGTGAGATCCTTCAGCTCTGGTGGAGTTGCCTTTTCCTGTGATTTCACACTTGATTCCATCATCTTGATTCTGAATTGCTGCAGTTCCAGGTTGTTTGGGTTTGCGTTCCAGTCGATAGCCCTTGGCTTAACTCCAATCAATGGTTGATACCGGGCCCAATTTGCCCAAGTTAGGAGCCTCGATGATAGTCTGTTACCATAGTGGATACTTTTTGGATTAGGACAGTCCGGACTGATAGATTTCAATCCATGCATGAACGATTTAATGCTCTCCTTGTTGAGGTCTGTAATTTCGCGGATATTAGACATCCCTCCCCTCATAATTTCTTCAGCTGATTCATAGTTGATACCAAAATCCATCAAGCTGCTTCTGAAGGCAAGCTGTTCTGGATTCAGAAATCTTCCATTGTTGAATCCCCTGATTTTTATTTTTGGTTGGGATGACCTCCTTCCGTACTGTTCAGCCCTTAGGTCGACGTCTAGTTGGTTCTCATCTTCATCGCTGCTATCACTATCACTCTGATTAACGTCATCTGGATTTCTGTGTTGCTTCACCGCATCCTGTATGGCTCTGATCCTTTTCTTTACCTCCTTGTCGATGACTCTTTTCCAAGTTGAGTTCATTTCTGGATCGGTCATAGCCTTTTCCATTACGCGCATGATTGTTTTCTCATTCAATCTGCCTTCATCCATACTTTCGTCATCACTCTTACCATCCATGGTGATTCCTGGTAGATCTTGGTCCACTTCCATCTTTGTTTCCTCCTCGCTACTGCTGGAGTCATATTTGTCATCGTCCTTTGGCTTTGCTTTTGATCTCGTTTGTCTTCTTGCTGTAGCCATGTTGTAGACAAGATTTCAAATGATCGTTTCGAAATAATTTGGAGGATATTATTCGATGTAAGTTTGGATGGTCGTTTCGATGACGCAATCGATTATTTAATCGAAGGTGGTATGTGGTGGGAGAGTGTAATCGAATCGAGGGGTTAGATGTGAGATATGGATATCAATCGTTGGTGACTGTTGAGTGTGATTTGCTTATCTGTTTTGTATTTATCCGGGTCGAATTTTCGTTCCGGTTTGTATACTTTCTGACTATTCGGATCGAGTTTTCGTTCCAGTTTGTCTGTATTTGAGTGAGCTTTTGCTTTTTGTTGCGAATCAAGATTGTGAGCTTTCCTATCCTTTCTCGGGATTTGCTCATTCTGTATTTCTGTGGTGAAAGATTGAAAGATTGTTTCCTGAGAATTTAGTGTTCTCTTTTCCTTTTGGATCTTTCGATCTTTGAGATTTGGTGTTCTCATATCTTTGGATTTTCGTTTTCGTGCGGGCAGATGCTTCTTGCAATCTGTTCATTCCGGTCTTCGCAATCTGTTCCGACACAGAATACTTTAGGCTCAATCTTCTGGCTCACGTCATTCTTTTTCTCAGTGAAAGATCAGTGTTCTCGAATTGGATATTGATTCCTTTCAACTGATGCCAACCTGGGCGATTCGTTCAGCTGAATCGTCCAGTGTCTTTTCCCTTGCTTGTTTTGCTGGATCTCGTATCCCGGTGGAGCCACCACCTTGGTTCAAGTCTTAGGCCTCTTCTTTCAAGGGAGGCCGCCCTGGTGTTGGTCTATTCCAGGGCTCCACAAGCAATCGCCCCTTTTACATCCTTGAGGGTTGATGCCGGTAGCTGATCAGGCTAATCCGGATTCGGGTCTTCGAGCTCAACTGCGTTTCTCGATGGGAAACGCCATTCTCAGCATTGTAGGGTGCTGGCCACAGCCCGTAGACGCTGTGGGTCTGATAAACTATAAAAAGTGTGTCGTAACAAACAAACGCAAAACGCAATCGGTCTTACGATCGATTGATTTAGTGAGTAAGATCATTGTTACAGTTCAATCGGCCTTGTCGATGTCGATCGACAGGTTAATTACTTGTCGGAAATTACTCGTCGTATCGTGTAATTTCAAGCATACAAAACACATGTAACTCTTAAGACACAAAACACACGCAAACCATCTTCGTTCGGTCTTTTGTTACCGTATAATTCACCGTGATATTCTCATTGAATATCGCATGTGATTGTACCTTATTATGTAGAATTAGTACTAGGTTGTACATAGATTTTAGGGCATGATAGTGTTTTAGAGTTGTTAATTCTTCGAAGAGTGAGCTGTTGGGAAAATTCCCGCTAAGAGACAATCCACATGGATAATCACCGACGATTATTCACTCAGGTTAAATAACCTTACGAATAAGGTTCATTTTCCTTCGTGACTTTTCGTACGTATGAATACGCGTTACACGGTGAATTCTTTTCATGGTGATGGAGCCCTCAGGATTGTCGAAGGAGACGAGCTGGGCTGAGACCCACGTGGGGAACGCATGCCGCCACATGACGGGCTGCACGGCGCCCGTGGGAAGGGGGACAAAATGGACGCCCCCCATGCCCAAACCCGAAGCATCGCAGGCGCCCAAGGTGGCAGGGAAGGTGTCCGGCACGAGTTCGGCAATGGAGGTAGGCCGGTTGGAGAGGTCATTGGCAAGCCATTGGAAGTCGCGAAGGAAGCTGTGGACGCGCTTGGTGAGCCAGAGGCGCTGCCTGCCCGGTTCCTGGTGGCGGAAGGCTTCTTGTAGAATGGAGAAGAGGCCAATGGAGCCCGGAATGGCCAGCGCCATTGACCGGAGCTCCCCAAGGACTTGGTGCCATTGCTTGAGGGGGACATGGCGCTGGGTGGGTGAGATGGAGTGGAGAATCTCGTGGAGGCGGGCCACCCGATGGAGAGGAAGGCTGATGGTTTTGTTGACGGAATCGATGAGCCAGCCGAGGATGACTTTCTTGGTGGTCCAAGTGGCGTCCCCTTGGAGCATTTTCTTGAGGGAAGCTGGCTCCTGCCGGAAGGGAGTGTCAGTGGCGTCAAGGGGCCGGAAGACTGTGTCAAGGGATTGGAAGAGAACGCGCTTGATGGCGCGGCGTGTCCAGTGGTTGCCCTGGGCAAGGCCACAGAAGTCATCCACATAGACATCCCAGTAGCGAACCTGCGACTTGCTGGGAGTGGTGCTACTAGGGGGGATGAGGGGCGGCGTGGAGGCCGTAGGGGGGGGAGGAGGCGGCGCCTGGGGGGGGTGGAGCGGGTGGCTCAATGGGAGGCGCGCTGGGGGTGGTTTCAGAGGGGAGATCCAACCGATGGGGGGTGAGCCGGGCCTCGGCAAGCCCGGTGGCAAGAGTGGCATTGGCCAAGTCCGCAACGGTTTCAGTGAAGGCACAGAAGTTGGGAGGACTGGATTTCCACCCCATAGGGTTGGTGAGGGGGATGCCAATGAGTTTAGCTTCCCCAGGGCGAGAGGGGAACAGGACGCCGAGCTTCATGGTGTCGTCTGGGTGCAATCGGATGCGGTAGAAGCCATCGGCAAGGTCAATCTTCGACATATACACGGGACCAAATCGGTTGTTGGCGCGGTGCAGTTTGGTGAGGAGGCGCGGGAGTGTCCGGCCAAACTGCATGGCGTCCGCAGGGGCAAGAGGGACGGTGTCTTGGTTGACGTCCGAGTAGGTGTAATCGGATATCATGCGCGGGCGTCGGCCTTGTTGGGGGACTAAGCCAAGGGGGCTCAGTCGGAGTCCGGGTAGGTCCTGGATGAGGCTGGCGGGGAGAACAGTCCATTGTTGCTTGTCCATCATGTCGGCATACTCCTCTCGAAGGAAGTCAATGCCCTGGTGGGAGGATTGGTGCGGACCCCGGTGGAAGGCAGCTGCAATGCGAGGTGGATCCCAAGAGGGTCCAGACATGGAGGCGGGGGTGCCGTCCTTGCCATAGCGGGCAAGGAGGCTCCCCGCGGGGTGGGGGATGGAGGCGACGTCAGGATGGATGTCACCCCTTCCTCGGATGGTCCGGATGAAGTCCCCCCAGCTGGTGCTGTTGTTGTAGACAGTGACAGCCCGGTTGATGTGCACGTCGAGCCGGTCGACGGGGTAGAGGGAGGTAGTGATGAGGGGAACGGAGAGTGGGGCCGGGCGGAGGGTCTCTGGCGTAGGCGTCGGCGGGGGGGTGGGCCTAAGCAATGGGTTGGTGGGGTTGACGAGGAGCTCGAGCCTAGGCAACGGGGGGGCAGTGACGAGGAGCTCTGTCCTAGGCAATGGGTGGGTGGGGAGGACTAGGCGCTTGGGCCTAGGCAACTTGGCAGTGACGAGGAGCTCGGGCCTAGGCAAGGACAAGGTGGGCGTGGAGGAAGGGAGAGGGGATGCCGAAGCCGTAGGAGGGACTAGGGATGTGGGAGTAGGTGGGGGGGAGGGGGGGGGTCGTTGAACCTGTAGAATGTTTGGGAGGCACATACACGGCGAGAGGGGTACATGCGCGCGCGGGCGGGTTGTGCTTACCTAATTCCTGTGTGATTCGTAAGGGCGGAGAGGGAAGCATAGGTAGTTGTCGGGAGGAAGGCAGAGCCCCCCTCGGTGAGTGAGAGGGCAGGGTCAACGCGCCAAAGGGGCGCTTGCCATTCGGTCAGACATTAAAAGCGGCTTGGCACCAAGCCCAGACTTGGTCCTGTTCACTGCTGGTGATGGCGCCATGGTCCTGGATGTTCCTGCAGTTGGTGTAGCAGGTTCCTCGAAGGTGATAGGAATGGCAGCGTTCGTTGCCATCTGGACGAGACAAGGGAATGGTACCTTTTTCTTTCATGGTAGCCATGACTTCCCTCAGGCGGGCGCGTAGGACTTTGTTGGCTACCCCCGCCGTTTGTAGCCGGGGATCCAGGTTGGGGTTGGAAACTCGGGCACCTCCGGCGGAGCCTTGGTTGGGGCTGGGGGTAGTCTTGCCGGGCGTGGGGGTGCCTGGGGTTGCAGCAGGGGCGGCCACGGCGGCTACGCGACGTAGGTGCCTCAGAGCCGGCACATTGGTGACATTGGGGAGCCAGTAGAGGTTCTGGGTGATTCTGAAGGCTTGGAAGTCCTTCCCAAAGTCGGGGGAGGGGACAGTGAATGTTGATCCCCATTGTTCCTCAAGCCAACCCCGCACCCGGATTTGGAAGTAGTATACCACAATGGAGGGAGTGATGAGCTCCCCTAGTTCATCGGCAATTGCTCGGCGGAGGGGCATTTGCTGGAGCTTGAGCTTGGCGAGTCCATTCTGGTAGCCCTGCACGACAGGGTGATGCATGCCTAGAATGGTGGCCAGGACGGCGAGATAGCTTTCCAGTTGGGTGGTAGCTTCAGTCCAGTCGATGTGTAGGTATGCCTTGGTCTTCTGGAGCTCCAGGGAGTCCTTCAAGGTGAGGGAGTTGCCTTCGGTGGAGATCATGGTGTCGTAGGCCGCCACAGTGGCTGCAGCTTCCTGTTCCTGCTTCAAGGAGGCGGCAGATCCACCGGGGGGAGTGAAAGCTAAAGGGAGTATGCCGTCCGCCACGTCAAAGGGGTCAGTCCCATGAAAGTTGCCATCTTGGAACTTCTTGAGTGCCGCCGTGGTGACCAAGGGTGCCTGGATGAGGAACTCGGCGGCGCATGTGACTACCTGGCTCTGGAAGATCATATGGGTCTTCTCGTGTTTGCCTTTCTGTGCCCAGGCTTGGTATATGGGGGGTAGGTCGGCTTCCTCAAGCTTGCCACACAGCAGCAGCAGGCGCTGGGTGTACAAGGGGCCCCAGGTGTTCTTGACCGTGGCAGGGGGGCGACGTTGGTCTAGGCCCTCACTGAGCTTGAGCTGTTGGTTGGCGAGGGCGGTGAGGGTAGCTGCCAGCGTGGGATCTACCCCGGCTGGTTGGCCGGGTACCGGCGGCTGCCCCGGATGGGAGGGTTTCTTCAAGCCCGGGAGGTCCCGGTATAGTACCTGATTGCGCATGTACAAGGTCAGACCGGGCTCCCCTCGAAAGGGGGTGCCGGGTGTGGCAAAGTGGACGCCTCCATCAACAATGGTGGGGTTGGTACCAGCAGCTCGGAGGGTATTCAGTAGGGGGGCGCAAGTGAGTGCCAGGTTGAGTGTGTCAAGGTAGGGGGTAGATGATGTTCAAGGCGTGGATTGGACTAAGGCCCTTGCCTAGGAGTAAGGGCACCAATTGGAAGGGGATGAAGCAGGCCTTGAAGGGGGTGATGACTTCCATGTGAGGATCATCGCCTAGCACCATGGGGATCATGTGGGAATGGTGAGCATGCTTGATGACGTCGAGGTGGCGATCGAGGGACAGCACCAAGGTCTCGGGCGCCTGCTTGAGGAGGGCAGCATCCACTAGCACTAGCTCTCCGGCATCGCCTTCGATGTCATCCAGGTAACCAAAGGCCTTGCCCTTGTTGGTACTTGGCGCGGTCAAGGGCCCCGGGTACTTCCGAAGGCCATGCACCAATCGGAGGCGCGCCTTTCCAAAGGTGTCGGTCAGGAATATTCCTAGGGCCCCCACAGGTTCTGGTTCGAAGAGGTCCAAGAGCCGGCCCAGGAGAATGGGGGTGGCTGTTTCCTCAGCGAAGTAGTCATAGATGGTTTGGTAGGCCAGGTCCCGAGCAGGTCCCACTCCAAGGGGACTGGGGGTGCTCTGGTAATACTCAGTGTAGGTCAGCATGTTGTGCTTGTGCTTGGAGATGGATGGAAGATTCGCGGACGCTTGGAGGTGCGGACTATCGGATGTGCAGAGAGACGTTGGAGTCGCCGGTATCTAGATTCGTGGACGCTTGGAGGTGCGGACTACTATCGGATGTGCAGAGAAACGTTGGAGGCGCCAATCTTTATTCGCGGACGCTTGGAGGTGCGGACTGTCGGATGTGAAGGACGTTGGAGTCGCCGGTATCTTGATTCGCGGATGCTTGGAGGTGCAGAGAGACGTTGGAGTCGCTGGTAAGAGAGACGTTGGAGTCGCCAGTATCTTGCTTCGCGGACGCTTGGAGGTGCAGAGAGATGTTGGAGTCGCCGATAAGAGAGACGTTGGAGTCGCCGATCAGAGAGACGTTGGAGTCGCCGGTATCTTGATTCGCGGACGCTTGGAGGTGCAGAGAGACGTTGGAGTCGCCGGTAAAAGAGACGTTGGAGTCACCGGTATCTTGATTCGCGGACGCTTGGAGGTGCAGAGAGACGTTGGAGTCGCCGGTAAAAGAGACGTTGGAGTCGCCGGTAAGAGAGAGGTGGGAGTCGCCGGTATCTTGATTCGCGGACGCTCGACTGGAGGTGCAACCGGGGACCGAATCGATCGGAGGGGTCGACCGGGGTTGCAGGACTTCGATCGATTTGGACGCTTGGAGGCTTGGGTAGTCACCGGATGCTGTAATAAGGAGACGAGTGTGAGTAGTTACGAGCCTGACTGCTGCATGGGTACACTAGGCCAGGCTAGGGGACCAAGACAGGTAGACTGCTGTACGGGTACACTAGGCAAGGCTAGGGGACCAGGACAGATAGGCTTGTCGTACGGGTACAATAGGATAACTATTGGACCAGGACGCGTTACCTATTTATTTACTTATTCTACTACTAATCGGTTTAGGAGCAAAAGAGTGAGCTGTGGGCTTGTATTCTGCTGGGGGAATCCTTTACAGGCTTGTTAGCGCTTAGCCTGTATTTGCAGAGATTCTGCTTGTAGAATTTGCTTGCAGAATTTGCTTGCAGAATTCGATGCTTGCAGAATTCGATGCTTGTTCTGCTTGCAGTGAGATTCGTACCTACAGTGAGGTTCGTACCTACAGGGAATGTTCTGGGGATATGGTACGCACCGATGTTGCTGATTGCTGATACAGTGAGATCTTTCGCGAAGTACGTGCGCTGTATACTCAAGGTGCTGGTTCCCCGGTCTGTACTTCACTACCATTCCCCTCATCCGGTTTGCTACATCAATTCCCAATATGCATTTGATGAGTCATGATAAATGTATTCATGGCTTTGATCGTATACTTTTTGAGTCATTACCCAATAAGTAAGTTTGTGCCCTGGAATTGCACCAAAAATACCCTCATGTTTGCCATTTGGAGAGTGAAACCACAACATTTCTAGCAATTGGTTGGTAAAAGTTGTTCCCAATATGCATCTGATGAGTCATGATAAATGTATTCATGGCTTGGACCGTATACTTTTGTGGTTATTACCCAATAATTCAGTTTGTGCCCAGGAATTGCACCCAAAATACCCTCATTTTTGTTATTTGGAGAGTCAAACCACAACATTTCGCTCATTCTGTGTGGCAAAGTTGTTCCCAATATGCAATCGATGAGTCATGATGAATGTATTCATGGCTTGGACCGTATACTTTTGGAGTCATTACCCAATAAGTCAGTTTGTGCCCTGGAATTGTACCAAAAATACCATCATGTTTGCCATTTGGAGAGTGAAACGACAACATTTCTAGCATTTGGTTGGTAAAAGTTGTTCCCAATATGGATTTGATGAGTCATGATAAATGTATTCATTGGTTAGATCGTATATTTTTTGAGTCCTTACCCAATAAGTAAGTTTGTGCCCTGGAATTGCACCAAAAATACCCTCATGTTTGCCATTTGGAGAGTGAAACGGCAACATTTCTAGCATTTGGTTGGTAAAAGTTGTTCCCAATATGCATCTGGTGATTCATGATAAATGTATTCATGGCTTTGATGGGATATTTTTTGAGTCATTACCCAATAAGTCAGTTTGTGCCTTGGAATTGCACCAAAAATACCCTCATGTTTGCCATTCGGAGAGTCAAACCTCAACATTTTGGGCATTCTGTGGGGCAAAGTTGTTCCCAATATGCAGTTGATGAGTCATGATGAATGTACTCCTGGCTTGGACCGGATACTTTTGGAGTCATTACCCAATAAGTCAGTTTGTGCCCTGGAGTTGCACCCAAAATACCCTCATGTTTGCCATTTGGAGAGTCAAACCACAACATTTTTCAGCATTCTGTGTGACAAAGTTGCTATCACACACTACGTTTGTGATAGCTTCAGTAGCTAACCTACTTGTAGTAATGGATGTGAAATGCGTGTAGCTCATTGGTGTGTTTGTGGGTTAAGCAGTGCTAGAGGGGGATCCAGAACTCTGGTGGTATTGCCCAGAGGCCGGTCCCTTAGTTTGCTTTGCCCACACACACTGGCGTACAGTCAGGCTTAACAGCTTGGGCGGTTAAGCCTCTGGCTGTTAAGCCTTTTCTGCCATTGGGCCATAAGGCACCGGGTGGGAACGGCGTGGAGAGGGTGAGCGAGAGCGTGAGCGCGCGCGTGAGCTTGGAGCAGAGTGAGGGAGGGAAGAGGCGCCAGGGTGCCTCAAAGAGAGCTGCCAGCAGGAGTGGGGTCCTTGGCCGGAACCCATTCCTCGGGCAGGAAGGAGTATGTTCCATTGTTGAACATGACAGAGGCGAGATTCTTGAAGATGGGGAGGGATTGCTGATGTAAGTAGCGCATCATGCAGTCACTGTGCCATCTTGCAAGGAGCTTGATGACATTAGAGTCGCATTTGCCCTGGAGCAGGGCCATGGCCCCACCCGCGCAAAGGGAGCGAGCAGAGATGGCTGCAGGGGCAATGCCAGTGGTAGGGTAGAGGGTCTGGGCATAGACTCTCATGGAGGAAGTGACAGTTGCTGCGCGAACAAGGGTGAGGACCCCAGTGTTGAAGTAACTGGCAAGCTTGAGGGAGGGACCGAAGGGAGAGCTGGGAGAGCAGCAGCTTCAGAGATGAAGGACTTGGTGCACACAAGCTGCAACCGGGCAGCAGAGTAGGGGCACCACTCCTGGCATGAGCGACGACCTCCCCTTTATCCCCATTCTTCTGTGTGGTGAAGGTGAGGGTGACAGAGGTAGCAGCCTGGAGTTTATGCGCAGGGCCATCGTGGTGGACAATCCTGGAGTCACGGTAGAAGGAGACGTCCTGTAGGTGGAAGGCTTGGTCATCCGTGGTAGTACCGGTGTACTCACCAGGGCGTAGACAGAAAAAGAAGGCGATGCAGATCATGTTTGCAATGGCCTGGCGAGAGGGGGAAGGGGAGTTGTGGTATGCAAAGTGGAGGCATGCAGCACGAGGGTGATGGGGACCGGTTTGACCCGCGAGGGGGCCGAGTCCAGCTTGGCATAGGCCTTGAATTGGGCAGTCAGCCGGAAGTCAAGACTGCCTGTGGAGTCGGTGCGAGGGTCTTTGGACCCCAAGCGGGCGAGCGTCTGGCCCACTGACCTGATGGTGTCCGATACTGTGTGAGATCGGATGGGCTTGTGGCTACGGGAGAGGTGGCCATTGTGGAGGCGTTTGGCAAAGACTTGGAGGATGGGGATTGGATCCTGAATGGACTGGAGGCGCGGGTCAAAACCTTGAGACAAACAGAATTGAACCCATTGGTCCCAATGGGCATCCTTGCGCTTGGCGTAGAGCTCAGTGACTGAAGCTTGCATGGTCTTCTGGACAGCGCTAAGGTCAGTGCGGAATGCATGGGCGGCCAAAGGTGGCATAAGGTCCAGGGCAAGTCCTGTGGATAGGTTGTGTTAAAGTGATGGAGCAAGGCAGTGTCAGAGAGGTCAGATCGAGAGAGGAGGTCAGCCAGGTGATTGGCTGGGCCCGGGATGTAATCCCTGAGGGGGACATAGTGAAAGAGGCGCTGGTGCAGAGACTGGAGCCGGAGGAGGTAGGCAGCAGGTCCTGTGGTGGTAGTGGCGCCTTTTCGTTGCCAATAGACAGCTGCTGTGTTGTCATAGCAGTTGTGGGTGGTGCAGGCGTGGACACAAGCAGTCTGGGCCAGAATATTATTGTGGGCAATGGAACCGGCCAGCTCAAGGTCACTGTTGTTGATGGAGCCCTCAGGATTGTCAAAGGAGACAAGCTGGGCTGAGACCCACTTGGGGAACGTATGCCGCCACATGACAGACTGCACGGCGCCAGTGGGAAGGGGGACAAACAAAATGAATGCCGCCCATGCCAAAACCAGAAGCATTGCAGGCGCCCAAGGTGGCAGGGAAGGTGTCCGGCACGAGTTCGGCAATGGAGGTAGGCCAGTTGGAGAGGTCATTGGCAAGCCATTGGAAGTCGCGAAGGAAGCTGTGGACACACTTGGTGAGCCGGAGGCGCTGCCTGCCTGGGTCCTGGTGGCGGAAGGCTTCCTGGAGAATGGAGAAGAGGCCAATGGAGCCAGGGATGGCAAGCGCCATCGACCGGAGCTCCCCAAGGACTTGGTGCCATTGCTTGATGGGGACATGGCGCTGGGTGGGGGAAATGGAGTGGAGAATCTCGTGGAGGCGGGCCACCCGATGGGGAGGAAGGCTGATGGTTTTGTTGACGGAATCGATGAGCCAGCCGAGGATAACTTTCTTGGTGGTCCAAGTGGCGTCCCCTTGGAGCATTTTCTTGAGGGAAGCTGGCTCCTGCCGGAAGGGGGTGTCAGTGGCATCCAGGGGCCGGAAGACGGCGTCCAGGGATTGGAAGAGAACTCTCTTGATGGCTCAGCGTGTCCATTGGTTGCCTTGGGCAAGGCCACAAAAGTCATCTACATAGACGTCCCAGTAGCGAACAGGCGACTTGCTGGGAGTGGTGCTACTTGGAAGGGGCAGAGGAGGCGTTGGTGGGGCAGTGGCTGGAGGCATGGCCGGCGGGGCTGTTGGAGCGGGGGGAGGCGCATTGGGAGGGGCTTCAGAAGGGAGATCCATATGATGGGGTGTGAGCCTGGCGTGTGCCAGCCCGGTGGAGAGGGTGTCATTGGCAAGGCCGGCAATGGTTTCGGTGAAGGCACAGAAGTTTGGGGGGCTGGATTTCCACCCCATAGGGTTGGTGAGGGGGATGCCAATGAGCGGAGCTTCGCCAGGGCAAGAGGGGAACAGGACCTTTAGCTTCATGGTGTCGTCTGGGTGCAGCCGGACATTGTAGAAGCCATCGGCGAGGTCAATTTTGGACATACACACTGGACCAAACCTGTTGTTGGCGCGGTGCAGCTTGGAGAGGAGTCGTGGGAGTGTCCGGTCAAACTGCATGGCGCCGGCAGGGGCAGGAGGGATGGTGTCGTGGTTGACGTTCAAGTAGGTGTAATCGGAGATCATTCGGGGGCGCCGGCCGCGTTGTGGGACGAGGCCAAGAGGGCTCAGTTGGAGTCTGGGAAGTTCTTGGATGAGGCTGGCGGGAAGAACAGTCCATTGTTGCTTGTCCATCATGTCGGCATATTCCTCGCGGAGGAAGGCAATGCCGTGGTGGGAGGATTGGTGAGGACCCCGTTGGAGGGCAGCGGCAATCCAAGGTTGGTCCCACAGGGGGCCGGACATAGTGGCGGGGGTGCCGTCCTGACCAAAGAGGGCCAGGAGGCGCCCTGCTGGATGGGGGATGGTGGCAACATCAGGATGGATGTCACCCAGGCCTCGGATGGTCCGGATGAAGTCCCCCCAGCTCATGCTGTGGTGGTAGGCAGTGACGGCGTGGGCGATGTGGGCGTCCAGCCGGTCAGGGGGGTAGCTTGATGAAGGGGAGGGGGATTGGACGCGGGGCTTGGACCGAGGCTTGGGGGGGAGGGATTGGACGCAGGGCTTGGACGGAGGCCTGGTGGGAGGGAATTGGACGCGGGGCTTGGACTGAGGCCTGGTGGGAGGAGATTGGACGCGGGGCTGGGACCAAGGCCGTGTCAAAACGAAACGCACGCGTTTGGGCTTACCTAGTTCAGGCGTGAGTTGTAATGGTGGTGGATTAGAGGGATGATGAGACAGAGGAGGAGATAGTCGTCGTGAGGAAGGATCAGGTGGGGGAGTAGATAGTCGTCGTTGAGGCAGGACCCCCCTTGGTGATTGAAAGGGTAGGGTCAAGGGGCCAAAGGGGCGCTTGCCATTCGGTCAGACACCAAAGGCGGCTTGGCACCAAGTCCAGACTTGGTCCTGTTCACTGCTGGTGATGGCACCATGGTCATGGATGTTCCTGCAGTTGGAGAAGCAGTTTCCTTGAAGGTGCCAGGAATGGCACCTGTCTCTGCCATCTGGGCGGGACAAGGGAAGGGTACCTTTGTCTTTCATGGTAGCCATGACTTCCCTCAGCCGGGCGCGTTGGACTTTGTTGGCTACCCCAGCCGTCTGTAGCCGGGGATCCAGGCTGGGGTTGGACACCCAGGCCCCCCCGGCAGAGCCTTGGTTGGAGCTGGGGGTAGACTTGCCTGGCTTGGTGGGGCCTGCAGTAGGGCTTGCAGCAGGGGCAGCCACGGCGGCGACGCAACGCAGGTGCCTCAGAGCCGGCACATTGGTGACATTGGGGAGCCAGTAGAGGTTCTGGGTGATTCTGAAGGCTTGGAAGTCCTTCCCAAAGTCAGGGGAGGGGACAGTGAAGGTTGATCCCCATTGTTCCTCGAGCCAACCTTGCACCCGGATCTGGAAGTAGTATACAACAATGGAGGGGGTGATGAGCTCCCCCAGTTCATCGGCAATTGCTCGGCGGAGGGTCATTTGCTGGAGCTTGAGCTTGGCGAGTCCATTCTGGTAGCCCTGTACAACGGGGTGATGCATGCCCAGAATGGTGGCCAGGACAGCGAGATAGCTTTCCAGTTGGGTGGTAGCTTCAGTCCAGTCAATGGGTAGGTAGGCCTTGGTTTTCTGGAGCTCCAGGGAATCTTTCAGGGTGAGGGAGTTGCCTTCGGTGGAGATCATGGTGTCATAGGCTGCCACAGTTGCTGTGGCCTCCTGTTCCCTCTTCAAGGAGGCTGCTGATGCACCGGGGGGAGTGAAAGCCAGCAGGAGGATGCCGTCTGCCACGTCAAAGGGGTCAGTCCCATGAAAGTTGCCATCTTGGAACTTCTTGAGTGCAGCCGTGGTGACCAAGGGTGCTTGGATGAGGAACTCGGCGGCGCAGGTGGCCACTTGGCTCTGGAAGATCATGTGGGTCTTCTCGTGCTTGCCTTTCTGGGCCCAGGCTTGGTAGATGGGGGGCAGGTCGGCTTCCTTGAGCTTGCCACATAGCAGCAGCAGGCACTGGGTGTACAAGGGGCCCCAGGTCTTCTTGACAGTGGCTGGGGGGCAACGCTGGTCTAGGCCCTCACTGAGCTTGAGCTGTTGGTTGGCGAGGGCGGTAAGGGTAGCTGCCAGCGTCGGATCTACCCCTGCTGGTTGGCCGGGTGCCAGCTGCTGCCCTGGATGGGAGGGGTGCTTCAAGCCCGGGAGGTCCCGGTATAGTACCTGATTTTGCATGTACAAGGTCAGGCCAGGCTCCCCTCGAAAGGGGGTGCCGGGTGTGGCAAAGTGGACACCTCCATCGGCTATGGAAGGGGGTGTCAATTGGCCGCTTGGAGGTGATTGGGTGGAGGTGCAGACCGGTAACCAAAGGTGCGGCCTATCGGACTAGTCGGTGCCTTGGTGGAATCGACTGCGTCTTGGCCGAGCTGATCGTCTGGAGGTGCAGGCCGGTACAAATGGTCGCCACTTGGAGGTGCGAATTGTCGGAGTAGTCCGTATTGTCGGGGTGGTCCGTATCTTGGTAAATCGATCGGAGTCGACTGGAGGTGCAACCTAAGGCGCTTGGCCGGATCAATTGACTGGAGGTGCCACTGGAGACCAAATCAATTTGCGGACGCTTGGAGGCTTGGGTACTCAAGTCCCTGCTGTAAGGTGCCAGTAAGAAGCCGATGATGTGTGAGTATGGTTAAGAGAATGACTGCTGTACGGGTACACTAGGCCAGTCTAGGGGACCAGGACAAAGACTGCTGTACGGGTACACTAGGCAAGGCTAGGGGACCAGGACAGATAGGCTTGTCGTACGGGTACAATAGGAGGACTATTGGACCAGGACGTGTTACCTATTTATTTATTCTACTACTACTAATCGGTTTAGGAGCAAAAGAGTGAGCTGCGGGCTTGGATTCTGCTGGGGGAATCCTCTACAGGCTTGTTAGCGCTTAGCCTGTATTTGCAGAGATTTTCGATGCTTGCAGAGTTCGATGCTTGCAGAATTCGATGCTTACAGAATTCCCAGTACGATTTGTACTGTACCTACGGGGAATGTTCCTGATATGGTATCGTACCGATGTTGCTGATTGCTGATACAGTGAGATCTTTCTCGAAGTACGTGCGCTGTATACTCAAGGTGGTTCCCCGGTCTGGTCTGTACTTCACTACCATTCCCCTCATCCGGTTTGCTACATCAATTCCCAATATGCATTTGATGAGTCATGATAAATGTATTCCTGGCTTGGATCGGATACTTTTGGAGTCATTACCCAATAAGTCAGTTTGTGCCCTAGAATTGCACCCAAAATACCCTGTGGTTGGCAAGGTGTATAGAATTTGTATGCATTGTGGACTCCTCACAAATACTTTACGGTACACACTATCAGAAATTATCTAGTCCAAAATTTGTGTAGAAATCTACTCTAGTAGTAGGCTATGTAAATACAATATAAGAAAGTATCTAGTACAAAAAGCGTGTAGGAATCTACTCGCGTAGAAACCTACACGGATTCAATACTAGGAACTATCTATTACAAAAAGCGTGTATGAATCAACTGGCGTAGAAACCTACAAGGATTCAATAATAGTATGTATCTAGTACAAAAAGCGTATAGGAATCAACTGGCGTAGAAACCTACAAGGATTCAATACTAGTATGTATCTAGTACAAAAAGCGGGTATGAATTTACTCGCGTAGAAACCTACAAGGATTCAATACTAGTATGTATCCTGTACAAAAAGCGTGTAGGAATCTACCGGCATAGAAAACTACGCGGATTCAATACTAGTATGTATCCTGTACAAAAAGCGTGTACGAATCTACTTGCGTAGAAACCTACAAGGATTCAATACTAGTATGTATCTAGTACAAAAAGCGTGTAGGAATCTACTCTCGTAGAAACCTACAAGGATTCAATACTAGTATGTATCCTGTACAAAAAGCGGGTACGAATCTACTTGCGTAGAAACCTACAAGGATTCAATACTAGTATGTATCTAGTACAAAAAGCGTGTACGTATCTACTCACATAGAAACCTACAAGGATTCAATACTAGTATGTATCTAGTACAAAAAGCGTGTAGTAATCTACTTGCGTAGAAACCTACAAGGATTCAATACTAGTATGTATCTAGTACAAAAAGCATGTAGTAATCTACTCGCGTAGAAACCTACAAGGATTCAATACTAGTATGTATCTAGTACAAAAAGCGTGTAGGAATCTACTCTCGTAGAAACCTACAAGGATTCAATACTAGTATGTATCTAGTACAAAAAGCGTGTAGTAATCTACTTGCGTAGAAACCTACAAGGATTCAATACTAGTATGTATCTAGTACAAAAAGCATGTAGTAATCTACTCGCGTAGAAACCTACAAGGATTCAATACTAGTATGTATCTAGTACAAAAAGCGTGTAGTAATCTACTCGCGTAGAAACCTACGCAGATTCAATACTAGTATGTATCTAGTACAAAAAGCGTGTAGTAATCTACTTGCGTAGAAACCTACACGGATTCAATACTAGTATGTATCCTGTACAAAAAGCGTGTAGGAATCTACTCGCGTAGAAACCTACGCGGATTCAATACTAGTATGTATCCTGTACAAAAAGCGTGTAGGAATCTACACTGGTACAAAAAGCCTGTAGAATTCTACAGAAGTTGAAGTATCCTCTACTACAAATCGTCGTATCGATCGATCGATGATTTTTTTTTCTACCTCGAAAAAAAAAAAATTCTCATACACACACACACAGTAATTGTTTTTCTACCTCGAAAAAAAAATTACTTTTTCTACCTCGCGAAAAAAAAACTCTTTCCCTTCATAATCTTACATCCAACTTATTTGAGTAGAGTGTTGGCTCTTGCAATCAACACTCCGTCCGAGAACGTGGGATCCGACCCTCTTCACCGAGCACAACGATCCGTTCTCAGATATTTCAGTCCGAAATAACAGCCTTGTACTGCAAAAGAAGTAGTTAGCATTGGAGAAGAGGGGAATGGCTGGATAGATATTTTTGTTTGAATTGGCCCACAAACATATACGTCTTGAAAGCAACAAACCTCCCATTGCATCTATATCAACAGGAACAAGATACTGTTTTTTGTGACATAGGAGTAAGAAGTCTTCCAATCTACGGCATTTCATCGGGACGATTCCAAGCGGCAACAACGTATCGGCGGCAACATCGTATCGGCGGCAACGGTAAAAGGAATCAGAACAAGCAAAGGTAAGAATGAGATAGATAGATAATGACTATACTGCCTCCGGCATCACTGATAATGTATTTCATCCCTTCTGTTTTTCTTCTTATTTTCATAGGGACGGATTGGAAACAACGGATTGGAACAACGGACCGAGGTGCGGGGAACAACAATTATCAGAACAACGATTGGATTGGACCAACAGATCAAGGTGCGGCGGATCTTTCTTGGTGTGGCAAATCTTTCCTTGAGGTGCATCGTCTTCTTCCCTGTAGGTGCGGGTTAGTGGCATGTAGATTATATTATTCTTTTGTTAGTATTTACTCTACTACATCAATAGATACTCACCCATTTTGTTCAATTATCATATCATATACTCGAATAGGATCGTCACAGCGATAGCAACAGCAGCAGCAATCCGCCACAGCGAGAGCACCGACACATCGATTTGACAGCAAGCAACAGCGATAGCAGCAGCAGCAGCAATCCGCCACAGCGAGAGCACTACAAGAGCAACAGCACTCCTCCTCCTCCGGCAACAACGGAAACGGCATCCGCATCGGCATCAACCGCACTCCTCCTCCTCCAACACATCTCGCGGCAGCGTACGATTTGTAACAACGGCAACGGCAACAACGGCATCGGCATCCGCATCAGCATCCACGCCGACGTCGGCATCCGCATTGTGAGTTGGTGCCAAGCTACTACAACAGGCAGGCTAAAGTCATCGTCTGACAACAAACATAGCAAGACCAGACCCCTTCCCCAAGAACAAGCCCGCTGACACGACAAAAGACCGAGGGAGTCTGTCGTGGAGTAACTAGCAAAAGGCAAGCCCGCTGACGCGACGAAAGACCAAGGGAGTCCATTGTGGGGCAACAAGCGAAAGGCAAAAAAGGTGTGAAGGGAGAACAAGAACATGTATCTATTGAACAACGACGACAGAAGAGCCAGCAGAAGAAGAGATACTTGTGAAAGACGATTTACTCTCGGAAGACTACCAAGACCGAAGTACGACAGGAATATTCGGAAACCAATAGAAGAACCCCCAAGCAGACCAAGATATTCGCACTACAACGTCGAAATACTTGGAAGAAGAACAACAAGAAGACGACGTGCTATCGGAAGACCAAGTTGCGACACCAAGAACAGCGACCGTACTGTCAAATAGAACTCAAGCAAGTACAGTCGGAAGCCCAAACCGCATCGTGTGGACATTTATCGACCGGCCGTACCACTGTTGAGCAAAGAAGAAGAAGAAGAGACTCGCACCAGAGGCGAAATACCATTGGAAGAGGAACCCAAGCAGAAGAAGAAGTACTATCGGAAGACCAAGCTGTATCGTGTGGATATTTAACAAACGGCGTACTACCAGCAGAAGACCAAGATCCGTCTATCCTTGCTCGGCATCGGCATCAGCATCGGCACATCTCGTGGCAGCATACGATTGGACACATCGATCCGTCTAGTATCCCTGCTCGGCATCCGCATCGGCATCCACATCGGCATCAACAGCACTCCTCCTCCTCCAACACATCTTGCGGGACACATCGATCCGTCTATCCTTGCTTGTTTCTGCGGGCGTCCAGCACTCGCCTCCAACAGCAACAACAATTGTCGGCAAGAGCAATCGTCGACAAGAGCAACAACAATCGTCCGCAATTTGTCTACTACTCCATCGGCAACAGCAACAATGGAAACAACCACAACCTATCAAGAGCAATTGCCAGCACGAGGAAGGAAGCAAAAAGCAAATAGGAAACATGAGAAAAGAAGTAAACAGAGAATGTCTTCCAACTTTCTGAGGATTGCTGCACCGGTATCAACGAGACACGAAACTTATACGAACTTGTCTCTGATAAAACCGATGAAGAAGGAAAGGAATAGGCGTTCAACTTGCAAAAATGGTGTCTGTACAATAGCGCTGAAAAAAAATACCGAACAACTGTGGTGGAAGGTAAATACATGGAGACAGATTGGGGTGGCAAGATAGGAGGAAAGAAGAAGTATCAACCGGAACAGGCTTTGTCGATTGAAAACTTCAATACATTGGATAGTACAAAAGATGAGCATATTCTTGCGTTTGATGATTCTAAACCGTCATTGCGAATTTTTGCCAAAGTTTCACGCCATTTTGCGGAACAACACCTGGCTTCCAAGAATAATATCCAATTGTTGAGACAATTTGCTCCTGCTATTGTTGGAGCAAAACCAACCGTTGGAAGAGGAGTGAAGCGGGGCAGTATCAATGATGATTATGCTATCATTGGAATTCGACCAGAAAGATTGGATTCCAATAATGGTGTGTATGTTTTCAAAAGTCATGTCGATCCCAGCATGAAACTAGAGCTAGAAGAGACAACAGTTGAAATTGTGAAGCATATGCATCATAGTTTAATTGACGTGGAACCATTTGTTGCAAAGGAAATGGATGTGTTGTCTCAGATTCTGTCTCGTACAAAGCTAAATGCAATTGGGCAGCAGGCATTAGCATTTTTGATCGGACGCAACTACCATTCTAGATGCCATGTAGATGATGATATGTACTACAGTCGTTTGACAGTCATTGCTCCAGCGGAAGTGTCTGCTGACGAGGTGATTTATTATTTTGTCTTCCCAGCGTACCATATCAAAGTGCCGTTGCGTTCTGGAGATACTCTATTTTTCAATCCATTAGTATTAAATAGCTGTTTGAATCCCAAATTCGACCAGTGTTATATTATGAGTGGGTATGTATCTCGCAAAACTGTGCTTAGAGCTAAGCCTCTATAATAATATTAAACAATAATTTAAAGTTAGCCGTTACATTCACCCTTGCTACTCAATTGGAACTGCTGTCAGAACTATCGCTCTCTGAACTGGATAGATAATCACTGGATTTGTTATCATTCAATGCCATCTCAAATGGTTCCAACTGGATGTCGTCCTGTAGTGTGCATGCCTTGTACAAACATTTGTAAGACGGTGGTGTAGCAGCATTTTTGCTTTCAAAGAAATCAAGCCACAAGATACGATTTGATATCACGAGCCAATCACAATTGGTTATGCACCCATCTTTTCCTTGCTCTGGGACAACTGCCAGCTCAGAATGGATAGTGTTGACATGAAATAGGTAGAGAGAATTCATCAGGCGCCCACGTTTGACAAATTCAGAAGCTGTTTTCTTAGGCTCATCTTGAAACCGACGAGCCACAGCATACATTCCGTTTGTATCAATTGGATAGCCACCAATACTACTGTATCGCTGCTTCAAACTCTGTACAGTTAAAAAGCATAGCAGATGGCACGGTATGAGCTTTGGATTGTTATTCAAATCAAAGTCCAATTTCATCAAACACCAATCCATCCATACGGAGTTGAGCAGAGAACTGTCTGATCTATATGAAGGATGCGAGCGAAATATAAAATTAGAACCACAAGCAACATCGTAACGATTGTGTTCTGTAACTCCACAAATGTGCAAAGGATTCTCCAATAAAGGTAGCACAGAATCACAAACAAAGTCAAGTATGTCAGAAGGAAAAAATGGTTTGCTTTTGTTTGTAGAACAAAGCCACTTCATTGTTGATTCCCCATTCTCGGTTCTCATTATTTGAAAATGAGAACCGCCACAATCGAAAAGATGAATAGTTGAAAGGAAAAAATTAAATGTATTATTTTGTTTGTGATGTGTTTTCTTGTACGGTAGATTTCCTTACTACCATACTTTGATTGCAAGAATGGTACGTAAAGTAAATGCATTACTACTTAGTGATGATTGCAACATTCCTCGTACAATATGTCTAGTAGTGCACAGTACAGTCAACAGAAAAGATGAGAAGATGAAAATAGTCATTTGTGCATAAGTTTTACACAAAATAGTGCTTGTCACAAAAAGAATATGATATCCTTAACCCTAAAATAGTTATTTTATTTGAGTAGTGACGAGATATTGTCTCAAAAGTAAAGGTGTGCGACGCGCGAGGTTTTTTAGTAGACACGCGACCTAAAAAGATAGGAAATTTTAAAAATAGGGTCGAGAATTTTAAAAATACTGCGCAATAGCCCGCGGGGGGTAGAGAAACAGTTCTCGGACGCACCCTGCCTCAAAAAGACCCCAGACGATTTTTCAAACAAAAACTAGACAACGCCAATATTGTATGCCAATACGACAAACTAGTAACACCTAATTTCCAGTGGAAAATTGTCATCCCTAACAACATGCTTGCTCCCCTTGTCAAATGGTATCACGAAATAACCGTTCATTCCACAGGCATGGAAAGACTTGAAGCATTTCTCCGCTGCCACTTCCATCATCCATCTGCCCCCTCGTACGCACAGGAACCCGCCAAGCCGGTCAACTTGCACCACGCACAGCTCCCATAACTCCCTGGTCCGAAGTTCACGTCGACTGCATTGGCCCATGGAACGTCGAAATCAACAAAATCAACCTCAAATTTGACGCGCTCACATGCATCAACCCAGTTACCAACCTCCTAGAAATCATCTGCATCCCAGAAGCCAAGACAGCCGAAAACATCAGACGCCTCTTCGAAAACTGCTGGCTCTCCCGTCCCTTACGCATCGTACACGATCACGGTCCCGAATTCAAGGGACACGACTTCCAATTTCCCCTCGACTATGCAGGTATAAAACCGATCAACATTTCCCCACACACGCCCACCGCCAACGGAATCATCAAATCCACACACAAGACCATCGGTCAAATCATACGCACCATGATCAACCTGAAACCCCCCAAAACAAAAATAGAAGCCAATAACTTTGTCGACGAAGCAATATCAACAGCAATGCACGCACTCCGAAGCAATCCAGTTTCCACACTCGGAAACTTCTCTCCCGGTGCCCTCGTCTTCAACCATGACATGCTTCTCAACATTCCACTCCACGCCGACATCATTACCTTAACCAAACATCTTCAAGCTCAGATTGACAACCGGCTCCTTCGCGCCAACCGCAAATGCACAAAACACGAATTCATCGTAGGCCAAGGCGTTTTCGTCACCATACACGATCGCAACAAACTCGATCTTGTTCGGGAAGGCCCCTACCCGATCTTACAAGTACACACAAACAACACAGTCACTATATGCCGCGGATAGACACATGAACGCATCATCATCCGCCACCTTACCCCAGCCAAACCATCATAAACTTTCATAGTAAGGGAGAATGAACAACGCACAGACACTTCAGTCATGTGTCACTGACACACTACGTCCGACGTACCTCAGCCCAGTCACGAATCATTGACACATCCCTGCACTCATGAGTCACTGACACACTCCTCCAATCCAGTCATGCATCATTGACACATTCCCTCAGTCATGAGTCAATGACATCGTTCCCAATCATCTGTCATTGTTCAATTGTATTGGAACATCAAAAAGAACCTTCTCCTTGAAGTCTCATCCAAATTCCGATTATCAAAGAACACAGTTCTTTTCCAATCATATCACTGAACTAGCTGGGAAGCTTCTCAAACTATCTCAAAGTCATAGTAGACACTAAAACTCAATAGCACACAATTTCATACACAGCGTAGCTCAGACTGAATTCCATGATTCAACTTTATGATTCCACTCTTTGACTCAAATCCACAATTTAAAACCATGATTCAATTATATGATTCAATTCTATGACTCAAGTCTATGATTCAAATCTATGACTCAAGTATATGACTCAAGTATATGATTCAAGTATATGATCCAAGTCTGTGACTTGAGTCTATGATTCAATTCCATGATTGACTTCCATGATTCAAGTCTATGATTCCAGTCCATGACTCAAATCTACAATTCAATTCTATGACTGAACTCCATGATTCAATTCTATGATTCCACTCTTTGACTCAAATCTACAATTCAAAACCACGGTTCAATTCTATGACTCAATTCTATGATTCAAGTATATGATTCAAGTGTACAATTCATTTCAATGATTCAATTCTATTATTCACTTCAAGAATTCATGATTCAATTCCATGATTCAAGTCTATGACTCAATTCAATGATTCAAATATATGATTCAAGTATATGACTTGAGTCTATGATTCAATTCTATGATTCACTTTCATGATTCAAGTCTATGATTCCAGTCCATGACTCAAATCTACAATTCAATTCTATGACTTGCGCCAATGATTCAATTCAATGATTCAAGTTTATGATTCAATTCTGTGGCTCGTGTAACGTAAGCTACGTACTACGAAGCTACATACTACGATCTACCGTACAAGTCGTACTATCTATGATGATACCAATGAAAGATACGTACGATCAAGCTAATGAAACCGGGACCAATCTAGGAATCATTAAGTATCCAAACATCTGTATACAATGGTATATAGATGACAGGCAGGCGCATGATATTATTATCAATGTGCCATACATAAAGTATATGATTCAAGTGTACGATTCATTTCAATGATTCAATTATATTATTCACTTCAAGAATTCATGATTCAATTCTATGATTCAATTCCATGACTGAATTCTATGATTCAAGTATATGATTTGAGTCTATAACTTGTATCAATGATTCAAGTATATGATTCAAGTCTACGTATTGAATTACTAAATTCAAGCCTATTATTTCATTCTATATACCATATGATACTTCATTTTTTAAGGGGGCGAAAGAAACTATTTTTTTATATTTTAGTCCCCCCCCTCGCCCCCCCCCCCCCATCCAGTACATACTCATACTACTGTAGTTTTGGTACATATTGTACGTACCGTATCATAGTTTGTACCTCTTTGAGGGTCGGGGGTAGGGTTAGGGTTATTCATTACGGACTCTCTCATCTGGCAAAGATGAAGACGACAAAAAAAATCGATTCGTACGGTGAGTACCGGTACAAGATAAAAATACCACAATTAATACCCAGTACCAAAAACATGTAGAAGTCTACAGTAAATAAACATATGTGTGCTCCGCACACTGAAACTCTCAAAAAAAGAACAAGACAAAAGACCCTGAAAACACACCAAAAAACTCACTAAGACAATTTTTTTTAACGGGAAGTCCGATCATCGAAATCACGAATGTAATTAATATCACGACCCTCCATCGACCCTTCTGTTTTTCCTTCGATAGAACAGACTATGAAGGTTCGCCACTGTACAAATAGTAGTACAAAATGACACCAACTCAAATACCTACATCTTACTCTACTTCGATTTGGAGCGGGAAGGGTATTTGAACGGCAATTCTATTGCGAATAACACGAGACGAGACGAAAAAATCGACGACGACGACCCTTCTCCAACCCATCTGTTTCCCCTCCAATAGAAGGGATGATGGGGGTGAACATGTAGAAATACTACCACATTTGAACGCCAGTATGTTACTCTACTGATTTGCCAACCTGGAATGGCAATCAAACGGCTATCGGATGGCAATTCACAAAGATACGGGGGACACCATTTCCAATTTGACAACCATTCTGTTTTTCCTTGGATAGAACAGACCGTGAAGGTTAGCCACTGTACAAGTAGGACAAAATGACACCAACTCAAATACCTACGTCCGATAACTGTCACGCGACCCTTTTTTTTGTCGCAAGGTACTGTTGCAGCCCCTTTTTGGGTGTAATTTTAACACGAGTCCCCCTTGTGATTCACTAGGTCAGTATCAAGCCCGCTCTTGTATTCTCAATCCCTGGTTCGTGAATATTTTTTTTCGTCGGGTCATGAATAATTACTATTAATTTTTAATCTCACCTACCCCTACGTTTGTGAATCGCACATACTGAAAATTAAATACGCAAGGTCATGACTCACACCCAAGCCCCCGTGCGATTCACTGGGTCAGTATCAAGCCCGCCCTCATAACTCTCAATACCTGGTTCGCGATAATTTTTTCCCTTGGGTCATGAATAATTATTATTAATTTTTAATATCACCTACCCGTATGTTTGCGAATCACACCTACAAAAATGAAATACGGAAGGTAACGTCTCACAACCAGTATAATTTAACATTAGTGCTCGCGACACACAACCCTTAAAATGTATCTCCATTGCTCGCTACACACTACCCTTATAATTTAATATTTGTGCTCGCAACAAACAACGTTTAAAATTTAATATCATCGCTTGCGACTACCTACCACTACAGTTGAATTTTTCGGGTCAAGAATTTGCCTAGTAGTATCCGATGCAAAATATGTATGATATGTAAAAATACTTCCTTCTGTACTATTTAATCGTATTTGTCACACAATCTACTATTTGCAACCATGGTATGCAACGTATATAAGATATGTACCTTTTACCCTACTAATCACTTTCCTCGAAGATTTACCCGTGTCGTAGGTGTGAACCAACCCTTGTCAAATTAGTGAATGGACTGACACAATGAACAGTATCAATTCTGTTAACAAGGCCTAAACTTCCTCCATTTTGTCAAGCAATTGCCTCCATGCCGGATCAATATAGTTTTCATCCTCACTTTCCTCTTCAGCAAGACTACTGGCAACAGTGCCACCATATTTCGACCCAGTACTGGTCGGATTGCTTTCTGAGTTGAATCTTTCTAGCATCATTTTCTCCAAATTTATACCCGTTTCAGGATTTTCTCTTAACATTTGTATCTTCTTGCACAATTTAGTGAACACTTTCCGTCCTTCTTTGTCCCATCCATTTGCACTTCCACTTTTTGAATCGCAATATTTTTTTTTCATGCATTTTGTTTTCTTTTGTGTCGTGTATGTTCCATCAAGTTTCGTTTCCTTTTGTTTTTCCCAATTGCTGTATTCGTTGTCAATTATCATTAGGGCAAAAGCCTCATCCGTAACAGTAAAGATGGTATTAATAAGATCCTTTGTCTTCCTCAGCTTAAAGTTCGTCTTTCCCGGATTAATGGCAGACAGGATTCTTGTCACAAAATAATAAAATTCTTCATTTGCCGCATTTCCGCATCGCCGGTACTCTTTCGCCAGAATTTCCATCGAGTCCGTATTTAGAGCTACAGTACCAGGGAATGATGCCGGCACTTTTGCCATTTTACAATCAGCTGTGGTGATGACAACAAATGGCAGTATGATATCATAGTATGGTGGGGTTAGTTGTACGTGGGCCGTAGGCACATATGGCAGAACGTCGAAAGTACCATAATTTCCAGATGATTCAATGATTACGCCGTCACTTACCAAACCAATTTTTTCTAGCCAATGTTTGATTATTGTGTCTCAATTTTGCCAGGGCTTTTGGTACTGCATTATCAAAGTAGGCACAGAATTTCTTAATGGGTTTATTTTTTGGAACGGATATTACACACGCATCGATTCCTTGCACGATTATTTTATTGGAGAGTGTGTTTGTTGTCATAAATTTCAGGCCACCATACCATTCCTTCTTCACATATGCCCTCACCTGTCCTTCAATTGTATCTTTACATGTTTTCAATAGTTTCATAGTTTCCGTTTCCATACTATGTATAGTTCCACAACTCAACGTACTCACTTTATCAATGCTATCGCCGCCCCGCACTGTTTTCAATGGAACCGTGTCGGTATGATATTTTCTCTACTAGTATCCTTATTCTTGTTGGAGCTCCCATCATTGTCTTCACTAACCAAATTAGTGTCACTGTCACTGTCACTGTCACTTTCACTGTCACTGCTGTCCATCATGCCAATGTTTTCCGCTTTTCTTTTTAGTGGTGTTTCTCTTTCCGCCGTGGTGGTGCCTTTTTGTGTTGCTGCAATTTTTGTGTTCGTCTCGCTGGACATGTTTGTAATGCTTGTATTTTTGGTATTATCTCTAGTGTCTCCATCCCTGACTGCGTTTGCCATATCTGCTATTTTCTTTTCTTGGAGACGTGTTATTTTTGCCTTGGGTAGGTTGGACCATTTTTGTTTCGGCATCTTGTATTTATATTTTTTCAATTGTCAGTGTTTTTGGCAATTTTGTGAATTTTTATGCTGCCTTGTTTTGGCATCGATTGTACGAATTCAGCAATTTGCAATACATTTGTCTTTGTCTAAGCGGGCTTGTGAGCGCGGGCCAACCAAAAAGAACTGTCTGCCTAGCCGCGCCATTTTTTTCTTCCGTACATTCGCTTCTTATTTCCAAACAAGTAGTACTAGTAACGGTACTAGATTGTATGATACCAATTTATTTTGATGTTCCCCATCCTACTACCATATCACACCACTGCATATTGAAATCTGTAGAACCGAAAACAGGCACATTGTATGGAAAGGTGTTGGGGATAACAATTCTCTGTTAGGGAAAATCCGCACAACGTATGCATTTTTGTTTTAAGGTTAAGTTTCTGTAACGGCGTTCCTGATTGAGTTGTCTGGAACCGCAATTCTGACTTCTTCATTTGTAAGAAACTAGTTGCATTGATGAGCCTGTAATGGAAAATAACCACGATTTCTGCAACGGCGTTTCCGTGTTATGTGTCTCGAACGGTGTTGTAGATAACAATTCACTGTTTGGGAAAATCTACAGAACGTCTTTATTTGCGTTTCAGGTTTAAATTTCTGGAACGGCGTTTCAGATTGAGTTTTCTGGAACGGCAATTCTGACTTTTTCATTTGTAACTAACGTTTTTTACAGTAGTTAATTTTTATATTTACGTATTTAACTACGACAGGATTGTGCACGTATTCGTAAGTAGGGGTAAGTTTTGCCATAGTAAAGCTTGTTACTAGTAGCACTATTTCACACGTCCCCACGCACCACAAGGAACGGGATAGTTATTGTACTCCTCTAAATCTTCTGGTGAATTCCAACGTTTTTCGTAAAGTTGTAGCCAGTGCACAATGTTTCTCTCCTTTCTATCCTCTTCCTCCCTTTTCTCTTTGTTTGCAAATTGTTTGAGTTTTCTTTTTTTCTTCTTAGACTGCTTTTTCGCTTTGTTCATGAATGAATTCCAATTGTTTTTATTCTTGTTGTTTTTCTTCATTTCTTTGTTTTGTTCCTTTCCGTCCTCGGTTTCTTCGATGTACATTATACTGTACTTTTCAATGATTGCCTCTTCAGTCATTGTGCGCCACTCGTTGAACCAAAGGGTTGTCAGACAGGGACGGTTACCTGGGTGAAAATGTATGCATTGCTTTATGTGTTTTCTGGCTTCCGGCGTCAGGTTACTCCATTTTTTTGGTGGAAATGTATGACCATTGAGTTCGAGCCTCTCTCGTTCTCCTGATTGTACTGGTCGTCCAATACCCACGTTGTTGTAGCACTGTATGTCCTCCGTTCCTTTCAATGCTGGATAACCGCATAAAATGTGTGCCACAATGATACCCAAAGCCCATACGTGGTCAATGGCATCAGTGTCGCCTTCCTTGTAGAAAGATGTCGTCAGTTACGTACTTCAAGCATTGTTCCCAAATTTCTAAAGCTTCTTCTTCATTGAAATGCCCTTTTGGGCTGTCGAGTCTATCTCTAACGTCGTCTATCTTGTTGTATCCATTAAGTATTGTGAGTACCAAGTTGCCGTTTTCGGCACATAGCGCATCGAACCCAGTTTCAAAATGATATAAGAATGGATTTCTCTCGTTGTTTTCATCACCGTCATTTAGCCCAGTCATTCTTGCACAGTACTCCGCCGAATCCAAAAGATACCTAGGCTTCAAAGGCTTCCTCTTGTACGCTGATTGTGTTGTTGTGTTCTCCATTTTGCTCTTCGTTGTAATAATGATTTACGTTGGGCAAATACTGAGGTATTTTCGTTCAATTACTTGTTGTAAACTGTTAATGAATAATTCTTACGGCACTTTACGTCATGTAAATTCCGTCATCTCACAAGGATTCGGTTATATTGAAGTAACTGTGTCTTGTGGTTCGACTCCCCCTTAGAACGGTCCATCATACGTAGTACTTCCCTCCTTACTTTATGTTCCTACTAGTTCTATTTCTTTATTTTTGTATGAACAAGTAGTAACCTAAATAGTGATTGCTCCTAAGTTTTTGAGTGCAAAAGTTTGTTAGTTTCTGTAGTTTTAAGGATGAATACTGTTCATTCTATGGATTGGTTAGAGTATGAAAGTATATTGACAATTCTAAGGCTGATACTTTAGTCTTTATGAATGTTTTAATAGTTTTGGTCCCTGGTCATTTTTCCTCCAAAACCAGTAACCAAATGCACTAATTAGGTTGTGACACACAAACCACCATGACAGATAAGTCACTTCTGTTTCTTTCATTAATCATGTTATCCATTACATTAACATTATTCATTGTTCAATCCCACGAAATATCTGATTTTGGAATTTTTAATTGCAAATTAGTGTGTATTTTTCTTCCCAATCCAGTAACCAAATGCAATAATTAGGTGGTGATACCCAAATCACGACAGATAACTCACTTCTGTTTCTTTCATGATTCATCTCACCCATAACAGAAACAATATTCATGGTTCAATCACACGAAATATTGGATTTTCTATTTTTTAATTGCAAATTAGTATGTATTTATCCTCCAAATCCAGTACACAAATGCACTTATTAGGAGGTGGTGACACAAAAACTATGAAAGATAACTCACTTCTGTTTCTTTCATGATTCATCTCACCCATAACAGGAACCATATTCAGGGACTAATCACACCAAATATCTGATTTTGGAATTTTTAATTGCAAATTACTGTGTATTTATCCTCCAAATCCAGTACCCAAATGCACTTATTAAGTGGTGACAGACAAACTATGAAAGATAACTCACTTCTGTTTCTTTCATGATTCATGTCACCCATAATAGGAACAATATTCCTGGTTCAATCACACAAAATATTGGATTTTCTATTTTCTAATTGCAAATTAGTGTGTATTTTCCCTCCAAATCCAGTACCCAAATGCACTTATTAGGTGGTGACAGACAAACTATGAAAGATAACTCACTTCTGTTTCTTTCATGATTTCTCTCACCCATAACAGGAACCATATTCATGGACTAATCACACTAAATGTCAGATTTTCTATTTTCTAATTGCAAATTACTGTGTATTTATCCTCCAAATCCAGTACCCAAATGCACTTATTAAGTGGTGACAGACAAACTATGAAAGATAACTCACTTCTTTTTTTTCCATGATTCATCTCACCCATAACAGGAACAATATTCCTGGTTCAATCACACGAAATATTGGATTTTCTATTTTTTATTTACAAATTAGTGTGTATTTTCCCTCCAAATCTAGGACCCAAATGCACTTATTAGGTGGTGACGCACAAACGATGACAGATAGCTCACTTCTGTTTCTTTCATGTTTCATCTAACCCATAACAGGAACAATATTCATGGACTAATCACACTAAATTTCAGATTTTCTATCTTCTAATTGCAAATAACTGTGTATTTTTCCTCCAAATCCAGTACCCAAATGCACTCATTAGGTGGTGACACACAAACTTTGAAAGATAACTCACTTCTGTTTCTTTCATTATTCATGTCACCCATAATAGGAACAATATTCCTGGTTCAATCACACAAAATATTGGATTTTCTATTTTCTAATTGCAAATTACTGTGTATTTATCCTCCAAATCCAGTACCCAAATGCACTTATTAGGAGGTGGTGACACACAAACTATGACAGATAATAACTCACTTCTGTTTCCTGCATGATTCATTTCACCCATAACAGGAACAATATTCATGGACTAATCACACTAAATGTCAGATTTTCTATTTTCTAATTGCAAATTACTATCAGATTGGAATTCTGCATTGATGGTACTAGTACTAATACTAGTACTAGTATTAGTAACAACCTTCTGAGAACTTTGAACTACTAACCACTATGAACATCCATGTACTACTACGACTACAGTATTACAAGAACATGTAATAGTAGACTAATATGAAAAAATTCGAATGATCCAGTACTGCGTGTTCTAGTAGTACTCCACTAGTAGTACTAGGTACTCAATTTTACTTATGAATATTTCTTACGTACACAATCATTTTTTGGTTAATCTGAATCCAATGTGGAGAAGAAGAACTACTAGTAGTGAGGACGTTGTAGTAATATGATAACTTCTTTCCCGCTTAGGCCCTCTTTGCTCTTGTGTTCTAGGCTATGGTGGTGCGTGGCGAAGGCTATGAACGTATACCCAATACAGCATTGTTTCATTATTTGAAGACCTCCAACAACTTGGTGAACTGTGTTTTATTCGACCCCACACGGTCGTAAGGGAACCAGGTTGCGCGTTTCACTGTTGTACCATCCGGTAGTTTCTTGTGCACCATGTATCCAGGGTATTGATGATAATGGTCCTTCTTCTTTGATGCATAACTCTTCACGACACCAGTTCCAGGTGCTGGCAGACCCGTGATTGTCACCTCACTACCAATTGCGAATTTAGGATACGAGATCACCGGGTCAGGATCTGCGAACAACACCTTAACGTTTCCGGAGCGCTTCTGTCTTATTACGTTGGCTGGTTTTGGATGAGGAACTTGCAGAAGGTATCCAAGATCTTCAACGTGGCCAAGGTTTGGAGAAACCTTCCTCTCCTTGTACTTCGGCTCTCCATTGGATTCGTCTGATGCAGTCTTGTTTTTTTTGGTTTCCTAAGGTTTGACTTCTTCTTTGACTTTGTTGATGCGTTCTCTTTAACTGCGTTTGGTTCTGTTGGAGGTACATTGTTTGTGTTACCTCCATCAATTGAGCTATCACCAGAGCTATCACCAGAGCTGTCGGTCGATTTGTCTTCCCAAGGAAATCGAAAGAATGATTCCACTCCCTCGATCACTGTGTTAGTGAACACTATCCATCGGACAGAATACGTGTCATTCTCTTCGATGAACGTCTCAAAGTTCTTCAAGTGCACCTTCATGAAGTCCCACTTTGCAATGTCGGTAGCTCTGTAACTCTGACTCTTGGGTACCTTGATGTTTTCAAATAGGTTGATCAATGAGTCGCCATCGGATTGTAAAGTCTTTTCATCCTCTCCTGAAACAAAACTTACTTGCAAGTTTGCTTCCAACACATGATTTTTGTTCTTGAAAACCGAACACAAAAGTTCCTTTGTCAAGGGGACGAACAATTGTCCCCCTTCAGGTAGATAATTGTAAGTTGTCAGAAACCGCAAAGACCTCTCAAAAAACTTACAACCTTGGAGTAGTATTTCCGGTCGTGTGATGAAAATATCACGGAATACGAATCTCGTATGTTCCCAGAACAATCGATCGTCCACCGTGTACGTGCAGTTCTCATCAAAATTAAGGAACCTTGTGATGGATAAGCTGTAGTCCTCTTTTGCGATAGGGTAAGTATGTTGACACACCTTACCTCTCACAAGCTCAGGCGGACTTTGTTCTTCAAATTGAACGGATCGAGGACTGTTACTGGTGAAAATGAATAACCGATCTTTGCGGTGAGGTTCACCTGGATTAGAGTTCGACGACAAAGACCTTCGCTCTGCTTTCAAATAATCGTCCAGACACTCATGCGCATGGTCAACGTTAAAAGAAGTTTTTTCTTTGTTGCCAAGTACAGCCTTCATTATTGCCTTTGAAACCATAACCCTACAAACCGGAACACGTGTACCATTAGGACCACGTGACAAACGAGATGTTAGAACATAGTTGAGCAATTCGTTGCAAACAAGATTCACCTGTTCAAGTTGGTCTGGCGTGGAAACAACATTGTCAACACAGGACAAACTCAGGAGGTAATGTTGCAACAATGTCTTCACGTGAACTTCGTCCTCAGGATCGTAATCGTCCACAAATATGTCACGTTCGGCCGTTTTCTTTTCAGTAGAAAGAGTGACCAATTGTTTGGCAAAGTCAACGCCTACTCTGTACAACTGGTTAAGAGTTTTCCGGTGCTCCATAATCTTGCAAAAGTGAAGAGAAGATAACAGGTTGAATCGAATAATCCCCACCATATTGTCCACTCCCTGTATTTTGTAACGTCCAACCAAAAACGAAGACTCATAGAGATTGGGCAATAGTTCGTTGTACAAATTGTCATGTAGTAATGACTCGTCGGCGAAGTGGTGAAGGCTAAGTTCTTGAAAAATTCTTGCCTTCTGTCGTTGGAAGCATACCCACAAATACATGAGGACCTTTTGAAACGCAAGGGGTATCTTGGACACATCGGACGGCCATTCCAACTTGAGGTATTTTGGGGAATCAGTTGAGGGCACTAACTCGCCTGCTGCGACACCTTCTCTTCTTGGTGCAGCAACAACTTGTGTACCCCTAATAAAATTGATTTGTTTCACCAAATCCTCAAAGGAGTGACTCGCTGAAAGAAAATGCCTCGATGCGTGGTTAAAGGAAAGACCTTCAAAGAACGAGACCATCTACCGGACGTATAGCTTCCCTTTCTTTACATTGTCTTTAAATTGTTGATTGAAAAACGGTCCTTCTGTTTCCAGTGAAGGTGCAGGGGGGAATTGGACACAACGTACGTACCAACGCAGTAAGCTTAAATACACTTTCATGTACTTCAGTATGGTGTTGTAGTTAACCACATTCTTTGCCCAGACAGAATGCAACATGCCTTCCGCTACTTCGTCTTGTCCTTCAACCCGGGTGAATTGTGTTTCGCCTGCCGTGGTATTTTCATCGATTTTGATAACGGAGTTGAGCGCTGACTGGAAGGAGTTCCATTTATCTTTCATTTTGTACTCCTTGAAACAAGTTGTCAGCCCCTTTGCATCCAAGATACAGACCTTCTTTGTCAACTGCGACCCGGAGTCACGTAGGAAAAGATTTACCATCACGTCAACAACCCTTGGTATAGGACCCGAGGATGGTTTGTCTGACGTTTCTTGCTCGCTGAAGTCAGGACGGGTTCTGGAAGAAGAAAGTTTAGTAACGATGAAAACCTTGTTCATGAGATGGCGGAAGACAGATTCGATGTCACGACTGACGGCAGTGATGAGTTTGTCAGTCAAAATATTCTCAGAGAATCTGTTAGGACCCTGTTCCTTCAGACAAGCTTTGACACGTCTATTCATTGCATCTGTGTGATCCTTGTATTGGGAGTCATCATCAAATAATTCCAATGACAAACTTCGACCGCCTTCATTTCCCGAAGACGACGAAGGTTGAGCAGCACCTGTGACTCCTTGATGTGGTGTTGCGGGAACGACTGCTGGTATTTCTACCACATGACTTGTTTTCTTTTTCTTTGATTTACTTATCGATTTTTTGTGTTTCCTCTTCCTCGGTTTATTGACTGCACGCCCTTGAATGACCGGATGAGCTTTTGGATCGTTTGCAAACAACGTTGTTGGGGTATTACCTGAAGGTCTGTCTTGGTCTGCGGCTGCCCCTTCATCTCGTGGTGGAGTAGATGATGGAGTACCGTTGACTTCTGGCGCTGCATTTGCGCCGGCTACGTCGTTGGTTGGGGTTGCGGCTGCAGCTGTGACTTCATCTGGTAGTGAATTAGCCATACGTTTAGCGGTACTTCTCGTAAGTCTCATTGTTTGATTGATAATTTAGAGAACAACAAAATAAAATTGTGTGAAAGCAATCTAAGTTGCTACAATTGTATAACTTGTTGCATGTCAAGAAATTCTCAAATGAGGAAACGAAAAACAGGATCGACTCAACTTCAAACCACAGCGACTCTATCGACAAACAAACATCATGCAACAATGTACAAATATTTCCACTTTTATGGTAAACAAATAGTACAACCTGCAACGCCGTTGCAAACGAAAAGTGAAAACGTTACCAAAACAAACCACAACGATACGAAACACCGATCATCCATTTTGAGATACGGTAATCTATGTTAAGATTTTCTGACAAATAGTTTAAAACCCAGTAATTTTGAGATTTGCAATTGAAACCTAATTTGAACACAAACTTTGAAACGCCGTTCCATGACTGTTGACATGAATTGTACAAGAAAACGTTTAACCACCCAACCGTTCGTATTACTTCATTTTGAGATTTCAAATTGAAACATGATTCGAAAACAACGTCTGAAAAGCAGTTCCGGTTACAGATTTCTGAAACGCCGTTCCATCACCGTTGACATGAATTGTACAATAAAATGTTTCACCACCCAACCTTACGTACTACTTCATTTTGAGAATTCAAATTGGAACATGCTGCAAACACAAAGCCTGAAACGCCGTTCCGGTTACTGAATTCTGAAACGCCGTTCCATGATTGTTGACATGAATTGTACCAAAAAACCTTTCACAACCCAAACAGAAGTCATTAGTATTATCACACCTACATTACTACTACTACTACTACTATCGTAATATACCTGGACACAACAGTTTCTGTGTACGTATCTACTGTCGTAGGATAGTGCTAGACAAAACTAGGCAAATTCATTACCAGTAAGATCACCGTCACACATGTGTCGGTACGTACAACCTCACTGGTACATAAAAGATCTCACTGTATCACAAGTTGAGAACGTTAACAATAAAACTCAGGGCACTATTTTTTATTGTTCTCTATTCAAAACAAGCGCGGGGGGCGATTTATTTACTTAACGTTCTTATCTTTAATTAACAAAATGGAATTATTCTTCATTGTTCTAGATTTACTGCAGTAGATCTGATAGGTTAGTAAGTATCGATTCTTTTTTTTCGAACACACATGCACACACACACACACACACACACACAGCGAAAACATTTTTTTGAACTGATTTTATAGTGTGATTTTACAGTGTGGTGATATTTCATTGTGATTTTACAGTGTGATTTTACAGTGTGAATTTTTTTTCTCTTCGTGTCCAAAAATACTCTTTCCCTTCATAATCTTACCAAACTTATCTTGAGCAGAGTTGCTTTACCGTACTTGTACGACAAAGCACTCCGTCCGAGAACGCGGGATCCCACTGAACTGATCAGCAATGATCACTAGTAGGCAGGGAATTCAGGCTCGAGATATTTTAGTCCAAAACAACTGCCTTGGCTGAAAAAAGACAATAGAGACCAGGATAAGAGAGGAATTGCTTGATAGATATTGTTTGAGGGCCCACAAACACGTCTTGAAAAGTAACAAATCTGCATCCCTTGCGTATTTATATCAACAGGATCAAGATCCAGTTTTTCGTGATATAGGAGTAAGAATTCTACAAATCTACGGCAGTAGCAAGAACAACGACAACAAATAACAAATCGGATAGGAACAACTGATCAAGTCAGAACAAGCAACGGTACAAATGAGAGAGCTAGAAGGAGGGAACGATGTGAGATAGCTAGACAATGATACCTCTGGCATTGCTGATAGTGAATTTCCTTCCTACTGTTTTTCTTCTTATTTTCATAGGACCGGATCGGAACAACGGATCGGAACAACTTACCGGTACGATTGAGAGAGATAAAGAAGAAATTAGACTGTCTCCAGCATTACTGATAGTAATGTATTTCCTCCGTTCTATTTTTCTTCTTATTCTCATAGGACCGGATCGGAAGCAACGGATCGGAAGCAACTAATCAGAATCAACGAATCGGAAGCAACGAATTGGAAGCAACGAATCTTCCCCTGTAGGTGCGGCAAATTTTCCCGGATTGGTGATAGTTACAAATCAATCGGCATGTACATTATCATATTATTCTGTTGTTATTATTTACTCTATGTAATACATCAATAGATACTCACACATTTTCCTCAATTATCATATCACATATTTGAATAGGATCATCAATAACAGCAAGAGCAACAGCCGCAACCGGGAACGATAAAAGCACATAGCGATAGCAACAGCGGCAAGCGGAAGCGAGAGCAACAGCAAGAGCAACAGCAAGAGCAACAGCAACAGCAGCAATAGGCAGCAGGGATAGCAACAGCAGTGATTGCAACAGCACCAAGCGGGAACGATCAAAGCGCCCTCAAAAGTTCGAATTGACATTGCAGACAACTAAATCTGAAACGCCGTTCCAAAAACTTGACCCTAAAACAACCACACAGACGTCCCAGAGAACTAAATCCGAAACACCGTTCCAGAAACTTCACCCTAAAATGACAATACAGACGTTCTGTGGATTAGCAACGGCGGTAAGCGGCAGCGGTAGCAACAGCGGCAAGCGGGAACAATCGAAGCGCCCGATAAAGTCAGAATTGCCATTCCAGAGAACTAAATCTGAAACGCCGTTCCAGAAAGTTGACCCAGAAAAGCCAATACAGCAGAAGTTGAAGTCAGAATTGCCGTGAAGTCAGAATTGCCGTCCCAGCAGACAACTACATCCGAAACGCCGTTCCAGAAACTAGACCCGAAAACGACAATACAGACCTTCTGCGGATTAGCAACAGCGGCAAGCGGCAGCGATACCAACAACGGCAAGCGGGAACGATCAAAGCGCCTGCAAAAGTCAGAATTGCCGTTCCAGAGAACTAAATCTGAAACGCCGTTCCAGAAAATTGACCCTGAAAGGCCAATACAGCAGACGTTGAAGTCAGAATTGCCGTCCCAGCAGACAACTAGAGCAACAGCAGCAAGCGGGAACGACCGAAGCACCCGATAAAGTCAGAATTGCCATTCCAGAGAACTAAATCTGAAACGCCGTTCCAGAAAGTTGACCCAGAAAAGCCAATACAGCAGAAGTTGAAGTCAGAATTGCCGTGAAGTCAGAATTGCCGTCCCAGCAGACAACTACATCCGAAACGCCGTTCCAGAAACTAGACCCGAAAACGACAATACAGACCTTCTGCGGATTAGCAACAGCGGCAAGCGGCAGCGATACCAACAACGGCAAGCGGGAACGATCAAAGCGCCTCGTCACATAAACGATGCTCGTGCTTTCGTAAAATTCGTGCGATATTTTAAAATATTCCGAAGCATTTTGTTGCGTGCACAATAAATAATTCTCTACCTATTTTTGCACGCAACAATTTCGAGTAGGACTATTTTCCTATCCATATTTTCACCCCCACTTTCATGGTTGCTTCCAAATTTTTCTATTCTACAATTTTGTTTCATGCTTACCCCGTTAATATTTACTCGCCATTTAATTTTTGTTATTTTCCACACGAAACTCATCTTTTGTAATAATATCCTCTATGTACACTGATATTGTCGTAGCGTTGATACCATTTTCTGAACAGATATAGGAGCTTCTTCTTGATAACCAGCAATGTATTCTGTTACGTCACTTTCACGTTACTCACACTATCTTTTTCGAATATCAAAATCCAACAACCATATTTTTGTACTAATAAGAAAATATTTTATCCGCATTTGCAATACTCTCCGACATTTTACAATATTCACGCTACGCTTATCAAATACGGAAATACAACAAACATATTTTGTAACAAATACGAAAGTATTTTATCAGCCTTTGAAATTATCTTGTTTATTGTATTATATTCGAACAGAAGACCCGGAACAATATTGTGCTAACCATAAAATAATAATGAACTAGCCGTTCTACTATTGCTGTTGATATCATCAATTACTCTTGTTTGTTTTTATTGTATTCCATGAAAAATTTGTAGTCCTCATCATCTTCGCCAAGAATCTCAACCAAGGTACGTTTTCGCTTCTGTGTTTTTCCCTCTTTGTTCTCCTCCTTATCTTGTTGTTTACGATTGCCATTTTGCCTTTGGTACATTTTAAGTATTTCCGTCTCTAATTCTTTTGACTGTTGTTCTTCCCTTCGTTCTTCTAATTCACTTACTAGGTATTTGTAAAGATCTTGTCCCTCATTACTCCACCCCTCCTTATTTCCAGACTTACCGTCAGTGAATTTTTTTCTCAACCTCGTGCCCTTTGTTGTGTTTAGCCACGAGTCGTAGTCGTTGTAAAGGAAAAGCAATGCAAAAGCTTCATCGCTTGGGGTGAAAATGTTACTGATTGTCATTCTGACTGATTTTCTTTTGAAGTCTGTCTGTTTTGGTGACAGTATTTGAATTCTGGTGAATTTTTCCGCCGATAGTCTTCGTGCAATTGGTACCTATTTTCTGAGCTCATGTCTTGTGTGCCCGTGATTAGAACCGTTCCTGGGAAACTATCTGGTATCTGGTTGTTTCTTTTATCGTCTACGTGTCAGTGTTAATACGACCAAAATGTTAGAATGGATTATGAACGATTGCATGCCGGCAATCATCTTCTTGTTGGTTGCGTACCTTTGTAGTTTTTCCTGGCAAGAGTTTGAGCATTGTGCCTACACGCAGTCACTGCTCGGCAATAAATTCCACTCCACTTTTGGTCTTTTATATCAATAGTATTTGGTATTTCATTGTTATTCGCTTGTTTTACAATTTTGAATATCGTCGCCTTCACGAATGTAATCTCTGGCGGGAATTTAAATTTCCTGAATGCTTTTTCTTTGACGTGTTTGACAATGTTGTTTTCCAAGTTATCGTTATCGGATTCTTTTGTTGTCTGTAGAATATTTCTGTTGCTACTGTCTGTGGTTCTATATGTTTGGCTATCGTTTGTGTTTGTTCGGTCACTTCCCGATACACTGCTGTTTGGGCTGTTTGTGTTATTGGTAACAAAGGTTCTACCTGTCACCGGACTGCAACTAGTACTCAGTTCCACCATTTTTTTTTGTTAAATCGTGCACCTCAACTTACCGTTTTTACCTTTGATTGATTTGGCGCGCTATTTTTATGATAATAATGTTGTTTGTAGGCATCGTTTGGTAATTTTTTTTCATTCCTACTGTACACACTGTAAGCTCTTGATTTACTGTCTCCAAGGAATAGCTGTATTTCAACTAATTGTACTATCTGTGAGTGTTGTTCTTGTACTGTCGCCTGCCTATCTTATTTTCGAGCGTGCCGTGATATTCTGGAATGTGGAGTCCTCAAAATTTTGGCGCGGACCCGAACATTTTGATCTTCCCTACCCTACCGTACTTACCCTACGGTACCATATCATTCCTTATTTATTTATTTACTTATTGTTTTTCAATTTTCTGCAACGGCGTTGCAGTAAATTCTATTTTTTGGGTGGTTGACACTCCCCCCTGAATTAATTATGGAATGGATCACAATTTGTAGATTAAACGGAGGGAATTTGTTGTTGTTGTTTTGTTGCTTTCTGATGAGTATTTTTTTTGAATGTATCGACTTTTTAAGGTGATATTTTACTTCATTTCCGTTCTATTTTTTGCACTTAATTTGTACCGGTGATACCTTCGATATTGTCATGGTTTTTTTTGTAATGGAATCCTTACAGAGTTGCAGAGTTAGTGTTTCACGCGTCCCCATGCTCCACAAGGAACGGGATAGTTGTTATATTCCTCTAAATCTTCTGGCGAATTCCAACGTTTTTCGTAAAGACTTAGCCATTTCTCAATTTTCCACTCGTTTTCGTCTTGTTTGCTCTTTTCCCCCCTGTTTGCCACTTCTTTTACTTTCCGTTTTTTCTTTTTTGACTGTTTTGTTGCTTTGTTCATGAATGAATCCCACTTATGTTTGGTACATTTTTTTCCGTGTTTTTGTTATTTATGTTCTCTTCTTTAATTGGCGGCAATATTTCTTGTGTTGAGTACCACTCGTTATCGTCTTTTGATCTGCAATACCATTCCAATCTGTCAGTTTCGATGATTGCCTCATTCGTCATTTTGCGCCAGTTGTTCAACCAAATGTACGTCATACAAGGACGGTTCCCAGGGTGGTAATGTATACATTCTTTTATGTGTTCTCTTGCCTCCGGTGTCAGATTACTCCATTTTTTTGCCGGGAAAGTACGACCGTCTTGTATCATTCTCTCTCGTTCTATTGATTTTACTTCCGGTCCAATACCCACGTTGTCGTAGCACTTAATGTCTTCCGATGTTTTCAATGCAGGATAACCACATGTAATGTATGCAAGAATGACTCCCATTGCCCATACATGGTCCATCCCGTCAGTGTTCCCTTCTTTGTAGTCGGGAAATACTTCCTCGGTTATGTACTTGAAGCATTGTTCCCAAATGTTCAAAGCTTCGTCCTCCTCGAAATGTCCTTTTTTGCTGTTGAGTCTTTGTCGCACTTCTTCTATCTTCTGGCATCCACTAAGGATTGTGTTAACCAAGTGTCCGTTTTTGGCACACAAGGCATCAAATCCTGTTTCGAAATGATATAGAAACGGGTTTCCGTCGTTGTTTACGTCATCGTGGTTTAGCTCATGCATCTGTTTGTTGTAATCCTTGGACAAGACAGTACCCCGGGTTGGCACAACTGTTGTTCTGTGTGTCGGTTTAGGTGTTTTGTTTTTCATTTTCCTGTTATTTCCCATTTGTAACGCAGTCATGCACCTATTTGTACCACAGTACACCTAACGTTCGTACTCCAACGCCAAATCATAAAGTTGGTATTTGTTGTTTTCTCCAGGCGTTGTAACTTTCATTTTTTGGTTGTGGCTGCTTTTTCCCGAACACGCATAATTCTTACTATTGTTACGTACCGGTACCAACACTACGACGGTGCACGTAAATAGTCTGATTCAAAAACAGACAAGCTTTAAGTGTAACTTTCCTCGTCTGCATGTGATTGGTTCTTGATATATCGTAGAGATGAACGTGTCCGGTGGATCGATACCTCCATAGAGATGTGTACAAGATGTATTCTTCGTACTTCCTTGGTACTATTTTTTAATATTGTATTGGTACGATGCACATAAATTGTCTGACTCATAAACAGACTAGCCTTAAGTAGTGTAACTTTCCCCCTTTGGATATGATTTGTTCTTGATATACCGGTAGAGGTGAACGTGTCCTTTGGATCGATTCCCCCGTAGACATATGTCCAAGGTGTGTCCTACGTATTATTTTTGTATAAATTTTTAATTATTGTATTGGGACGGTGCACACCAATTATATGGTTCAAAAACTGACTAGCTTTATGTAGTGTAACTTTCCCCGATCATGTATGATTGGTTATTGATATAGTGGTGAACGTGTCCAGTGGATCGATTCCTCCGTAGAGATGTGGTGTACCAAGGGTAGTCTCCGTAAATTTTGGTTATTAGTTTTTTGATTTTTGTATCAACAAGTAACCAAATTAGTGTTTCTCAGTTACTTTTTGAGTGTCAAAGTGTGTTATTTTCTGAAATGTTTGGATGAATATTGCTCATACTATGTATTGGGGAGACTATGAAACAATATTGACAAGTCTCAGGCTGATATTTTAGTCATTATGAATTTTCTAATAATGTTTGTCCCTGGCCATGCATGTACCAAAATAGTGATTCCTACTCAGTTTTTGAGTGCAAATGTGTGGCATTGACTGCAATTTCAGGATGAATAGTGTTCATACTATGGATGGGGTACACTACAAAACAAACTGGACAAGAAGCAGGCTGATACTTTAGTCAGTATTACTTTTAGAATAATGTTTGTCCTTGGACATGCATGTACCAAAATAGTGAGTCCTAGTCCGTTTTAGAGTGCAAATGTGTGGCATTGACTGCAATTTCAGGATGAATATTGCTCATACTATGGATGGGGTAGACTATGAAACAAACTGGACAAGAAACAGGCTGATACTTTAGTCATTATGAATTTTAGAATAATGTTTGTCCCTGGACATGCATGTACCAAAATAGTGAGTCCTAGTCAGTTTTAGAGTGTAAATGTGTGGCATTGACTGCAATTTCAGGATGAATATTGCTCATACTATGGATGGGATACACTACAAAACAAACTGGACAAGTGTCTGGCTGATACTTTAGTCAGTATGAATTTTAGAATAATTTTTGTCCCCTCTGGACATGCATGTACCAAAATAGTGAGTCCTAGTCCATTTTAGAGTGCAAATGTGTGGCATTGACTGCAATTTCAGGATGAATATTGCTCATACTATGGATGGGGTACACTACAAAACAAACTGGACAAGAAGCAGGCTGATACTTTAGTCAGTATTACTTTTAGAATAATGTTTGTCCTTGGACATGCATGTACCAAAATAGTGATTCCTAGTCCATTTTAGAGTGCAAATGTGTGGCATTGACTGCAATTTCAGGATGAATATTGCTCATACTATGGATGGGGTACACTACAAAACAAACTGGACAAGAAGCAGGCTGATACTTTAGTCATTATGAATTTTCTAATAATGTTTGTCCCTTGACATGCATGTACCAAAATAGTGAGTCTTAGTCAGTTTTTGAGTGCAAATGCGTGGCGTTGACTGCAATTTCAGGATGAATATTGCTCATATTATGGATGGGGTACACTGTGAAACAAACTGGACAAGTGAAAGGCTGATACTTTAGTCAGTATGAATGTTAGAATAATGTTTTTCCCTGGCCATACATGTACCAAAATAGTGAGTCCTAGTCCGTTTTAGAGTGCAAATGTGTGGCATTGACTGCAATTTCAGGATGAATATTGCTCATACTATGGATGGGGCAGAGTATGAAACAAACTGGACAAGAAACAGGCTGATACTTTAGTCAGTATGAATTTTAGAATAATGTTTGTCCCTGGACATGCATGTACCAAAATAGTGAGTTCAAGTCAGTTTTGAGTTCAAATGTGTGGCATTGACTGCAATTTCAGTATGAATAGTGTTCACACTATGGATGGGGTAGACTATGAAACAAACCGGACAGGAAACAGGCTGATACTTTAGTCAGTATGAATTTTAGAATAATTTTTGTCCCCCCTGGACATGTATGTACCAAAATAGTGATTCCTAGTCCGTTTTAGAGTGCAAATGTGTGGCATTGGCTGCAATTTCAGGATGAATATTGCTCATACTATGGATGGGGTACACTACAAAACAAACTGGACAAGAAGCAGGCTGATACTTTAGTCAGTATTACTTTTAGAATAATGTTTGTCCTTGGACATGCATGTACCAAAATAGTGAGTCCTAGTCAGTTTTTGAGTGCAAATGCGTGGCGTTGACTGCAATTTCAGGATGAATATTGCTCATATTATGGATGGGGTACACTGTGAAACAAACTGGACAAGTGAAAGGCTGATACTTTAGTCAGTATGAATGTTAGAATAATGTTTTTCCCTGGCCATACATGTACCAAAATAGTGAGTCCTAGTCAGTTTTGAGTGCAAATGTGGGGCATTGACTGCAATTTCAGGATGAATAGTGTTCATACTATGAATGGGGCAGAGTATGAAACAAAGCCGACAAGAAACAGGCTGATACTTTAGTCAGTATGAATTTTAGAATAATTTTTGTCCCCTCTGGACATGCATATACCAAAATAGTGAGTCCTAGTCAGTTTTCGAGTGCAAATGTGTGGCATTGGCTGCATTTTCATGATGAATATTGCTCATACTGCTAGTCATTTTGTTTGTGCAAAAGTGTGTCATTAGAGACAATCATTACAGGATGAATATTGGTCATCAAGACGCATACCATGGTTTTGTTCTTAATTATGAAACAGAATTGACCAGAAATCTATGACTTATACTTGAGTCAGTTTTAAAATTTATTAGTCCTAGTAATATTAGTTATGTTTATGATTGTGCGAATTAGGCTGCAATTTCAGGATCAATATTCCTCATACTATTGATTGAATAAACTATGAATGATAATGGATAAGTTACAAACGGATGCTTACATTGGGTGTAACATAGTATGCCTCACTCATCCAATCTTGGAGGATTTGGTAAAACTGGTGCTGTACTCTGACCCGGTTTTGGTTGTGTCAGAAGATGACTCGGATACCTCCACATTTCCATCCGTCGGGTCACAAATCCCAACATCCTTGCTGTAGCATTTTACTAAATCCGATACTTTTTTAATGCGTCAAGGATTGGTTTCTTTCAGACCGGAAATCTTAAAGTATGGGCAAAATTTTCGTTCCTCCCCCACCTTACCTTTGTGGAAAATACAGAAATAACCCGCCACTCGTTCATATTGGTTGTAGGAGCCGAAACAGTACCTATAAACTTCTCCAATTTCAACTGGTCCATTTTTTTTTGGAGTGTAACGAACTTGTTCGTGTACTTCGTAAAGAGGATACATTATCTCTGGATCCTGATCTTTCAACAGCACACATAAATCGAAACTACGTGTGGTTACCTCTCCATCGATCTCGATAGGAAAAACTGGCAGTGTTACAACGGCGTTAAGAGGACTTTTCGCAACATCTATAATCATTTCTTCGCTTACATTTGAACCCTTTTTTTCACATGTTTTAGTCGTTGTGTCGGTCAAACCAGTATCCTTGGAATTACCCTTACTTGTGTCAATTCCTGATTCTTTAGATTGGTTGGGCTTATTTTTCGAACCCTTACCGGTAACTTTCGATCCACTAATGCTCTTTCTCCCCTCGTTGAGATTGTTCGTCTTGCCAACATTGTCACCGTCAACGTTATCATCCCAGGGTGGGATGCATCCACGCTTGGAATCATTTGTCGTATTGAAATTGAATGTAACCCATCCTACCCGGTAGGTGTTATTTGATTTCTTGAACTGATTTATTTGAACCTTTGATGTTTTGAAGCAATCCCAAGTTAGAAAGTCCGATGGTGTGTAAAAAACAAAGTCACGACCCTGGAGGTGTTCGAACGCCAGATTCAATTCTCCCGTTCCCTTTCCATAATTGTTGACAACCTTATTGTCCAAAAATTGAACTACAAGGTTTGCCGAGGATAGATCATCCGACTTTTCCAACAAATATATTGCTAGTTTTTCTGTCAACGGGGTAAATATGGTACCCATTTCTGGAAGGTAGCTATACTGAATGAATTCTTCCACCCAAGTATGACGTTGGAGAACTTCCGGATCAATTATGAATATCTCACGGAACACGTATGGAATGTGTTCCATAAAAACTCGTTGGTGCACCTCTTGTTGCGAGTTGACATCGTATTGAAGGAATCTTGTAACACAAGTTTGATTCTTATGTTGTTCTTCCAATCCGGACAGTTCCAAAATACCAGTTACAAGTTCTTCTGGTTTATCGTCAAAATTGACATGGGCAAATTTGGTCTTACTCAGAACACATGCCGTCGGGTAAATGTACAATCGATCATTCCTTTGAAAATACGGAACACTTCCCTCCGTCAATTCGGTGACCATAGCTCCTTTTAGAAAATTCCTCTCGGTCAATACCAAATCTTCAATGGTTTCCATCACATGATCGTAACTGACAAATGCTTGGTTATTGGTTTTGAAGACTTTTGGTATCATTCTCTCACAAATATTGTCAAGTGAACAATCAAAGGACGAACCAACGCCGTCGACTCGAATCATTGATGCACATAGTACTTGAGAAATGAACAAATTACATGCTGTTTCCAACGAAACGACCACGTTTACCCCCAGCTTGTTCCCGTGGTGGACAAATTTTGTTATCAACCATTGATGCACCAAATATAGGATTCCTTTCGGCACCTTGAAATATGCCAGATCTATTTTTCCGGTGCCATGTTTGCATGGTGACAGGGTGACACGGTCCTCATCAATATCGAAATGTATGTTGTAATATTTGGTGACCGTGTGCTTGTAGTGGATGACGTAGTGGAAAACCAATTGAGAATTGAGTGGTAATAACACTTTACCCGTTTCCGGAATTTTCGTGTCCCCTTGTTGATGAAATCCTACTGGAACCCACTTCTCCCCCGAAAGTACCGTGGTGCCCAAGACAAAGGAATTGTTAATTAATTCGGGTAAGAAATAATGATAAAAATCTTCGTGTGTCAAAACTTTGATGTCGACGTGACACATGTCGATGATGGTACAAATGTATTTCGCCTTCCCTTGAAAGCATAACCAATATTCACGAATGACCTCCTGAAAAGCAGTTTCTTGTTCTGTTATATTCATCATCTTTTTGTTTGACACAATAAGATGTTTAAACTCAATGTTTTCTGTTGGTAAGGATTTTAAGCATTCAATACGCTGCTTCTTGAAATGTTTGTCTAAGTCCACCTGATTGCAGCTATGAGTCATTGAAACACGTAGAGAGGTCTTTGCCATAAGGCAGTCCAAGAAGTTCTTCATTGCTCTGACGTATGCTTTCAACTGACTGGGAGAACAATTGTCGCCTTTAGTATGTAAACACAAATCCTTAGACGAAGTAACCGACCCGGGTGGATACTTCACATTCTTCATGTACCAAACCAAGATCTCACGGTACATTATCATGTACTTCTTCATTGTAACGTAGTTGACGACGTTGCGCCCATAGATAGCATCCACGCCTGATGTGTTGTTAACATTCCGCAACAGTGACTCGAACCTATTCCACTTGTTCGCCATGTCGTAGTCATTGAAACGCTCGGTTAATTGCCTCCTGCTCAAAAATTTCAACACTTTAGTCACCCCCTTGTCAATTTCAAACAAAAATAAATCCACCATGACGTCTATTTGATGGGGAATAGGGCCTAAGTCACTTAAGGTGGTATCGGGTTTTTCCTTTTTTCCCTTCCCCTTCTTCTTTTCCGCAGAGTTAGTAGTAGACATGGACTTCCTGAAATCTGGTGTAGGTTCGGATTCAATAATTTTGGATACAAGGTAAACCTTTGTCAACAATGCAGTGAAACATGTTGTAACCTCCAGACTGAGGTTCCTCACAAACTCCTCTGTTCCATATGACTCATCCTTCAAAGCCTTTCTAAGGTTACTAATTACCGCCTGTAGATGATATCTTTGATCGGCATCATGTTTGTCAAGACTATTGGGTGGTGGGTCTTTCAATCTACCCTTCTTACAACTTGACGTTTTCTTATTTGAATTTGGATTGGCCCCACGCTTGCGAGCACTATTAGTCGTAGATGTCATTGGCAATGTAAAATGTTATCAGTATTTGAGACAATCTTTTTATTGGTTGAAAACAATGAGAATCACTGTTGTGTGAATCTAGTTTACCCGAGTTACGAGCAAACATTGAATGAAAGAAGGATAGTACACCTTGAAACTTCTTTCACAAGAGATCACCACTCACGTAGCGACGCGACAGTGGTAATCATCTCTCAAAAACCATTTCTCAAAAAACCGATAAGGTATAAGGTGCCTGTAACCGTGTTGTTTGAAGTCGATCGAACGAGCGCGCGCGACTGAACGAATGAGACGTGAATGAATGAATGAGACGTGAATGAATGAATGAGACACGAGTGAGCGAATGAGACACGAGTGAATGAGACGCGTGATCGATCGTACGATGAGTCTTGCTTCTGCAGGAATGGACTAACATGATTGGAGATGGGAATGGAAGTGGGAATGAGAATTTACCACTTACCGGATCCGGTTCTCCTTCTTACTAAAAATTAGGCCTTATGTACCAAACCTACAGGGCGCAAGGTAAATCTCTACAGCCCATTGGTACAAAGGACACGTGCAGCGCATCGGAGTATTAGCGGGTCGATGTGATTATTAGTGGTTTAGTGTGTGCATTGGAGTATTAACAGACCGATGCACCAATTCTAGTGATCTTAGGAAAGAGTGGATTCGTCCGCTCATAATTTTAGTGTTAAGACAATGTAATAACCAATTCAAGTTAGCTAAAACACCAATCTCCCTCCTCAGATTTCAGAGCCCTCCAAACATTCTTCAAAGAATTACGGAGCGCTCCCGAGGATTGGAACTTGGTCGAAGAAGAGACATTCTTATTTTGCAGCAGGCTGGCTAACAATCGGAGCCAGCGATTCACCTTTTCATCCGCGTGTTTCAGCGGAGCATTACTTTGTCCAAGAATGGACTGTCCAAGAACGGACTGCAGGCTGGCCAACGATTGGGGCCAGCGACATTCATCTACAGCAGGCTGGCTAGCATTCGGAGTCAGCGACTTTCTACATTTACTTTTTTCATCCGCGCGTCTTCAGCGGAATACCTTTTGTCCAAAGATTGGACCGCAGGCTGGCTAAACATCGGAGCCAGCGACATTTTCAACAGCAGGATTGGTATCGACACACCAGAATCGATAGGGCCGATTAACATTAAAAAAAAAACAGCAGGATTGGTATCGACACACCAGAATCGATAGGGGCCGATTATTATCAAGAAACAAACAACAGCAGAATCGGTATCGACACACCAGAATCGATAGGGGCCGATTACATATCTTTTTGTCGGAATAGGAGTACGACGATTTACAGGAATACGTATCAGTTTTACGGTTCACGTTGAACAGAAATACGCATCAATTTACAGAATACGTCGTATCAAAATACGCATCGAATACGGAATACGTCGAACGAATACGACAATTTACTTCGGATCGGACTACGACAATTTACTTTGGAGCGACATCCGACAATTTACTTACTCGGCTGAATGGAGGAGGATCAACCCACCCGGCACCAAGAGATAGAGATTGCCGTTTCTGCAGAAACGCCGTCGGAAGAGAGCAGTGTACTGTCAAGTTCAGAGAGCAGCAGTGGCACTAGCATTGGAAGCGCAAGTACAAGCAGCGCAAGCACAAAGGGCTCAAGGAAGACGAAATACAAATACAAGATGGTGGAGTATGCGGATAGCCAAGTGCCCACGTTGGCAAAGGGGGATGAGAGCAAGTTTGAGCGATGGTACACTCAGTTTGAAGCATTCGCGGATAATCGGAAGTACCGGGATATGTTGTCTACCAAGCCACATAAGGACCTACCTCCAGAAGGAGAGCTTACACCTCGAGAGGACATGAGTACCGCGCAGAAAAAGGCCTACTGGTACCACAACAAAGCACTGAACGATCTGTACAAGGCCTTTGCCGACAACAGGACAGGCCTAGCCATCATGGAGAAGTCCAAGATTGATAGGGGGGCTACAGTTGAAAAGAATGCAGAGCTCCGGTCACAGTGGCCCCTAGGTAGAGTACATCGCGTGATTGAAGAGCTCATGAAGGAATACAGGCAAATGAACCAGTCCAGCGACCAAGAACAATTGGATATTGATCTGAGACGTTTAAAGTTGACCATTGGCGCCCCTCCAAAGGATTTGATTGAGGACATCTACGAGTTGCAAAGGAAATACCACTACAAATCAGTCAAGCCCACTTTGACACAACTCATTGTGGCATTCAAAGCTGCCCTACCGGCCTACCTACTGATGCAGCTTACACCCTTCATTGATTCGCTGCAAGCAAATGGAACCTCTGAATTGGATTTTTGGGAAGCTCTCAATGTCCAAGCCAAAAGTTTGTACGACTCAGCTCGAAGTATCCAAAGCCGGGGTGGTAAAGCCAAGGAGATGAGTTTGTTTGGTGCTGAAATGACTGATTTTGCTGATCCAAGGGACAAATGGTCCACCAATGCAGTGTGTTATTGGTGCAAAGAACAAGGTCACAAAGCATTCAACTGTCCGAAACGAGCTGCAGGACACCCACGTGCCGACGACAATGGCAACAACGGCAACAATCGCAACAACGGCAATGGCAACAACAACAACGGCAACAACGGCAACCACGGCAACAGCAATGGCAACAATCGGAACAACAACAACGGCAACAATGGCAACCGTGGCAATGGCAATGGCAACGGCAGGAATGGCCACAGGGGCAGACGCCGCAAGTGTGGACTTTGTGGTGGCAATCATGGAACATCGGTCTGTTTTGAAGATGAGAAGAATGCGTCCAGACGCCTGAATGGTTGGAAATCCAAGTTGAAGGACGTTCAGGGAGCAACCATTGACTATGACTTCTGTCTCTCAGCGATGCAAACCTCTACCTCACTCCAACTGCTCAATGCCCAGAAGCAAGCCACCAAAGGAGAGGTTGTGCCCGAAGGATTTGATCTGCTGTATGATGGCAATGTCTTTGTTTTTGATACAGGCGCAACCAGCCACAGTTCCAACAGTCTGTGATGTGCCACCAATTTGAGAGCTAGTGGCGCCACCATTACCACCCAAAGTGGGGATGAACTGAAAGGATGTCAGGTTGGGGATATTCCCTGTCAGAAGATTGACAAGGATGGAAACAAGGAGTTTCAGACGTTGTTGCAGGGTGTGAATTTCAACCCAAATTTTGCATTCAACCTGTTCTCAGCCAACTTGGCTTTACAGAATGGTTGGATAGCCACAGGCAGCGACAAGACCGGATGGTCGCTAAAGAAAGGGAATCTCCAAGTGAATTTTGACATTCAGATCCCCACCTACACAAGCTGTGTGTGGGTTGGCTATTTTGATCGCATTGCCGCTCCTACCAACAACATTGAAATCAATGCAGCGACTGCTACCACCACTACGGATGAAGGGACCAAGATGAACATCAACAAAGCCCACAAGCTCCTGGGACACATGAATGAGATAAAGACGCGGCGGACGGCTGAAACGCTTGGTTGGACCATTACTCGAGGTCCACTGCTCCCGTGTGAAGACTGTGCCAAAGTCAAAGCCAAAAGGAAAGTGATTCCTACCGACAGCGAGCATGTAGCCGCTACCAAGCCTGGAGAAAGACTCTTTGTGGATATGTCCTCAGTGAAGGCACCCAAAGCTGCCAAAAGTAATAAGCTGACTGCCCCATTTATTACCAAGCCCCATTTTTGCATGATTGTTGATGAATACTCCTCATGCCGATTTGTCAATTTCTTTGCCACCAAGGATGGAATGGTTGAACCCACTTGCGCATTGCTCAACCAATGGAGATCCAAAGGCCAAACCTTGACCCATATCCGGTGTGATAAGGCCGGCGAAAATACAGCACTTGATGCTCGACTAGCATCAGCCGATTGGAAATTTTCTTGCAAGTTCGAGTATACCTCTGTGGATACTCCACAGCAGAATAGCATGGTGGAAACCGCAATCTACCGATCAGTCTGTCGAGCCATGGCTCTTTGCTCTCAAGCCAACGTCCCTAGGGAGTACCGGTTCAGATTCTTCCCCTTGGCGATGAGATGTGGTGTTCAGTTGGACTGGTTGGAGGCTGTCACTGTGAATGGCACTACTATGCCCAAGATCCAACATTTCTCTGGAAAGGTCCCTGCGTTTAGTGCCCATCTCTGAAACTTTGGCGAGGCTGGAGTTGTACGAGTCAAACGTTCCACCAGTCCCAAACTCAATTACTGCGGCAATCCAGCTTTCTTTGCTGGCTATTGCACTGACCGGCCTGGCGACTGCTATGTGATGTATGATCCTTTGAAGAACACGTTTACAGCTACCCGTGACATCTACTGGCTGAAGCGGATGTATTTTCCACCCACTGCTCCCAAAGGTGAAGCTATTAATTTTCATGCTGATTTTCTTGAGGGTGGCCACCTGGATCTGCCAATCAATGCCACCACTCCAACACCTGTTTCCATCCTGCGCACCACCAGACCTCGCCGAGTGCAGTTTCAGGATGAAAGTGGGGGAGCCACAACACCAGCAATTCCCTTCCAACCTGAACCTGAACCCGCAACAGAGGACCCTGCCTTCGACAGTCACGATGACTACTACTCCGATGATATTGAAGAAACCAAGATTGAATATGAAAGCGAGGATGAGGACTACAACAGCAATGACGACACTGAAGCAGAGGATCCACATGTTGTAACAACCACAAGGTATGGCCGTGTCGTGAGAAACTCTCATCTCAATCCGGATATTCGCTATGGGGACATGGCAAGCTATGCAGCCCAATTCACCAATGCTGAAATCCAGTTCCACAAGGCGATGACTGCGCTGAAAGAATTCAATCTTCTGTCAGTCTCTATCCCATCTCAGGAAGGCGCTATGAGTGAACTCAGTCTGGTTGGCGCAGCTGGGAGTGCTTTTGCCAACACCAATGAACTGAAGACCATGAACTACAAGGAATCTATGGCCAGTCCAATGCGCGACAAATTTACAGAGGGTGTTGATGCTGAACATGAGAAGATGGTCAAGTATGGAGTTTTTGAAGAGATCGACAAAGCCAATATCCCACCAGGCACCAAAATCATGGATACCACTTGGGCCAACAAGATGAAACCTGATGGCACAGTAAGATGCAGGAATGCCGTCCGAGGATTCAAGCAGCTAGATGGCGAGCACTATGATGGCCAAGACAAGTCTTCACCTGTTGTTAGTGATATCTCAATTCGAATTGCAATGATATTGATGGTCATGGCAAATTGTATGGCTTACATTGTGGATGTGGAAGGAGCTTTTCTGAATGGCAAATTCCAGAATGGGGAGAAGATATTCACCAAGATTCCAGAGGGATATCAGAAATTCTACCCATCATATGTACTCCTCCAATTGCAGAAAACGCTTTATGGCACAATTCAAGCAGCCATACAATTCTGGAGAGAAGCCCGACAAGCAATGCATACCATGCAGATGGAAAGATGCAAGGCTGACCCCTGTCTATTTTTCAGGTGGATCAACAACAAGCTACTCCTGATGTTACTATGGGTTGATGATTTTTGCATCATAGGTGAAGAAGCAGAAGTTCTGAAGCACAAGGAGCAACTCAAGTCCCTATTTGAATGCAAGGATGTTGGAGAGATGGATGAGTATGTCGGATGCCACATCGAGCGTGACAAGAAGAACAGAACACTTCGGATGACCCAACCAGTCAAGATCAAAAGATTTGTCGACGAGTTTGAGCTTGATGAATGCAGAGGCAATCCCACAACTCCAGCAGAGCCAGGATCAGTGTTGAAGAAAGAAGGTGAAGGACCCACCGATACTGTTCTCACCAAGGAAGCACAAACCAAGTACAGGTCCGGAACAGCCATCCTACTGCACATGATGAGATGGTCACGCATCGAAACACAGAATGCTGTCCGGGAGCTCTCTAGGTTCATGACTGAAGCAAGGAAGTCCCACATGAAGGCACTGAAGCGAGTGATGAAGTATTGCGCTGGAACACCCAAGAGAGGTCTCACATTAGCCCCAAATGCAGTGTGGGATGGCACCAAGAATTTCACTTTTGAGCTGATTGGATTCAGTGACTCGGAGTATGCAAAAGATGAGTCTCGGCACAGTGTCAATGGCTGGTCGACTTGGCTGAATGGTGCCAATGTCACAGCAAGATCAAGGATGATGCCAATCATTGCACTGTCGGTTATGGAAGCCGAACTGTATGCAGCTGTACTATGTGTGCAAGACATGCTGTACATTTGGAGAGTCATGATGTGTCTCGGATTGCGAATCAAGCTACCCATGGTGATATATGTGGACAACAAGGGTGCAGTTGATTTTTGCAACAATTGGTCCATAGCAGGTCGCACCAGACACATTGAAGTGAAACAGTATTTTCTGCGAGAGCTGAAGGAAATGGGCATCATCAAGGTGATGTGGAAGCCAGGCGATGAAATGACAAGTGACCTCTTCACCAAGAATCTTACCGGAGTCCTATTTGAAAAGCATGGCTCCAAATTCTATGGCAAAGATGAGTACTCCACGAAGGCCAAAGGCAACAAGGACATGAGTTTCTTGACTGTAGACTCCAAGGCAGAGGAAGGGCATGAAGCCTACAACAAGTTCTGGAGCAGTATCATTGAGTGACGAGTCCATCTACCCTTTGAAGCAGGGGAGTGTGTTTGAAGTCGATCGAACGAGCGCGCGCGACTGAACGAATGAGACGTGAATGAATGAATGAGACGTGAATGAATGAATGAGACACGAGTGAGCGAATGAGACACGAGTGAATGAGACGCGTGATTGATCGTACGATGAGTCTTGCTTCTGCAGGAATGGACTAACATGATTGGAGATGGGAATGGAAGTGGGAATGAGAATTTACCACTTACCGGATCCGGTTCTCCTTCTTACTAAAAATAAGGCCTTATGTACCAAACCTACAGGGCGCAAGGTAAATCTCTACAGCCCATTGGTACAAAGGACACGTGCAGCGCATCGGAGTATTAGCGGGTCGATGTGATTATTAGTGATTTAGTGTGTGCATTGGAGTATTAACAGACCGATGCACCAATTCTAGTGATCTTAGGAAAGAGTGGATTCGTCCGCTCATAATTTTAGTGTTAAGACAATGTAATAACCAATTCAAGTTAGCTAAAACACCAATCTCCCTCCTCAGATTTCAGAGCCCTCCAAACACGTGTCATTGTTGTCGTAAAAACGTTCTACTACCACTAACCGGAAAAAGAGTTAAACAATATCGTCACAATTATTTGAGAAATAAAACCTGCAACGACCAACGCAAGGGCGGGGTTTTGTGTGTGAACCGCTTAAGATCAAAAAACCATTTTGTGTAATTGGAAACGCCGTTCCTGAAAAACGGAAATAAGGGTTTTTTGGGTGGGATGAAAGGTGAGAAGAAGAAAAGAAAAAAAGGAACATTTTCCAATTTTGAAAATGGCCCCATCGCTGAATTGTTCCATTTTGTGTAGAAAAGTACAGTCCTATGAAACACCTAGTAGCGCTAAATAGGAAACAGGGCATTGGTTGTAACTCCGTTGGCAAAAAACAAATGGTACGATTGCTGAATTGGTGCAATTTGTGTAGAAAGGTACACTCGTATAAAACATCTCACGCTAAATACTAAAAAGGGCTTTTGTTGCAACGCCGTTGCAAAAAAAGGAAATTGATCCGATCGATGAATTGGTGCATTTTGTGGTGTAGAAAGGTAGTTTGGTATGAACTATACTATCGTATGAACCATATCACGCTAAATACAAAAAGACCATTGGTTGCAACGCCGTTGCAAAAAAATATATATAATTAACGGACCAATGTCATTCTTACGTTCGAATTACGTTGTACTGTTGTATGGACCATATCACGGTAATTACAAAAAGACCATTTGTTGCAACGCCGTTGCAAAAAAAAAAGTATATAATACTTAACGGACAAATGTCACTCTTACGTTCGAAGTTCGTTGTACTGTCGTATGGAGAAAAAGACAATTTGTTGCAACGCCGTTGAAAAAAAAAAGAACATAATAATTAACAAACCAATGTCATTCTTACGTTCGAAGTTTGTTGTACTGTTGTATGAACCATATCACACTAAATACAAAAAGACCATTTGTTGCAACGCCGTTGCAAAAAAAAAAACATAATGTTACTTACCAGAAAATGTATCGAACTGATGTCATTCTTACGTTCGAAGGTTGATACTTAGCATAACATCTATCGAACCGTTGTCATTCTTACGTTCGAAGTTGGATTTAAGTACTAATTTTTACTTAGCTTACAGTCAAAGTTTGTTGCTCACCAACTCGGGTCACTTTTACTTGTTGAAAATTTGTATTGTTTCACTTACCGACAAACCTCATTTTCCAACTTATCTGAGTAGAGTGTTGTTGCTTTCCAACAACACTCTGTCCGAGAACGTGGGATCCGACCCTCTTCGTCACATGCCACATGCAACGATGTCACGAGCACAACAATCCGTTCTCAGATATTTCAGTCCGATATAACAGCCTTGTACTGCAAAAGAAGTAGAAAGCATTTGATTAGGGATTAGTTGGTGGAAAGATATTCTTGTTTGGACGGCCGCCTTACATAAACATCTTGAAAGCACAAAATCTGCATCAATTGCCTATATATCAACAGGAACAAGTCCCTGTTTTTCGTGACATAGGAATTACTACAAGTCTGCAAATCAACGGCAGCAGAAAGAACAAAGCCGGCAACAAGGTATCGGTGGCATCGGTAAAACAAATCAGAACATGCAACGGTACGAATGAGAGAGATCAACAACAATGATAATACTTCCTCCTTCATGGCTGATAATGTATTTCCTTACTTATCTTTTTCTTCTCATTATCATAGGACAGTATCGGAGCAACGAATTGGAAACAAGGGATTGGCAATCTTGAAAGCACAAAATCTGCATCCATTGCAAGGTATCGGTGGCATCGGTAAAACAAATCGGAACACGTAACGGTACAAATGAGAGAGATCAACAACAATGATAATACTTCCTCCTTCATTCCTGATAATGTATTTCCTTACTTCTCTTTTTCTTCTTGTTGTCATAGGACCGTATCATAGCAACGGATTGGAAACAAGGGATTGGCAACACCAAAAAAAGGATACAACGAATCGACCGCGACACAGAATCAAAGTCAACACCTAATCGAAGGTAACAACAACAGCAACAACACAGCAACACCACCAATCAACAACAACAACAAAAGGAAGCAAAAGGTGTACGTTGGTAGCATGTAGATTATATTATTCTGTTGTTATTATTTACTGTACTACATCAAGAGATACTCACCCATTCTGTTCAATTATCATACCAAATATTCGAATATAATCGTTGACAACGTCAACAACTCGTTGGCAATTGGCAGCAGCGAGAGCAACAGCGGCAATCGGCAGCCACAGCGGCAGCGGCAGCAGCGAGAGCAACAGCGACAATCGACAGCGACAGTCACAGCGGCAGCGGCAGCGCCAAGCAGCAGCGAGAGCAACAGCGGCAAGCGGCAAGCGGCAAGCAGCAGCGAGAGAAACAGCAGCGAGAGCAACAGCGGCAATCGGCAATCGGCAGCGACAGCCACAGCGGCAGCGCCAAGCAGCAGCGAGAGCAACAGCGGCAAGCGCCAAGCAGCAGCGAGAGAAACAGCGGCAATCGGCAGCGACAGCCGCGAGAGCAACAGCGGCAAGTGTCAAGCGAAAAGCGGCAAGCGGAAAGCAGCAAGAGCAACAGCGGCAAGCGAAAAGTGTCAAGCAAAAAGCGGCAAGCGGAAAGCAGCAAGTGGAAAGCGGCAAGCGAAAAGTGTCAAGCAAAAAGCGGCAAGCGGAAAGCGGCAAGTGGAAAGCGGCAAGCGAAAAGTGTCAAGCAAAAAGCGGAAAGCGAAAAGTGTCAAGCAAAAAGCGCACGGGCGAAACAACTAACGGCAACGAATCATTGGCTTCGAATTGCTACACCTACTCCAACCATGACGAGAAATCAGTTCTCGGACAGAGCTATGAAGCAAAAAAGAGATAGGAAACATGAGAAAAGAAGAAAGCAGAGAATGTCATCAAACTTTCTTAGGATTGCAGCACCGGTGTCAACGAGCCATAAAACTTATACAAAGTTGTCCGACATAAAACCAATGAAGAAGGAAAGGACGAATAGGCGTAGTACTTGCAAAGATGGTGTCAGTATAATAGCTTTGAAAAACAAATACAGAACAACTGTGGTCAAAGGAAAATACATGGAGACAAACTGGGGTGGCAAAATAGGAGGAAAGAAAAAGTATGAACTGGAACAGGCTTTGTTGATAGATAAATTCGATACATTGGATAGTACAAAAGATGAGCATATTGTTGCGTTTGACGAGAATAATCCGTCGTTGCGCATTTTCGCAAAAGTTTCCAGAAAATTTGCCAAGCGACACCTTGCAACGAAGAATAATATGAAACTGTTAAGAGAGTTTGCTCCGGAAATTGTTGGATCCAAACCGACAGTTGCCAGAGGTCAGAAGCGCGGCAGTATCAACGATGATTATGCTATCATTGGAGTTAGACCAGAAAGATTGTCTTCCAACAATGGTGTGTACGTATTCAAAAGTCATGTGAAACAAAACATGAAACTGGAGCTGGAACAGACGACAGTGAGAGTTGTGAAGCATATGCATCATAGTTTAACACACATCGAACCATTTGTTGAGGATGAAATGGATGTGTTGTCTCAGATTCTGACTCGTACGCAGCTCAATGCCATTGGGAAACAGGCGTTAGCTTTTTCGATTGGTCAAAATTACCATTCTCGATGCCATGTTGATGATGATATGAATTATACTCGTTTAACAGTCATATCTCCATCGGGAGTGCGTGCTGACAAAGTGATTTATTATTTTGTCTTCCCAACGTACCGTATCAAAGTGCCGTTGCGTTCTGGGGATACTCTGCTCTTTAATCCGTTAGTGTTTCATAGCTTTTCGAATCCGAAATACGAAGGGTGTTATATTATGAGCGCCTATGTATCGCGCAAAACTATACTAAGAAGTAATCCATTATAATAATAACTTGATACTCATGGAAAAAAATGTATGACTGTACCGTACTAGGACTATACTACCGTCCAAAATACTGGAAAAGGGCATTTGGTGCAACGCCGTTGCAGAAAATAGAAAAACGCAAAATACGCATGAGAATATTAAATTCCTTTCGTGACCAGAAGTACCAAAGCTACCAGACGGTAGATACCTTATTCGTACGAATCCATGAGTCCCGTGTCAATCAAAGTAATTGATTCCCACGGCATGTCGATTCCCACGGCGCATCGATTCCCATCGCGCATCAACGGTGAGCAATCCCTGTTTTACAGTATTGCCATCGTTCTTCGGTGAGCAAACTCTGACTTCATAAAATATCACACAAGCTACGGGAGCAATTCCTGACCTTAATGATAAACAATCCATGAAGTCTTCCTAACGGAACAAGAGAAGAAAACCGTTGGCGTGTGATTCTCACACAATACATATACATGCATACAGATATATATGGTCAACGACCAACACATGTACAGAAATAATCAGCGAGTAATCTCATCACTACGCAACAGCAGTTGCAACGTATTCATCTCAATAAAAGAGATATCTTGCATTTCGGCAAGATTTCACTTTATCTCATACTTTTAACATTCAACTGATTTATATCCCAAAACTCACACTAGTTGCTACCAACTACTTGTAATCTACATACTAAGGTCTGTCTCGCTGCAATCTGAACAAGTCACAGCAAGAAGAGATCTGGCGTTTCCCTAGCTTCGCCTGTAGTCCAAATATCCGTTGCCGAAAGTATCCAACACAATTGTCACGCGTAGAGTACAATCGTTTGTCTACTAACACACTAACGCAGCGTTGCTGTTCTCCAGAAGCCTTTGAATCAGACCTTCAACGGACCGGATTCAGAAGGAAAATAATAGATTAACAGTCGCAAGCTCTAAGGCAGCTTGCACACAAAAAGAAACAGGAACGGAATTGAATACAATCCTTACGCTGGCATATGCCAGTCGCACACCGTACACGAAGCAGTTCTCATTCTCAGTCACCGCGCAATTCTCTCGAAGGATCGGACCCGTCACAAATGCCGAACATACCAACGATGCCTGGCAATGTATTTGGGGGCGAAGAGAAGAATGATGCCGAAGTTACTACTGCCAACCACTTTCCCAGTTTTGATACTGATATGAAGAAGATACTCGTATCCCTACTCAACGTAACAAGTGAGGCTAATAGTAAGTTATGTTTAGCTCTCAAGGAAGGCGGATTATGCGAGTGGAATGCATTCCTCGACGCACTTATCAAACCGGACTTTGCACGTGAGCTTACCTATACTGAGGGAGGACTACCAACGCATATCCCTCGATCTATTCAAAGGAGCATAGAAGCACTTGCGGAGTTCGCTATCGATCTACAAGAAGACGATATCGATCTACAAGAAGAAGAGAGAAATTGGAAGGATGTAAAATCATATACATATAATGAATTCCAACCATTCCGCGAAGATCGAGCCCAACGCATGCGTAACGAATCTGCTCTGAACCCCCCACCTCCTCCGGCGGGAAGTAACAAAAAGTCACCTCAGCAGGTAAAGTACGAATCTTGGTGCCGAAAAGCACGGGATGAAAAGTCTTTTACGCCCCTCACGAATGACTCAAGATTCGAACACTGGCTCGTAGGTTTCAAAGCTAAACTCGAGGCATACGACATCGACACAGAAACATTCCTTGATGAAACTTGGCCTCCAGCTACGCTTCTGGGTTATACCCGTGATCTCTTCGTCAAACAGTGTGCCTTCTTCTGGGTACTAATGTTGGAAGTCTTCAAAAGCGATCTTTCTGCATCGTGTGTACACAGCCATTCTACCACCCGTGATGGACGTAAAGCATACTTCGATTTCGTAAACCTCCACAGCAAATCAAAAGCCAAGGTATATGACAATTCGACTCAGCTACAAGCGTTGCTAAAGTTGAATCTCAACAATTGGAAAGAATCCAAAGTGAAATTTATTACACATTGGTTTGATGAATTAAATCACCTCAATAAGCTCCGTCCTCCCAACAAGCCCCTTGAATACCATACTGCAAAATCAGCATTATGTCAGGCATGCTATTCCAGCTTTCAGCTAAGTGAACAGTTTGCTAAAGTCAAGGATCCAGGTGGGGCGAATAGCACCGTGACAGATGCAGTCGCTGAAGCAGCTGCTATTCACGAACTTAAAATCACGCTTCTACTCGAAGCAACTCGACTCGATTCGCAGTCCGCGATGGCTGCCCCTCGGTCGACCGTACGTGCACACGTTCATGACTTCTCATCTGAACAAAGCCAAAACCATGATGACTATGCTCTCCCTATCGAATTTGAAGGAGACTATCAAGACTATGCGGTATTTAAGGCTGGACGTACCCCTGACCCTACCACGCGGCTGCCTACAAACATATGGAAGGCCCTGTCACGTCAGGACATGAAGAGTTGGCTTAGTTTTTCTCCGGAAGGCAAGAAAATCGTGGTCGCATCGTTACGACACGACTTACTCCACAAGGACCAACCTGACCCCAAAAATGTCAAACCCATTACCCGGAAGGCATATCAACATGGACATTCGGTATCATTCCGAGAAGACGATACTTCGAACAACAATGAACATGCCAATTCCGCAGCAGATCTACATCCTGCTGTAGAAAATGATCGTAGAGGTGTTTTCCATGCATCCCTAGGTGTATACAAATCAACAACCTCTTCATCCAAGGACCAATGACCTCTCAAGTCTTCCGTGTCACCCGCGCATCCCGCTCGATTCCTCTCCAAAAACCCTGACATTCGGTACAAAAAGGACGGTGACACCCAAATACCTGTAGGAACATCCTTCTATTCCGCCAATTTTCACCAGTGGTATAATCCTGACGAAGATCTGACCTTTCCTAACGATAGTCCAGTAACGTCGTACACATACCGTATACACAAAACTACGGTTACTAGTCCTGGTTTTGCCATGGTCGATCGCGGCGCAAATGGTTGCATCATCGGCAATGATGCATGCCTCATCTCCAAGGATATCCCACCACGATATGTCAATGTCACAGGCATTAACAACCACCAGGTACAAAACATTCCCATTGCCACATGCGGAGCTTATTCCATATCGAACAGAGGCCCCGTCATCCTCATTTTCAATGAATGTGCCTATACAGGACAACACCCTTCTATATTGTCCTCTGGCCAGATGGAAGCATATTTTTCCACTGTCGACGACACATCCATCAAAGCGGGCGGTGGACAGGTCATCACCACCTCCGATGGACATGCACTCCCTCTCAGCATACGACACGGTTTACCATATCTTGCGATGCAAAAGTACACGACTATTGAGTTTGACACGCTCCCACATGTTATCATGACATCCGATAAACATTGGGACCCATCTGTTCTTGATACCACGATCAGTGCGAAAGATGAACAATTTCTCCAGAAATATCCTCCTCAGCCGCAGCAACTCCCATATGCCGATTACGACGAATATGGAAATCCACGTTGTCTTGAAGGATTGGATATCTCTGTATCCCCCGGCTCCTCCACGGTCACGTCCCTCAGTTCATATTCCAGCCAATCCACTCAATCTCCCTTCCTTCCTATTGATGATCATAGAACCAACGATTGCTCATTTTGGCTTACTTCCACCGACTACATTCACCAAGAACGCCTCAAATGCTGCACTTTACCTGAAGCCTCTGGGACAGTCACTGCGTTTCCGACAGATTGCACTGCCAGTGATACTACGCGTATTGCAGCTACGCCCTGTGAGCGATACCCCAACGAACATGACTACCTATCCCTGAAACCTTTCTTTTGTTGGGTTTCCACAGATCGCATCAAAGCCACGTTTGAAAACTCAACCCAATATGGTTCATTGGCGGTTAGCCCTGATGGAAACATTTTCAAATGTTTCCATTCCCCACAACCGGCCATGAACATTCGACCCTTCAATGATGACGTTATGTCCGATGCTGTCTATTCGGATGTCCCAGCAATTGATGGTGGCTCCAAGATTGCTCAGATCTTCTTCGGCCGAAAGTCACATATTATACACGTTGAAGAAATGCGTACCACCGGCGATTTTCTATCTTGCTTCCAGAACTTTGTTCGAAAATGGGGCAGGCCCATTTGCCTCCTTTGCGACCACGGTAACTATCAATCTAGTAAGAAGGTCACCGATTATCTCAAAATGCTATGGATTGGACTCTGGCAAAGTGAACCTTATCACCAACACCAGAATCAATTCGAACGTCGATACCAAACGTTCAAACGCATTGTCAATCGCGTCATGGATCGTACCGGCACACCACCACATCTATGGCTACTGTGCATGACATACGTCGCTGGTCTCCTCAATGTTATTTCTGATCCTACGCTGTCAGACAAACAACCGGTCTTCATTGCTACCGGTACACTTGGCGACATCAGCGCATACACCAGTTTCTTCTGGTTTGAACCTGTTTATTTCAAGACCAACGACTCCCCTTTCGGTACCCAGTCTACCAAACGTCTAGGTCACTTCGTCGGCATCGCCGAACATGTTGGCAATGGGCTCTGATTCCGAATCTGGGATCCAGTTACCAACAAGTTACTTGACCGGTCCGGTGTCCGCTCTGCTCTTACGCCTGAGTCCCGTAACAAACGCGCGGGCCTATTCACTGATGATGGTTTCATCAAATGGCGTAACGCCAAGAATTCCTTGCCTTGTCTATACGCCACTGGAGACGCTCCTGCATTCAAACATGGGGAGCATACCACTCAGAATAGCCCCATTGACGATTCTACAAAACAGGGCAACTCAGTTAATCCCCCTCCTAGCGTTTCACCCGCTGATTCTGACACTGCCGATGACACCATCCCATCTGTACCCAACGAACAACCAGGTACTACGCCTCACGCATGATCTGGCCCTCAAACTATTCTTCAACCACCCGCCCACCCCTCGTTACCGAGCTTTCTTTATAAGAAGGTCAATGACAGCCTGAGCTGGTCACCTTCTCCACTCCCTAACAACTATGGGGAGAGTTTTGATGGTCCCCCTACGACACACATCTTCAGCAAGACCTCCGATGGCGTTCTCCTTACTGAAGATGATTTTGATCCACCGAAATTAGCATACTTTGATGTTAGTGACGTCACAACTCCACACACCAACCCCTCTACTCCTTCAGTAGACCCATCACAGGTAGTTGTTACCGACGAAGAAGGCAACGCACAATTTGACGATGATGGTAAACCCATTACCATTCCTACGGTCCCGATTGCCAATCTACAAGGACGATCCTTCCTTGTAACCAACCCCGATGGTACTCGGAAGCGTCTTACCATCGTCGATGTAGAAGACAGTCTTGAACGCAACAAAGAATTCATCAAGTTTAAGTGCAAACACTCTGATGACGACCTTAATGATATCATTGCATACAATGATGTCATGAATTACATCCATCGTGATTCAACACAAGAAGACGGCAAACTTTGGTCATTTCGCCGCATCCTAGGACACCAAGGTCCGCTGGATAACAAGCATCCCCAATACAAAGGCTCCAAGTATAACCTTTGGATTGAATGGGAAAATATGGAACGAACATATGAGCCTCTAGCCAACATTGCGGCTGACGACCCTGTCACCGTTGCCAAATATGGGAAAGACAACAATTTGCTTGACCTCCCAGGTTGGAAACGCCTTAAGCGAATCACCAACCTAGCACGACGAACCAAGAAACTTGATCGACTCGTACACCAAGCCAAACTTTGTTCTTTCCGTACAACTCCGCAGTACCAATACGGGTTCAAAGTACCTCGTAACCACGAAGAAGCCCTCCAATTTGATCAAGCCAACGGGAACACCAAATGGGAAGATGCCACCACTCTGGAAATGGCACAACTCAATGAATACAATACATTCATTGATAAAGGCGTGTACAAGACAAGCTCCATTCCCCCCGGATTCCAACAGATCAAGGTACACATGATATATGCTGTCAAGCACGACGGTAGACACAAGGCTCGTCTTGTTGCAAACGGCAATCTCACCAAAGCCCCCGTACACAGTGTTTATGCAGGTGTCGTATCTCTCCGCGGCCTACGTATGTGCCTATTCCTAGCTGAACTGAACGGCCTGGAAGCATGGGGTACCAGCATAGGTAATGCCTACCTAGAAGCAGTTACCTGCGAGAAAGTATGCATCAAGGCAGGTCCCGAATTTGGATGGCTGGAAGGTCACCTGTTGATCATTTACAAAGCCCTATATGGCCTCAGATCCTCGGGCAAGTGTTTTGGAGACTTACTCGCGGCTTGTCTCATCGAACTCGGCTTCGAAAGATCCCGCGCAGAACCGGAAATATTCCTCAAGCCTGGAACAAACAAGCATGGTGAACGTGTATATGAACTTATATGCACATATGTCGATGACCTATGCCTCTGCATGGCAGATCCCAATTCCTTCTTGAAGATATTGCAGTCGTCACCATATAACTTCAAACTGAAGGGATCCGGACCTATGAACTTTCACCTAGGTTGCGGATTTGAGCGCGACGCGCATGGTGTTCTCTGCATGAATCCCATAAAGTTCATCTAAAAGATGGAAGCGTCTTACGAACAAATGTTTGGATGCAAACCTAACACTAGGTTCCAATCACCCATTGCAGAGAACGACCATCCCGAATTGGACTCCTCAGCCTTTCTCGAAGAAACTGGTATACAGAAATACCAAAGTATGATCGGTTCACTACAATGGATCATCGCTATTGGCCGTTTCGATGTACAAACAGCCATGATGACACTCTCGAGTTTCGGAGCTCAACCACGAGATGGGCATCTCAAATGTGCCAAACGTATCTATGGATATATCTCCAAGTTTAGACATTTTAAAATCAGATTCCGCGTGGAACCCCCAGATTTTATATTGACTAAACCCGACACCATCGACTGGTCCAACACTGTCTATGGGGAGCATTCTGAAGAGCAACCCGACGACGCTCCTGCACCGCTTGGAAAGACAGTAGTGTTGACACATTTCTATGATGCCAACGTCATGCATGATATTCTTAGTGGTAAGGCTGTAACCGGCATTCTTCATTTCGCGAACAAGACTCCCATGATGTGGTTCTCAAAGAAACAGTCTACTACGGAAACAGCCACCATTGGAGCTGAATTTGTTGCAGGAAGAACTTGCATCGAACAGATCGTTGATCTACGCCACTCATTCCGATACCTCGGAACACGAGTCCATGATATCTCCTACTCTTGGGGTGACAACAAAAAGATGATCCAAACGTCGACCTTCCCTTACGCAAGGTTGCACAAGCGTCATAACATTCTATCGTTTCACTACGTACGGAGCATGATAGCAAGAGGTTTCATTTTAATGATGCACATCCCAGGTAAGGATAACTGTGCAGACATTCTCACCAAGCATTGGGGACACTCAGTTGTGTATCCACTGCTCAAGCCCATCTTCCACTTCTGTGGTAATACCGGCGATCTTCTCCAAGATGATGGAAGCATCATGTAGAGCGTGATGACCTTTCACAAGGAGACATGGGGAGTATTAAATTCCTTTCGTGACCAGAAGTACCAAAGCTACCAGACGGTAGATACCTTATTCATACGAATCCATGAGTCCCTATTCAATCAAAGTAATCGATTCCCACGGCATGTCGATTCCCACGGCGCATCGATTCCCATCGCGCATCAACGGTGAGCAATCCCTGTTTTACAGTATTGCCATCGTTCTTCGGTGAGCAAACTCTGACTTCATAAAATATCACACGAGCTACGGGAGCAATTCCTGACCTTAATGATAAACAATCCATGGAGTCTTCCTAACGGAACAAGAGAAGAAAACCGTTGGCGTGTGATTCTCACACAATACATATACATGCATACAGATATATATGGTCAACGACCAATACATGTACGGAAATAATCAGCGAGTAATCTCATCACTACGCAACAGCAGTTGCAACGTATTCATCTCAATAAAAGAGACATCTTGCATTTCGGCAAGATTTCACTTTATCTCATACTTTTAACATTCAACTGATTTATATCCCAAAATTCACACTAGTTGCTACCAACTACTTGTAATCTACATACTAAGGTCTGTCTCGCTGCAATCTGAACAAGTCACAGCAAGAAGAGATCTGGCGTTTCCCTAGCTTCGCCTGTAGTCCGAATATCCGTTGCCGAAAGTATCCAACACAATTGTCACGCGTAGAGTACAATCGTTTGTCTACTAACACACTAACGCAGCGTTGCTGTTCTCCAGAAGCCTTTGAATCAGACCTTCAACGGACCGGATTCAGAAGGAAAATAATAGAGAAGGGGGGTATGATTGTACCATACTAGTATACCATCCAAAACACGGGAAAAAGGGCATTTGGTGCAACGCCGTTGCAGAAAATAGAAAAACGCAAAATACACATGAAAAGGGGGGTATGACTGTACCGTACTAGTATACCATCCAAAATGCGGGAAAAGGGCATTTTGTGCAACGCCGTTGCAGAAAATAGAAAAACGCAAAATACACAGGAAAAGGGGGGTACGACTGTACCGTACTAGTATACCATCCAAAATACGGGAAAAGGGCATTTGGTGCAACGCCGTTGCAGAAAATAGAAAAACGCAAAATACACAGGAAAAGGGGGTACGACTGTACCGTACTAGTATACCATCCAAAACACGGGAAAAAGGGCATTTGGTGCAACGCCGTTGCAGAAAATTAAAAAACGAAAAATACACCTGAGAAGGGGGGTATGATTGTACCATACTAGTATACCATCGAAAATACGGGAAAAGGGCATTTGGTGCAACGCCATTGCAGAAAATAGAAAAACGCAAAATACACATGAAAAGGTGGGTATGACTATACCGTACTAGTATACCATCCAAAATACGGGAAAAGGGCATTTTGTGCAACGCCGTTGCAGAAAATAGAAAAACGCAAAATACACATGAAAAAGGTGGGTAGAATTGTACAGTGGTAGTATACCATCGAACATACGAAAAAACTGATCTCCTGAAACAACATTGTTAAATATGAACAATTCACTGCAACGACGTTGCGATACTGGAAAAATGAAAAAAACGGAAGATCCATTTATGTACAAATATCTCATAATAAACTTGTTCATTCAAGTCATGTGCTGTTTTCACCATCTCGTACTATTGATTGTAAATCCTTCTTTTCCAGTGAAGCCATTGTCTCACGGAAATTAAACAACCATTGTTCACGATTATCCAGCACAAAATATTGGTCAGGACTACCATGGTTTCTAACAACAGCAGCTTTGGACTCAATGGCGTTGCAGTCGAACAAATACAATTTGTTCCAAAGCTCACCTAGCTTTACCAACGCATGATGGTGTTTTTTTCCTTTATCCCTCTTGCTCGGTATGGGGTCTGCAGAAACAAAGCAACGAGCGACGGCATAATAACCATCGTGCACTAATTCGAAACCACTAACGGAGCTACCCACGGGGAAAGGACCTTCGAGGTAAAGCAGGCACAGAATCTGACATGGATAAACTTTCAGTCCACGTCCATCAAGGAGGTCGAGTTGAAAATTAGCCCAATTGTACCATACATTGGACAATTGTCCAGAATCAGACTTAAACAATGGGTGGGCACGAAACAATAATTTCATCTCGCGAGATTTGTCATACCTCTTGTGCTCCGTGGTTCCAAAAACCTTGCTGCTGCCCACAGCCGGTAGGACCACGTCACAACAAAATTTGAGAACATCAGATGGAAACCAGGGTAAACTTGAGTTTTTTTTTTCATCCCACTTCATGTAAGGGAGACCATTCATCACACCAATCCAAAACAAAGACCCACCTGACCAACCACCCTCCTTAGGATGATTTGGTCCGGTTACGGGTCTATGTTCGAACAAATCAAATTCATGGTCAAGTCGATCAATAGTTCGATACTCCATCACTCGGTTGCAAGTTTGCTTGATAAGTGTGGACTTGTTTCGTTGAGTTCTCTTAGCAGGAGCCTTCACTTCAGTTTTATGATTGCTCTCACTCGCGGCAGAGTCCCACCCAGTTGGAGGACCAAATAATCTCATGTACTGTGATAAATGAAAATACATGTGATTCTTCACCAGATTGTTACCCTCTCCCTTACTTCGTTGAAGATTGTTATTTATACAGTTGATGAAAAGAACAACCATTTTGTCCACATTCAAAACACCTTTCTTGTCTTGTTTGAAAACCTCGTCAAACGTTCCAGCATACTTTAGGAACTCTTCCATACCCAAAAACAAATCAATGGCGTAAATACGTCGGTCAATTTCCTCTCCACACTTTCTGCTCTTGTTCTCAAGATTGGAAGGAGTCTTTCAAGACAACAACAATTGATGACCTCCAGCAGACAGAAGTGACAGCATCTGAATATAAAGCATTCCAATGTACTGGTTACCCTCCTTCTTCGCTGTATGTATTGATTCTGAAAAATTGGTTCGTGGGAAGTCACAATCGGATTGCCTCTGGACAGCACCACCGTAGTAACTGGCTAACCTTTCCATCTCACCAAGAAGCCGCTGGTTATTGCCTAAAAAGTCCTCGCGGAACGTCTCTGCTGCACGCTTTGCGCAACCAAGTTGGTGCATATGGAGTCTCTCTCCGGGAGACGCTAGATGAATATTATGTGGGTTTTCCCCAAAATCAAGATCATAAAAAGCGTTGCCGTTATGTACGCCATGGTGAGAAATGTTTTTGAAATACTGTTCAACATTCACTCCTTCGTCAACCATTGGAGCAGTAAAATCAGATATATTCCAGAGACGAATGGATTGGTACTCTTCCCCATTTTGGTGCTTAGACACTTGCATGTTACCAGTTTGAACTGAAACAGGAACCTTCAAAACATTCACACGAGCGTTATTACCAAGTGCTCTGGGACAATTGCAATGCCTACAGATCATCTTTGAATTCGACGTTTGATAATGTCCACAAAGTTGGTCGTGCTGGGGAGTATCACCTATGAAATAAGCAACCGCAAATTTCATTCGAACCGACCATTTCTTCTTGTTCCACGGCAAATTAGACCATTCAATACCATCCGTTTGGTTGCAGGCATCTTTCAAAGATGAAAGAGCCAAACGAAGGCCAGAGTGAAGATTGTTCACATTGTCAATTGATTTGGCACCTTTATCACCTGGACATGTTGGGTGATAATATATAGCCTCCCACGCATCCGGCCGGGAGTTTCGAGTTAGGGTGTTGAATATGCCAAGAGTCATGTTCAGTGGGGTAAGAGTGGTTTGACCACTATTGTCAATTGCAATTCCATCCATGTAGAGAATAATAGGAACCAGAATTTCATTCGATCCAGATTTGCATCTCTTCTCCCAAGTGTTGATCCACCATTCACCGTGATGCAGTTCGTCAATATCAATATTCCCTTGAAGTTCTGGATAACGGACTGGTAAGGTGGGGTCTTCAGCATGGGGGAATGACAGATCATCTTCATTCACCAAAGTCACATTTGTTAATAGGGAATGAAGTGCTTTTTGGAACGACCGGACGTAGATTTGTTTGCGACTGGAAACATCAGCATTCTGTGATTTCTTAGAACACCAGTCAATAAGATGAGGTTCAAACCCATCGCCTTTTATTTCAGGCACAGTTGCGGAAATCTCCTTCATAACACTTGCCCTGGTCTTTATGAGATTGCCTTTAGTCCATGAAAATAAATTAAGCCGCTCCGATTCAATAGCCCATTCATACAATTCCTTCTCGGCAACTAATGGTATGCTATGATTCCGCATGATTTTCATTAACTTGATCTTGACCTTCAATTCGTCAGATATGTTCCTCCCTACATTGGGTGTCGTAATTAATAGCGTGTTTGAAGCCCGATGGGAATCGTCAACATCAATGTTGATGCCTTCTTCATCATTGACAATCGAAGAGTGGGGGGCCTCTATGATCTCACTTCCTTCTTCCTCATCGTCATTGTTAGGAAAGAAAAAATTGTCATCGGAGACAGAATCATTGTCATCGTCTATGTTTGATAATTCCTGACCAATCAAGGCACGCCGAATCGATTCGACAGAAGGGTCATACATAACTTGATTGTCGAGCAACTCTGGTAATGCGCCGTCACTACTCTGTGGACCGTTACGGGTGTTCGTTAGACCTAATTGTTGACTAACATCCTCAAGCTTCTTCCTCTTTTTTTCTAATGAATATGCAAGATGCAAAATCTACTAGCCCCGAAGATTGCTTGAAATAAGAATAGCATGATGCGTCATTCACAATATGGTCCCGAAGACCGGGAGAAACAACTACTCCCGTCTTCTTTCTTTGTCGCGCTGTAAACAAGGGGGGTTTCTTCTTCTTGGTAACCTTCTGCTTTCCGTAACCAGTAGTGATCAGAGGAGAGTCCCGGTAGCAACGTACACAATATACCTGATATTTGGGAGTGCGGACCATCGTTACTACTGAAGTCGTACGATAGCCAGTAATAACAATAAAAATGGGGAAACGATTGAGATTGAAAAATTGCAACCATGCACTGTTTGCTTCAGGCATAAAATTCAGTAACATGCCACTACTTCGGAAACAGATGCCAGAGGGGTAGGAAAATGAAATGTGCATAAAAATATTATGAGTTCGACATTAATTTTAATAAATAGGATGAAATTACAAAGGGGGACCAGTGGAGTTCGACCCAAATATGCGCGTGATTCTGAAATAACCCTGAATCTCGTTTGTGTGACGCTGCAAAAGTCAGAATTGCCGTTCCAGAGAACTAAACCTGAAACGCCGTTCCAGAAAATTGACCCTGAAACGCCAATACAGCAGACGTTCAAGTCTCAATTGCCGTTCCAGACACCTAAATCGAAAACGACGTTCCAAAAACTTTACCCTAAAACGAGAATACTCCAACGCCAATTCGAGTCGTCAATTACATTGTTGTTGGAGATGTCATCGTCGGCAATGCGTCGGCGGCGACACCGAACAAAGGGGTTCAAAAGAAAACCAAAGTTAATTGAAGACAGAGCAAAAAAACAAAGAGCAAAGAGACAACAGAAAGGTACAAGAAGTAGACAGAGAATGACTTCAAATTTTCTCAAAAACGCAGCACCATCAACAACAATACACCAGACTTACAAACACCTGTTGGAGATAAAACCAAATAAGGTACGTCGAAGTATAAAGTCAAATCTCAAACATGTTGAACAAATAGCATTGAAAACAGTACACAAAAATGGCTATAGAAGTAAATTCATGGAAACAACTTGGGGTTGGAAAACAGTTGGAGAAAAGGAATATCCATCGACAGAGGCTGTGTCTATAGACAGTTTCAAATCATTGGATAGTACCTACGATAAGTTTCTTTTAGCGTTTGCAGAATCAGAACCATCATTGAAAATCTTTGCGAAAGCTTCCAGACAGTTTGCAAAACAACGGTTGGGTACCAAAGAAAACATAGAAAATACAAGAAGGTTCGCTGGGGAAAATGTCAAAGCTAAACCCAAAATAGGACGAGGATCCAAATGTGACAGTGTCAACAATGGATATGCTATTGTTGGGATGAGACCAAATCGATTGAATTCGGGAAATGGTGTGTATGTTTTCAAAAACAACGTGGACACGACAACAAAAGAAAACCTTGAAGAGACAGCCCTACACATTGTGAAGGAAATGCAGCTTTGTTTAAGTCCAATGGAAAAATGGATCGAACTTGAAACAACTGCGATGAATGAGGTTGTTAGTCGTACAACACTGAATGCAATCGGTCATCACGTAACAGCCTTTTCTACTATCACGCGCTACGTTTGTGATAGCTTCAGTAGCTAACCTACTTGTAGTAATGGATGTGAAATGCTTGTAGTTCATTGGTGGGGTTGGTGGGTTAAGCAGGGCTAGTTTGCTTTGCCCACACACACCGGCGTACAGTCGGGCTTAACAGCGTGGGCGGTTAAGCCTCTGGCTGTTAAGCCTTTTCAGCGGGCGGGCGTGGCGGGCTATTTATTTATTCTACTACTAATCGGTTTAGGAGCAAAAGAGTGAGCTGTGGGCTTGTATTCTGCTGAGGCTAGCGCTAACAAGCGTGTAGAGGATTCCCCTAGCAGAATACAAGCCCACAGCTCACTCTTTTGCTCCTAAACCGATTAGTAGTAGAATTAAATAGGTAACACGTCCTGGTCCAATAGTCCTCCTATTGTACCCGTACGACAAGCCTATCTGTCCTGGTCCCCTAGCCTTCTTGCCTAGTGTACCTCTCCTGGTCCCCTAGTATTGCCTAGTGTCACCCCGTCCTCGGATGGTCCGGATGAAGTCCCCCCAGCTAGTGCTGTGATTGTAGGCAGCGACAGCCCGGGTGATGTGCACGTCCAGCCGGTCGACGGGGTAGAGGGATGGAGTGATGAGGGGAATGAGGGGCGTTGTCCTAGGCGTGGGGGTGACTAGGAGCGTGCGCCTAGGCAATGGGGGTGCGGGGTTGACTAGGGTGGTGGGGTTGACTAGGAGCGGCGGTCTAGGCAATGGGTTGGTGGGGTTGACGAGGAGCTCGGGCCTAGGCAACGGGGGGGCAGTGACGAGGAGCGCTGTCCTAGGCAATGGGTGGGGGGGGAGGACTAGGCGCTTGGGCCTAGGCAACTTGGCAGTGACGAGGAGCTCGGGCCTAGGCAAGGACAAGGTGGAAGTGGAGGGGGAGGCAGGGAGAGGGGATGCCGAAGCCGTAGGAGGGACTAGGGATTCGGGAGTAGGTGGGGGGAGGGGGGGTTCTTTGAACCTGTAGAACGTTTGGGAGGCACAGACAAGGCGAGAGGAGTACAGGCGCGCGCAGGCGGGTTGTGCTTACCTAATTCATGTGTGAGTCGGAAGGGCGGAGATGGAGGCGTAGGTAGTCGTCGGGAGGAAGGCAGAGCCCCCCTCGGTGAGTGAGAGGGCAGGGTCAACGCGCCAAAGGGGCGCTTGCCATTCGATCAGACACCAAAGGCGGCTTGGCACCAAGTCCAGACTTGGTCCTGTTCACTGCTGGTGATGGCACCATGATCCTGGATGTTCCTGCAGTTGGTGAAGCAGGTTCCTCGAAGGTGATAGGAATGGCACCTTTCTTTGCCATCTGGACGAGTCAAGGGAATGGTACCTTTTTCTTTCATGGTAGCAATGACTTCCCTCAGGCGGGCGCGTAGGACTTTGTTGGCTACCCCCGGCGTTTGTAGCTGGGGATCCAGGTTGGGGTTGGACACTCGGGCACCTCCGGCGGAGCCTTGGTTGGGGCTGGGGGTAGTCTTGCCGGGCTTGGTGGTGCCTGGGGTTGCAGCAGGGGCAGCCACGGCAGCTACGCGACGCGGGTGCCTCAGAGCCGGCACATTGGTGACATTGGGGAGCCAGTAGAGGTTCTGGGTGATTCTGAAGGCTTGGAAGTCCTTCCCAAAGTCGGGGGAGGGGACAGTGAAGGTTGATCCCCATTGTTCCTCGAGCCAACCTCGCACCCGGATTTGGAAGTAGTATACCACAATGGAGGGGGTGATGAGCTCCCCCAGTTCATCAGCAATTGCTCGGCGGAGGGGCATTTGCTGGAGCTTGAGCTTGGCGAGTCCATTCTGGTAGCCCTGCACGACTGGGTGATGCATGCCTAGAATGGTGGCCAGGACGGCGAGATAGCTTTCCAGTTGGGTGGTAGCTTCAGTCCAGTCGATGGGTAGGTAGGCCTTGGTCTTCTGGAGTTCAAGGGAGTCCTTCAAGGTGAGGGAGTTGCCTTCGGTGGAGATCATGGTGTCGTAGGCCGCCACAGTGGCTGCAGCTTCCTGTTCCCGCTTCAAGGAGGCGGCAGATCCACCGGGGGGAGTGAAAGCTAAAGGGAGTATGCCGTCCGCCACGTCAAAGGGGTCAGTCCCATGAAAGTTGCCATCTTGGAACTTCTTGAGTGCCGCCGTGGTGACCAAGGGTGCCTGGATGAGGAACTCGGCGGCGCATGTGGCTACCTGGCTCTGGAAGATCATATGGGTCTTTTCGTGTTTGCCTTTCTGTGCCCAGGCTTGGTATATGGGGGGTAGGTCGGCTTCCTCCAGCTTGCCACACAGCAGCAGCAAGCGCTGGGTGTACAAGGGGCCCCAGGTGTTCTTGACCGTGGCAGGGGGGCGACGTTGGTCTAAGCCCTCACTGAGCTTGAGCTGTTGGTTGGCGAGGGCGGTGAGGGTAGCTGCCAGCGTGGGATCTACCCCGGCTGGTTGGCCGGGTGCCGGCGGCTGCCCCAGATGGGAGGGTTGCTTCAAGCCCGGGAGGTCCCGGTATAGCACCTGATTGCGCATGTACAAGGTCAGACCGGGCTCCCCTCGAAAGGGGGTGCCGGGTGTGGCGAAGTGGACACCTCCATCAACAATGGTGGGGTCGGTACCAGCAGCTCGGAGGGTATTCAGTAGGGGGGCGCAAGTGAGTGCCAGGTTGAGTGTGTCAAGGTAGGGGTAGATGATGTTCAAGGCGTGGATTGGACTAAGGCCCTTGCCTAGGAGTAAGGGCACCAATTGGAAGGGGATGAAGCAGGCCTTGAAGGGGGTGATGACTTCCATGTGAGGATCATCGCCTAGCACCATGGGGATCATGTGGGAATGGTGAGCGTGCTTGATGACGTCGAGGTGGCGATCGAGGGACAGCACCAAGGTCTCGGGCGCCTGCTCGAGGAGGGCAGCATCCACTAGCACTAGCTCTCCTGCATCGCCTTCGATGTCATCCAGGTAACCAAAGGCCTTGGCCTTGTTGGTACTTGGCGCGGTCAAGGGCCCCGGGTACTTCCGAAGGCCATGCACCAATCGGAGGCGCGCCTTTCCAAAGGTGTCGGTCAGGAATATTCCTAGGGCCCCCACAGGTTCTGGTTCGAAGAGGCCCAAGAGCCGGCCCAGGAGAATGGGGGTGGCTGTTTCCTCAGCAAAGTAGTCATAGATGGTTTGGTAGGCCAGGTCCCGGGCGGGTCCCACTCCAAGGGGACTGGGGGTGCTCTGGTAATACTCAGTGTAGGTCAGCATGGTGCGGCTGATTCTAAGTCTATGCTTGGAGGTGCAGATGGTGCGGATACGTCGGGTAGCGCGTGGGCCGTTTGATTGACTGGAGGTGCAGACCGGTGACCAAATCGATTCACGAACGCGTGGAGGTGCGGACTATCGGAGGATTCGCGGACGCTTGGAGGTGCGGACTATCGGGGAATTCAGTACCTTGGTGTCACAAGAAATCAGACCGGTGACCCGATCGATTCGTGGATGCTTGGAGGTGCGGACTATCGGAGGATTCGAGGACGCTTGGAGGTGCGGATTATCGGAGAATTCGGTACCTTGGTGTCACAAGAAATCAGACTGGTGACCCAATCGATTCGCGGACGCTTGGAGGGGCGGACCACGGAGAAGTCGGTATCTTGGTGTCACAAGAAATCAACTGGAGGTGCAAGGAGGTGCAGATCTGTCCGTCGCCTGGGAGGAGCGTGTTGGCCGAGTCAATCAACTGGTAATCGATTTGCAGACGCTTGGAGGCTTGGGTACTCAAGGCCGTTTGGAGGTGCTGTATCTATCAAGGCCGGGTCTGCTGTAATGATAATGGGGAGCCGTTGATGTGTGAGTGTGTTAAGAGACTGACTGCTGTACGGGTACACTAGGCAATACTAGGGGACCAGGAGAGGTACACTAGGCAAGAAGGCTAGGGGACCAGGACAGATAGGCTTGTCGTACGGGTACAATAGGAGGACTATTGGACCAGGACGTGTTACCTATTTAATTCTACTACTAATCGGTTTAGGAGCAAAAGAGTGAGCTGTGGGCTTGTATTCTGCTAGGGGAATCCTCTACACGCTTGTTAGCGCTAGCCTGTAATTTTAGAGATTTTGCTTGCAGATTTTGCTTGCAGATTTTGCTTGCAGAATTCGCTTGCAGAATTCGCTTGCAGAATTCGATGCTTACAGAATTCCCAGTAAGATTTGTACTGTACCTACAGGGAACGTTCCGTGGATATGGTACGCACCAATATTGCTGATTGCTGATACAGTGAGATCTTTCTCGAAGTACGTGCGCTGTATACTCAAGGTGGTTCCCCGGCCGGTCTGTACTTCACTACCATTCCCCTCATCCGGTTTGCTACATCAATTGGAAAGGATAATCACTCGAAATGCCATACCAATGCCGATATGTTCTATACGAGGCTGATGGTTATTGCTCCAAAACATGTAAGTGATGACGAGGTGATTTATTACTTTGTGTTCCCAACGTATAAAGTGAAAGTTCCATTGAGGTCAGGCGATACTCTATTGTTCAATCCATTAGTATTACATAGCTGTTCGAATCCAAAATACGAAGGCTGTTATATTATGAGTGCCTATGTATCGACAAAAACTGTGCTAAGAGCTGATCCTCTATAATATATTAAACAAGAATTTAAAGTTAGACGTTCCATTCACTTCGTTTGTTTTCCTGCGACATTGTGCAATCATTTCGGAGTAGCTATCAATCAAAACGTACGAGAAATATGTTACGATCAATATGGAGGAGTATTAAAGTCTTTACTAATACTAAGTTATTATGGATATTGTAGTAGGAAAACAATTAAGTATTGGATGTATCAGAGAGGACCTCACTATCGTCATCATCGTTTGATGACATTGAACAATCATCACCTGAATTAGTAGCATCATCATTATTGTCGCTGTCCTCTTCAACAATAGTGCATTGGGAGTAGAGTGCCTCTTCATTAGGCAAAGATGACGTTGTCTTGTGGAATTCATCCAGCCAAGCCCTTCGATTCGAGACAACTAGATATGAGTTTGATTGCAACGTACCAATTGCATCAAGTTCTGGGACAACTGCTACATCAGAAAGTATGCTGTCGACATGAAATAAGAAGAGGGAATTGTCGTCTACTTCACCTCTCGTCACAAACGACGTAGCTGTTGGTAGTGGAGTGAATTTAAACTTGGTCACTACTGCATAAATGCCTTCGTCGGCAATTTCCTACTCAGAAACAAATGAGTAAGGCTGCTGCAGATTGTAGAGTTCAAGGAAACACATAATATGGCAGGGTATTTCACATGCGTCGACATCAAACAAGGCCCAATCATACCAGACAGAGTTGAGTTGGCCACCATCGGAACGATATGAAGGGTGGCTCCGAAACAAGTAATTTTGCTGTGTGCATTCATCAAACCTGTTATGTTCAGTAGATCCTTTCACAAACGTAGAGTCCTCCAAAAGTGGAAGCACATTCTGACATACAAAAGACAACACAATGGGAGAAATATAGGGTTTTGTTTTGTTCGATGACCTTACCCATCTCATAGTACTTGCCCCATCGTCGTTAATGAAAACGTGAAATTTTGAACCAGAAACTTCGGGAGGGACTCGATTACCAGAAACATCTTCTGCCATCATTAAATTGAACTTGGAAGTAGCTACTCGTAGCAGCATTTTTTCTTCCTGTCGCTTGACTGTTTGGAGGGCCCTGAACGATGCAGGAGAAGATTGGCGTTTTGGCTATTGAATTGGTTGTTTGTTTATTACATTGAATTATTCTGTTACTAAGATTGTGAGCAGAAAATTGCTCTTTCACTAAAATCACCATGTTGGTGCATCGGCCCGCTAATACTCCAATGCACACACTAAATCACTAATAATCACATCGACCTGCTAATACTCCGATGTGATGCACGTGCCCCTGTACCAATGGGCTGTAGGGATCTACCTTGTGCCCCATAGGATTGGTACATAAGGGTCTATTTTTAGTAAGAAGGAGAACCGGAATCGGTAAGTGGTAAATTCTCATTCCCACTTCCATTCCCATCTCCATTCATGTTGGTCCATTCCTGTAGAAACAGGATGACTCGTACGATCAATCACGCGTCTCATTCACTCGTGTCTCATTCATTCATTCGTGTCTCAATCATTCATTCACGTCTCATTCGTTCATTTGCGTCTCATTCATTCATTCGCGTCTCATTCATTCATTCCCGTACGAGAAGATTCCTGTAGAAGCAAGATGACTAGTACGATCGAAACCCTTGTTCGATCGACTTCAAACACACTCCCCTGCTTCAAAGGAATCATCTATCACTCATAGACGAAAATCGAAATCGATCACAGCTCCTTGCATATCACTTTTCTTCTTTGGTTTCCAATTGGGTGGTCGTTGATGCGCATTCCGGTCATCTTCCCAGCACATTACATCTTTATGTCTTCCACCACATATACTGCACTTGGGACGTCCGTGCTGTCCTCCATTGCTGTTGTTGTTGTTGTTGTTGTTGTTTCCATTGTTGTTGTTGTTGTTATTGCCGGTGCTGCCATTGTTGCCGTTGTCGTTGTTGTCCACTTTCGGGTTGCCTGCTGTGCGTTTAGGACAGTTGAATACTTTGTGACCTTGTTCTTTGCACCAATAACAAACTGCGTTGGTGGACCACTTGTCCCTTGGATCAGCAAAATCGGCTGTTTCAGCACCAAACAAACTCATTTCCTTGGCGTTACCACCCCGGCTCTGGATACTCCGAGCTGAGTCGTACAAACTTTTGGCTTGGACATTGAGAGCCTCCCAAAACTCCAATTCAGAGGTTCCATTGGCTTGCAGCGAATCAATGAAGGGTGTAAGCTGCATCAGTAGGTAGGCCGGTAGGGCAGCTTTGAATGCCACAATGAGTTGTGTCAAAGTGGGCTTGACTGATTTGTAGTGGTATTTCCTTTGCAACTCGTAGATGTCCTCAATCAAATCCTGTGGAGGGGCGCCAATGGTCAACTTTAAACGTCTCAGATCAATATCCAATTGTTCTTGGTCGCTGGACTGGTTCATTTGCCTGTATTCCTTCATGAGCTCTTCAATCACGCGATGTACTCTACCTCGGGGCCACTGTGACCGGAGCTCTGCATTCTTTTCAACTGTAGCCCCCCTATCAATCTTGGACTTCTCCATGATGGCTAGGCCTGTCCTGTTGTCGGCGAAGGCCTTGTACAGATCATTCAGTGCTTTGTTGTGGTACCGGTAGGCCTTTTTCTGCGCGGTACTCATGTCCTCTCGAGGTGTAAGCTCTCCTTCTGGAGGTAGGTCCTTATGTGGCTTGGTAGACAACATATCCCGGTACTTCCGGTTATCCGCGAATGCTTCAAACTGAGTGTACCAACGCTCAAACTTGCTCTCATCCCCCTTGGCCAACTTGGGCACTTGGCTATCCACATACTCCACCATCTTGTATTTGTATTTTGTCTTCCTTGAGCCCTTTGTGCTTGCGCTGCTTGTACTTGTGCTTCCAATGCTTGTGCCACTACTGCTCTCTGAACTTGACAGTACGCTGCTCTCTTCTTCTTCTGGCGTTTCTGTAGAAAAGGCAATCTCTATCTCTTGGTGCCGGGTTGGTTGATCCTCCTTTATCCGTTGTACTGAAAGTAAATTGTTGTATTCCTATACAAAGTAAATTGTCGTATGCCGCTGCGTATATGATGCGTATTTCTGTTCAACGTACGTAAATTGTCGTATTCCGTTCGACGTAAACCGTAAGATTGATGCGTATTTTCGTATGCGATGCGTATTTCGGTTTGCAAGTGAATTGCAGTGTCGGCTCCCCCACTTGCAAGCTGAAATTGCGAATAACCTTCCTTATGACCAATTGCCCGGTCGTTCAAATATTCTCTCTTTGTTTCTTCCTTTTTTTTTGTTTATTTTCGTAATTGGCCCAATCGATTCTCGTTTCCGTCGATACCAATCCTGCTGTTTTTTGTTTCTTGATAACAATCGGCCCCTATCGATTCTGGTGTGTCGATACCGATCCTGCTGTTGTTTGTTTCTTGATAACAATCGGCCCCTATCGATTCTGGTATGTCGATAGTGTGTATTTGATGTTAATCGGCCCTATCGATTCTGGTATGTCGATACCGATCCTGCTGTTGTTTTCTTCTGTCCACTCTTGGAGTATTCCGTCGTTTGCTGTTTTCTCTTCGTGGGGATCTTGTATTTGATGTTAATCGGCCCTATCGATTCTGGTGTGTCGATACCGATCCTGCTGTATTTGTGTCCGCTCTTGGAGTATTCCGTCTTTGCTGTGTTCTCTTCTTGGGGATCTTTTCTTTGTTGTTAATCGGCCCAATCGATTCTGGTGTGTCGATACCGATCCTGCTGTTGTTGTCTTGTCCGCTCTTGGAGTATTCCGTCTTTGCTGTTGTCTCTTCTTGGGGATCTTTTCTTTGTGTTAATCGGCCCTATCGATTCTGGTGTGTCAATACCGATTCTGCTTCCTACACTGTTTCGGTAGGCGTTCTTGTTCTTGTCTGTCTTGGGGTTCGTTTCATGAAGGTCTTCTCTCTTCTTCTACTGTCTTCAATTTCTTGTTATCGTCGTCGTCGTCGTTCGATATGTAGCTCTGATGCCAACTCCTCACTGGTATTCCAGAGCGCTTCGGAATACTTCGAAGTATGTTTGGAGGGCCCTGAACGATGCAGGAGAAGATTGGCGTTTTGGCTATTGAATTGGTTGTTTGTTTATTACATTGAATTATTCTGTTACTAAGATTGTGAGCAGAAAATTGCTCTTTCACTAAAATCACCATGTTGGTGCATCGGCCCGCTAATACTCCAATGCACACACTAAATCACTAATAATCACATCGACCTGCTAATACTCCGATGTGATGCACGTGCCCCTGTACCAATGGGCTGTAGGGATCTACCTTGTGCCCCATAGGATTGGTACATAAGGGTCTATTTTTAGTAAGAAGGAGAACCGGAATCGGTAAGTGGTAAATTCTCATTCCCACTTCCATTCCCATCTCCATTCATGTTGGTCCATTCCTGTAGAAACAGGATGACTCGTACGATCAATCACGCGTCTCATTCACTCGTGTCTCATTCATTCATTCGTGTCTCAATCATTCATTCACGTCTCATTCGTTCATTTGCGTCTCATTCATTCATTCGCGTCTCATTCATTCATTCCCGTACGAGAAGATTCCTGTAGAAGCAAGATGACTAGTACGATCGAAACCCTTGTTCGATCGACTTCAAACATTGGCCGTTTGCATTATCAATGCCGAAGCATTCTGTTGAGTGTTCTTCGAGGGTGCTTTGATTTCAGTTTTGTGGTGTGATTCCGAATAAGAAGAATCCCATCTGCATGGAAGTCCCCAAAGTTTAATGTACTCAACAAGGTGAAAGTATAGATGGTTTTTGATCAGTTTCGTACCCATTCCCTCTCTGAGGCAGGTAGAATTAATACAATTGATAAAATGGATTATCATCTTGGGAAGATTTTCCAATCCAGAAATGGGTATATTCCCATGCTTCAAGAATTCTTCCATGGAGAGGATCAGTTGAATTACCTCTACTTGTTTCTGAATAAATGTCTCGTCCTTGATGATGTTTATTGCCACATCGGAACAAAGGGTGATCAGAATGGAAATGAGCATTCCCAAATAATCATTACCCTCCTTTTTGGTAATGGAGAGAAGCTGACTTGAAAACTTGGTTCTAGGGAAATCTCTGTCCAATTGCCTTGACAAAAGACCACCGTATAACTGCGTGAGTGAACCAATAGTAGCTGATGTGCCATTCATGTTTAAATCAGGGGCATACCAACACTTAGGACTACCTTTTAACAAAGAATCGAGTGATTCTACTGCCTGACGTGCTACACCCAGTTGATGCATATGCAAACACTCACCGGGAGTAGCAAAGTGAATGTTGTTGACATTACTACCAAAATTGAGGCTGTGAAAAGCATTTTTTATGGGATGGTGCGAAATTCTTTTGAAGTACTCCATGTGTTCCCGTGTAGAAATGTTTGGGGGGGATTCAAAATCTTCTGGAACCCAGAGCCGAGTCAGTTCCTCCACTTGGGCTTTTGGTTTATGGATGACACGTGTAGGACATGTACAATGTCGGCACAATTTCTTCACCTTTTGCGTGTAGGATCCATACTTTCCACATAGTTTGTCATGTAGTTCTGTATCACCAACAACATAGGCAATTGCAAATTTCATTGTCACTTTGAACACTTTTCCTGCATACAGAAGATAATCCCACTGCAACCCGCCCTGCATTTCACATACTTCCTTGAAAGATTGCAAAGCCGATGCAAGCGCAGTGTGTAGATTTTGAATATTATCTTTCGCCGTGGTTTTTTTCGTGTGTCTTATGCTCTCAATTTCAGTGTCGGGATGAAAATAAATTGTGGTCCAAGCGTCAGGTCGTTTTCTTGCTTCAGTATTAAAAATACCACGAGTCATGTTGAGAGGAGTGAGTGACAGACGGCCATGTGCATCCAAGCTGATTCCATCCATGTAGAAAATGATCGGAACAAGGATTTTGTCATTTTCATTGCAGATCTGCTTCCACGATTCCGTCCACCAAGAGCCGTGGTGTAGTTCTGTTATGTATGTTTCATTGGTGAGTGGTGGGTTGTTTTCGGGTGAAAGAGGAGTCTCGACATTCGAAAAAGACAAATTGGTTTCTTGCATCAATTCCTTATTGGTCAGAAGGGAATGAAGTGCGTCTGGGAAGGATCGAACAAATATTTGGGTGGGTAAATTGCAAGGTAACCAGTTAATTATGTGTGACTCGAACTTGGTCTCTGAAATATCCAAATTGGACTTGATTTCACTAAATATGGCTTCTCGATGGCGGGGGTAGATAGAGCTAAAGTCAACACCATGAATAGTTTGACATTCGTTTGCCCATTGAAAAATAGATTTGAATGTGTTTAGAGGTAACTTGTGTTTCGTCATTAGATTCATGAGCTTTATTTCAGCAATGAGCCTATTGGTAGGTGAAAAAGAAAGATGAGATCGGATCAATTGCTCTTTTTCATTGATGTTTGGCTGGTATGCCGTGGGTTCCGCAGCATCCATACCATTATCGTTCTGAATAGGAAGGCAAATTTCTTCATGAATAACCATGTCATCGTTGTTGCTGTTCTTGTCTTCTGAAGGAAACAACTGTGATTCCATTACATTTCGATCCATTGGTGGAACAAATAAGTTGTGTACTACCTGACTGTTTAGAACAGAGTTGAACGTTTCGTTAGAGGATGCCTTGTTAGTGTGAGCGGCAGCAACAGAAGCGGAAGGAACAATTGGACCATTCTCCGTCAATGACAGGCCATATTGTGAAGGGGTATGACAAATGTAGCAGTGGATTCTTCTTTGGCAGATGATGGAAATTCCATTAGGTTGTGATTTAAATAGAAAGCACGGCAAACAGGTATTGAATCAAGGTGACGTGACAGGCCTCGTGATACATATCGGTATGATTGGTGTGAAGTGGAATCTTGTCTGCTTCCGATGAGTGTCTTTGACTTGCCCTTATGGGACAAGCAGCTACGACAGATAAATGATTTGGGTATTTTTGTATAACAGCCACTCTTGAAGTGACGGCGACTTTTACTAGGTTGTGACATATTCTTCTATTGGAAGAAGGGAGGGAAAGAAATGGTTGCAATGGTGGTGTTAAATGAACATGACGAGAACGAGCATGATGCTATCGGATCGAGTATGAAAAGCCAAGATGGTATGAAAGAAGACTCGGCGTGACATAGAAACAATGCGGAAACATAGTACAAAGTAGCAAACAAACACTTCTGAAAATAATTTTATTTCATATCTTGGGTTAAGGTTAGGAAGTTGTTTGGCACAGAGATTTCAAACTTAAACATGATTCGAACACAAAAGCATGAAAAGCCGTTCCGGTTACTGAATTCTGAAACGCCGTTCCATGATTGTTGACATGAATTGTACAAAAAATCGTTTCACCACTCAAACAGAAATCGATACTATCATACCTACATTACTACTACTACTAGTACTATCATAATATACCCGGACAGATATCTACGAAATAAGCATTTTTGGAAACAAAATAAAAGAAAGAATGGTGGTGAAATTGTGTAGGAGGAAGGTACGTAGTAGTGCTGTAGAGTTCTACGAAAATTCGTTAAAACGAGCATGATGCTATCGGAGCGAGCATTAAAAGGCACGATGGTATGAAAGAAGACACGACGTGACATACCGTAGAAAACAACGCGGAAACATAGCAAACTAACACTTCTGAAACTAATTTTATTTCATATTTTGGGTTAAGGTTAGAAAGTGTGGTAGTGAAAAATAGATTTTTTAAATCAATTTAGTCAAAATGGAGAGATCAATGGACATTTTGACTCTTCGGGGAGAATTTTGGTCGCAACCTGAGGGGGGTCGAAAATGTTTACCACAAAAATTGTGAATTTAAAAAAATACCCTTGCGCATAACAAACGCAAGGTCGATTTTCTGAAAATAGGGCTTGCGAGGGGTCGCGTGGGGTCGCGTGACAGTTATTGGACGTACAGCACGTTACTCTACTTGGTTTTTGATTAGGAAGGGTATTTGAACAGCAATTCTACTGCAAATAACACGAGACGACGAGACGAAACAGCGAGCCAACAACACACCCTTCTCCGACCTATCTGTTTCCCCTCCAATAGAAGGGATGACAATGAGGGTGCACATGTAGTACAAATACTACCACATTCGATCGCCATCATGTTACTCTACTGAATTTTCAAACCGGAATGGCAATCAATGATTGGCTATGAGATGGCTAGGGCCGTATTTGGATGGCGAGTCACGAAGATACAAACACCGTTTTGACGACCATTCTGTTTCTCCTTCAATAGAACAGACCATGAAGGTTCGCCACTGTACAAATAGTACAAAATGATACCAGCTCAAATACCTACATGTTACTCTACTTTGTTTTTGATTGGGAAAGGTATTCAAACGGCAACGAATGACAAAGATACAAAAGAAACAAGCATATGACAACGACGCGCCCTACTCTGACCCATATCTTTCCCCTTGGATGGAGGAGAGTATGGAGGCAGACATGTACAAACCCTACCAGGTTCGGACACCAGCATGTTACTCTACTATTATTTTGACTGGTGGGAATGGCAATCCAATGGCAATCAGATGGCAGATAACAAACGTTACGATTGAACTTTGCCACCAAGGGGTAGACTAAATAATCATTGAAATACAGTACCAAAATATTACACAGCACACTAGCTTACTCAGAGGGGACCGATTTAGCAGCAATAATAGGGGGGGGGGATTGGCGCTTATTTGTCTTACTATCCGTCGTGTCTTATCCGTGTCATATTTTTTGAAAAAGTGAGCGAAAAAATGTGTCACGAAACAAGCACCTCCGGGGACATTTCTTAGAAAGAGTCATGTAAAGTACTTGGGGTATTTGTGATATTTCCTTAAGAGTTACACGGAGTCTTATACCACTAAAAATGCAACAATACTGTGTACGGAAATTCGCCCTGTACCTCTGTTTTTTTAGGGTTACCACATGATTTCTACAGAGAAAAACAGTAGGAATAGTCATTAGAGGTATGTATCATTAAGCGTACCGGTTTCTACTTACGTGCCACAGTAGTGCCAGGCTAAATACCACAATTGTGGTATTTCCTATGTATGGTACGAGTATAGGTGTGAATGGGGGTGACCGTTTTGAGACAGCTTTTTTTCCCTCCTACACCCATCGATTTGGGTCCTATTAGTCTTATTGGTATAACACTCCAGCTGGAACTTCCTGGCTAAAGTTATCATCACGCCAGAAAAGGCAAGAGCAAGAGCTATCCATAGATACCCAATTTGCTGGGGTTGTGCGCGCGGGAACCCCTTCAAACTTTATGATTCTTTCAGCCAAGAAAATCGTGAAAAAAACTCCATTAACACACCCATCACACTACTACCAAGTGGTCTCAACCAAACCATTCCTTAACCATAGCATTAGAGACGCCCGCTACTTGGGGTTCCTTTCCTTACACCAAGATCAACAAGACCTGCAAGTTTCGGATCGATTGACTGAGTCCTTTAGGAGGAACAAGCTGGAACAACAGCAACAACAAAGAGGACAAGACGACAAAGGGCAAAAACGTAATCGTTGTTGTGGAAGAAGCCCCCCCTGCCACTGCGCCCCACACAGCAACAACAACAAGCGACGCTACAGTGTAATTCAATTAGTTCTTTAATGTTTATTTGTTATTCAGTGCTGTTAAAGTAGTTGCAATTAGATGGAGTAGGAAGCAAAGAAGTGAGGACCCGTTCGAGTTTCGCAATAGAGGTTCGTGAGTTTCGCAATAGAGGTTCGAAGTACTCGTACGGTACAGTACATGTAATAAAGAGAGAAAAAACGGAAATTTTGATCAAAATAATCAGTCATGAGACCAATTTAGATCATGAGTGTTATGTTGAAAATTTTGCTTTTGTACAAATTCTATGTAGGCCTACTTTGTCTCTTTGTCATTAACACCTATTCGTACCATATGAGAGTAGATGGTACGTTTGATTTTAGGTTTGTCGTTGAGTCTTTCGTACCTCTTCTTCCCTGTGTTAGCAACGTGCGTCACATTCGTAGCGTTTTTTGATCGAATTTGCCGCCGATAAGGATCGTATTTTTCGCCGGCAGACGGTGACTAACTTCATCTAAGACAGATTTTAATCGTATGGTTTTTAATCTATTAGGTTAAATCTTATGGTTATGTGCAACCATAAAAATGAGAGTTTGCTACCATAAAAATGAACGTGCGCCACTAAATATTACTCGTCCGAGAACTGTTTCTCTACCCCCCGCGGGCTATCGCGCGCTATTTTTACAATTCTCGACCCTATTTTTTAAATTTCCTATCTTTTTAGGTCGCGTGTCTACTAAAAAACCTCACGCGTCGCACACCTTTACTTTTGAGACAATATCTCGTCACTCCTCAAATAAAATAACTATTTTAGGGTTAAGGATATCATATTCGTTTCGTGACAAGCACTATTTTGTGTACAACTTGTGCACGAATGACTTATTTCATTTTCTCAACATGTTTCCACCATACCGGTATAATGGGCTCCGACCCAAATCCTCCAACTCCAACTCCATGTCAACTCCAAGTCGAATCCACCCCAGGCGGGCTATTGCACTCAAGGGTTTTGTTCCTGTTTAACGGCAGGAAGATCCGCTGTATTTTCAGAAGCTACACTGTCGGAATCGCCACTCAAATCTTGTTCGCTCTTAGATAACCGGCTTTGTGGATTGATGCTGCTGGTTACATTCGGAACGACTTGATGATTGCTAGTAGGATCGACGCTTTCAATTTTAACATTTGGATGATTTCTTTTTCCTGCACAAATCTTACGAATCATTTTTTGGAGTCGAGCAGTCTCTTTCTTGTGATAAACAACCATTTTCCGGAGTTCTTGTTCGAGATTGGCTGGGTGTTCCTGAACCACCTTTTGTATTTTGTAAATTCCCTCCATGGTTGGTTCGACTGTCGATTGGAAGATTAGTATTAGTAGTATCAGTAGAGTAGATTATCTATTCGAAGATTAGTTAGTAGTAACACCTAACACGTTGGTATTTGTTTTCCTCGTCGGAAAGATAATGAAATAATCAATTATAATGATGAAGTACTAGTGAAAATAATGTATTACTAGTATCTACTAGTAATAACTCATGCAAAATAGCGTACTAGTTGGTTTTACCGGTACATGAAAGTCGGAATCAACTCGATCGTAATCAACAAAACAATTGTCCACAATTTCCATTTCGATAATCAACAACGCAATTGTCCACGATTTCCTACTAGTATCTACTAGTAATAACTCATGCAAAATAGCGTACTAGTTGGTTTTACGGGTACATGAAAGTCGGAATCAACTCGATCGCAATCAACAAAACAATTGTCCACGATTTCCATTTCGATAATCAACATCGCAATTGTCCACGATTTCCATTTCGATTCACATTTCCGTGCACCTTATGGAAGAACTGACGCGCCTGCCAACAAATGTTTAGAAGAACTGATATGATTGACCCGTCCGGCGCTGTGTATTAATCCTCTTAAGGAGTTGACTGTACGTACTGTTCACTACTAAACATATTGTACGAGGAATGTTGCAATCATCACTAAGTAGTAATGCATTTACTTTACGGACCATTTTTGCAATCGAAGTATGGTAGTAAGGAAATCTACCGTACAAGAAAATACTTCACACACACAAAAATACGCTTATTTAATTTTTTCCTTTCAACGATTCATCTTTCCGACCTCCGTTCTTTTTGACCCATTCTACTGATATTTTCCTTCAAGCAACTCCGCAACATCATGCCTCCTGTTATCAAAACCCCTCTTCTATTCTACTGCCGTGGTTGCTGGGATAAGAAAGGGAAAAAATCCAAGAGTTTTAAAGGATACAAATCTGGGTCAAAAGAGTGCAATACCTTGAAATATGTCTCGTACGGCCTAAGAAAACATCTCAACTACAATATTCAATGCTACAACTTATACAAAAGTGATGGTCTAATTAAACGCAAGATCTCTAACTTCTCCACCTCTGTCAAAGTGCAGCTTACCTTGCCGTCTGTTCAACATTCCCCGTCAGATTTTGGGATGACTATGACACAAAACGGTCCATCTGTTCCCCCTTCACATCTCTCCCAGCACCACACCGTCACAAGTCAATCAGCCACGGGTCTTCATTCCGTTCTAAACCAACAGATTGTCCATGATGTCTTTTTACCGCCAATGGATCGGAACGCCATTGAATCTTACATGGCTGTTTCCGCTGTTCAAGATGAAGATGCATTCCCGCTGAATAATGATATTGACAATTCCGATGACGAGGATGACAATGACGATGACGTAAATGAAAATAATGACATCAATTTTACCAACAACATAGATTGTGGAGACAACAAAGAAGATCACACTAATCGTTCTGATGTTAACGTTGCTACTGCTCAGCAAGCCCCTCCACCACCATCTTTTCATGAAATCATTAATCTGAACGAAAGAGAGGATGCATTTCAAAGCCACACAAAACTACCGCCGCCCCATCATCTTCTTGCAGAATTGGAACTCATGAATTTAATGGCCCGACATAAATTGCCACTGAACACATTCAAATCCATTTTCCAGTGGGCAAAGAAAAGTCAAATGAGACCTGGTTTTGATTTTTGCGATACCAAAATTAGATCCCGGAAAACAATTTTTGACAATCTCCAATCCAATCTTGGTCTCTCTGATATGAAATTTCATCCTCATATACTGAATTGGTTACCTGATAATAAGCCCACTCAGGTGTATGTCCGTTCTTTTGAGGATGCAATTTATTCTCTTCTTTCTGACCAGCAGCTAATGATAGAAGAAAACCTCTCCTTTCCCGGCTCTTCCACCCCTCTATCTCCCGACAATAATCCTGAGTTGAATCCTCATTCTGTAATCTCAGAATTGCATCACGGCTCGTGGTGGAAATCTTCTTGGAAAGAAATTTGCAATCCCAATTCGCAAGAAATTCTTGTTCCTATTATATTTTACATGGATGGCATCTCTTTGGATGCGCACGGACGACTTACGTTAACACCATTGAACATGACACTCGGTATTTTTAATGTGGAGACCCGTTCTCAACCTGAAGCATGGACAACTATTTACTTCCATCCCGACCCTGAATGGGAGTCAACCAGACACTCTCGTCCTGCCAATTCGAAGGAAAAAATTCAGAATCTTCACAATGGTTTGGAAGTAGCGTTTCGTTCCTTCAAAGCCGTGTGTAACGAAGACGGTGGTATCGAATGGAATTATCTTCCGTACGCAAATCAACAGTGGAAGGTAAAAATGAAATTTGCCATTGCCTATGTTATTGGCGACACAGAACTTCACGATAAATTGTGTGGAAAATACGGCTCCTTCAATAAGGGTGTCATGCGGATGTGCCGTCACTGCAACTGTTATTCTCCAAACATAAACATTCCTTCTGTTCAACCTGCAACAAAGAAGTGGTCACCTGTTGATTTTCATTGTTTTCCCGGCACAGATCTAAACGATATCAATAAGAATTTCAAAAACAACTCTCATCACAACATAAGGAATGTATTTCATGATTTATGCTTTGGTACAAATCAGAACAACATTCATTTTGCAACTCCCGGTGAATGTTTGCACATGCACCAGCTTGGCACTGCCAAACGGGCCGTCGAGTCAATTGAATTGTTGCTCTGCGGAAGTGTTCCATGTGTTTATGCCCCCAATTTGAATCACGGCGTGGCTGTTGCTAACAGTATTGGCCATTTAGCACAACGGTACGGTGGTTTGTTATCACGCCAGTCTGATAGAGATTTTCCTCGCACCAAATTTGGGACTCAGCTTTTATCAACTACGAAGAAAGAAGGGCATGATTTCTCTGGAATGCTTATTTCTCTTCTGATCGCTATTGTTTCCAAACCTGGATCTGACATTATTTGTGACCATCGTTTTGTAAAGAAACAGATAGAGGTAATTCAGCTCATTCTATCAATGGAAGAATTTCTTAAACACGGTCGGATGAAATATGCTTCCTTAAAGAATCTCCCAAAAACAATTGTTCACTTAATCAATTGTATAAACTCAACATGTCACAGGAAAGGGATGGGAACAAAACTAATCAAGAATCACCTGTACTTTCACCTACCAGATTATATCTCTTTATGGGGAAGCCCTGCAGGGTGGGATAGTGCTCCGAATGAATCTCACCACAAAACTGAGATTAAAGCTCCTTCCAAGAACACGCAAGGTAATGCTGCATCACTAATCAATCAAACAGCCAATCGAAAGTCCGAGAAAATGATGCTAAGCCAGGCAACATATCACTACAACTTGAATCCACCTGATCCTCCTCCAATTGAACGCCCTGATGGTGGCGGTTCTCATTTTCAAATAATGAGAACCGAAAATGGGGAATCAACAATGAAGTGGCTTCGTTCTACGAACAAAACCAAACCATTTTTTCCTTCTGACATACTTGACTTTGTTTGTGATTCTGTGCTACCTTTATTGGAGAATCCTTCGCACATTTGTGGAGTTACAGAGCACAATCGTTTCGATGTTGCTTGTGGGTCTAATTTTATATTTCGCTCGCATCCTTCATATAGATCGGATAGTTCTCTGCTGAACTCCGTCTGGATGGATTGGTGTTTGATGAAATTGGACTTTGATTTAAATAACAATCCCAAGCTCATACCGTGCCATCTGCTATGCTTTTTAACTGTACAGAGTTTGAAGCAGCCATACAGTAGTATTGGTGGCTATCCAATTGACACAAACGGAATGTATGCTGTGGCTCGTCGGTTTCAAGATGTGCCTAAGAAAACAGCTTCTGAATTTGTCAAACGTGGGCGCCTGATGAATTCACTCTACCTATTTCATGTCGACACTATCCATTCTGAGCTGGCAGTTGTTCCAGAGCAAGGACTTGGTGGCTGTATAACCAATTGCGATTGGCTAGTGATATCCAATCGGATCTCATGGCTAAATTATTTTGAAAGCAAAAATGCTGCTACACCACCGTCTTACGAATGTTTGTACAAGGCATGCACACTACAGGACGACATCCAGTTGGAACCATTTGAGATGGCATTGAATGATAACGATTCCAGTGATTCTCTATCCAGTTCAGAGAGCGAAAGCTCGGACAGCAGTTCCGATTGAGTAGCAAGGGTTAATGTAATGGCTAACTTTAAACTAGTGTTTAATATTACTATAGAGGGTTAGCTCTAAGCACAGTTTTGCGAGATACATATGCACTCATAATATAACACCCTTCGAATTTGGGATTCGAACAGCTATGTAATACTAATGGATTGAACAATAGAGTATCTCCAGAACGCAACGGCACTTTGATATGGTACGTTGGGAAGACAAAATAATAAATCACCTCATCAGCAGACACTTCCGCCGGAGCAATGACTGTCAAACGAGTGTAGTACATGTCATCGTCCACATGGCATCTAGAATGGTAGTTGCGACCGATCGAAAATGCTAATGCCTGCTGCCCAATTGCATTTAGCTTTGTACGAGACAGAATCTGAGACAACACATCCATTTCCTTTGCAACAAATGGTTCCACGTCAATTAAACTATGATGCATATGCTTCACAATTTCAACTGTTTTCTCTTCTAGCTCTAGTTTCATGCTTGGATCGACATGACTTTTGAAAACATACTCACCATTATTTGAATCCAATCTTTCAGGTTGGATTCCAATGATAGCATAATCATCATTGATACTTCCCCGCTTCAATCCTCTTCCAACAGTTGGTTTTGCTCCAACAATAGCAGGAGCGAATTCTCTCAACAAGTTTCAACAAGTTGATATTATTCTTGGAAGCCAGGTGTCGTTCTGCTAAACCTCTTGAAACTTTTGCAAAAATGCGCAACGATGGTTTATAATTGTCAAATGCAAGAATATGCTCGTCTTTCCTACTATCCAACGTCTCGAAATTGTCGATAGACAATGCCAGTTCTGGTTCATACTTCTTCTTTCCCCCTATTTTGCCACCCCACCAATTCGTTTCCATGTATTTACCTGCCACCACAGTTGATTGGTATTTGTTTTTCCGCGCTATTGTCTTGACAGGTTTGTCAATGGGCTTATTTACCCTCTTCCTCTCCGGTTTTATCTGCGACAATTGTTTATAAGTCTCATGGCTGTTCGACACTGGAGCTGCAATGGTCAGAAAATTTGAAGACATTCTCTGTTTATGTCTTCTCTCATGTTTCCTATTTGCTTTTTGCCTCCTTCCTCGTGCTGACAATTGCTTTCCATTCGTTGTGGTTGGTTTCATTGTTGCCTAGACGAATTGCCGTTGGAGGATGACGAGGACGAATCGATTTGCCGATGGAGTGCCGCTTGCCGGTGGAGGTGGAGGAGGATTTACGTTGGTGGATCGCCGGTGTAGGAGGAGGAGGAGCGACGGTGGAGGAGGAGCGCCGGTGAACGAGCGATTCGATCCCGGATCGCCGGTGGAGGAGGAGCAGCTTGCCCGGTGGAGGAGTTCGATCGTTCACGCTTTGATTTGCTTCTATTGGATGGTTACCGGTTGCGTCGATCGTTCCCGCTTGCTTCTGGTTCCCGGTTGCTTCGATCTATCCAGCTTGGGTGTTGCAGATCGATAAATCGATTTGGCCTTTGAGTGGAAGACCAATTGCCGTTGCCGTTGCCGATTGGAGGACGACGACGAATCGATTTGGCCTTGGAGTGGAAGACCAATTGCCGTTGTTGCCGTTGTGCCGATGCCAATGGAGTGGAAGACCAATCAATTGCCGTTGCCAATGACAATGGAGTGGAAGACGAATCAATTCTGTTGTTGCTCTCGAGCGCGTAGGAGTGCTGTTGCTCTTGTAGTGCTCTAGCTGTGATCGTTCCCGGTTGCTTCTATTCAATCGTTCCCAGTTGCTTCTATTAGATCGTTACCCGTTGCTTCGATCGTTCATTCCCCAGTTGCTTGCGGTTCGATTGTTGATTTGATGCCGACGATTCGTTGCCGTTGTTGCCGACATTGTTGCCAAGTACACAAGATGTGCAAATGCCGATGCCAATGCCGATGACGAGCAAGGATAGAGGGATCAATGTGTCCAATCGTACGCTGCCACAAGATGTGCCGATGCCGATGCCGAGCAAGGATAGACAGATCGATGTGTCGAACCGTATGCGCCAGTGGAGGAGGAGGAGCAATTTGATGCCAACAATTAGTTGCCGTTGTTGACTCCTAGGGGCTGCCGCTTGCTGCTGTTGCTCTCGCTGCCGCTTGCCGCTGTTGCGAGGTTCCCGGTTGCTTTGATCGTTCCCGGTTGGCTTCGATTGTTCCCGGTTGGCTTTGATTGTTCCCGGTTGCTTCGATCACTTTGCGGTTCGATCGTTTCCTGTTGCTTCTATTCGATTGTTCCCGGTTGATTCTATTTGATGGTTCCCGGTTGCTTCTATTCAATCGTTCCTGGTTGCTTCTATTCAATCGTTCCCGGTTGCGGTTCGATGGTTCCCGGTTGCGGTTCGATGGTTCCCGGTTGCGGTTCGATGGTTCCCGGTTGCGGTTCGATGGTTCCCGGTTGCTTCTATTTGATCGTTCCCGGTTGCTTCTATTTGATCGTTCCCGGTTGCTTCTATTCGATCGTTCCCGGTTGCTTTGATGGTTCCCGGTTGTGGTTTGATGGTTCCCGGTTGCTTCTATTCGATCGTTCCCGGTTGCTTCTATTCGATCGTTCCCAGTTGCTTCTATTCGATCGTTACCCATTGCTTCGATTCTTCGTTCCCCAGTTGCTTGCGGTTCGATTGTTGATTTGATGCCGACGATTCGTTGCCGTTGTTGCCGACATTGTTGCCAAGTATCGTTCCCGGTGGCTTTGCCGACAATTCTATTCAAATAATATATGATAATTGAACAAAATGGGTGAGTATCTATTGATGTACTACATAGAGTAAATAATAACAACAGCATAATATGATAATGTACATGCCGACCGATTCGTAATTATCACCAACCAGGAAAATTCCCCGCACCTACAGTAGAAGATTTGTTGATTCCGATTCGATGGTCGCACCTACAGGGGAAGATTCGTTGCTTCCAATTCGATTGTTGCTTCGATGTTTTCGATTAGTTGCTTCCGATTCGCACTGCTTCCGATTCGAGGGTTGCTTCGATTGTTTCGATTAGTTGCTTCCGATCCGGTCCTATGAAAATAAGAAGAAAAACAGAGAGGAAATACATTATCAGTAATGCCGGTGGAGTGGAAGACCTATCAAATCAATTGCCGTTGCCGATGCCTAGTATCTCTCTCATTCTTACCTTTGCTTGTTCCGACGTTCCGACGTTCCGACAATCGACCCGATGAAATTGTAGTTGCTGCCGTAGAATACTTCTTACTCCATGTCACAAAAAACAGTACCTTGTTCCTGTTGATATAATTGCAAGGGACAAAGCCAGTTCATTGATTTCAAGACGTATATGTAAGGCTGCAGTCCAAACAATATCTATCCAGCAAATCCCCTTCTCGTCAAATGCTAACTACTTCTTTTCCAGTACAAGGCTGTTATTTCGGACTAAAATATCTGACAACAGATCCTCAGGCTCAAAAGAGGTTTTGGATCAAACGTTCTCGGACAGAGTGTTGATTACAAGAACCAACACCCTAGTCAAATAAGTCGGATGTAAGAAGGCAGATTATGAAGTGATTTTTTTTTGTTGCGAGGTAGATGGATTTTTTGTTGTGAGGTAGAAAAAGTGTTTTTTTTGTCGCGAGGTAGAAAAAGTGATTTTTTTTGTCGCGAGGTAGAAAATCAAATTACTGTGTGTTTGTGTGAGAGAGTTTTTTTTTCTCGTGTACAACTCTACAGGATTTTGTACTAGTGTAGATTTGTGTAGAATTCTACACATTTTTTGTACTAGATAATTCGTACGTACGAACAAAAAAAATCAATCTCGTACGTACGTTCGAAAAAGAATTCGAAAAAGAATCTCGTACGTACGACGTTCGAAAAAGAATCTCGTACATACGAGATTGTACGGTATGTATGTACGTTCGAAAAAGAATGTCGTACGTACGTTCGAAAAAGACAGATGTAGATTCGTAGACATTTTTGTACTAGATAATTTTCGGCAGGGGTAAAGAACTTGCGAGAAGTCCACATAAAAGAACCAATAATTACTGAATTTTTGAACAGGATGTAACCCTAACCATATTGGAAACAACTTTTCCACACAGAACGCCAAAAATGATGTGGTTTGACTCTCCAAATGGCAAACATGAGGGTATTTTGGGTGCAATTCCAGGGCACAAACTAACTTATTTTGTAATGACTCCAAAAGTATCCGGTCCAAGCAATGAATACATTCATCAGGACTCATTAAATGCATATTGGGAACAACTTTGTCACATAGAATGCCCAAAATCTTAAGGTTTGACTCTACAAATGGCAATCATGGGGGTATTTTTGATGCAATTCTAGGGCACAAACTGAGTAATTGGGTAATGACTCCAACAATATCTGGTCCAAGCCAGGAATACATTCATCATGACTATTCCAATGCATATTGGGAACAACTTTGTCACATAGAATGCCCAAAATCTTAAGGTTTGACTCTACAAATGGCAATCATGGGGGTATTTTTGGTGCAATTCTAGGGCACAAACTGAGTTATTGGGTAATGACTACAACAATATCTGGTCCAAGCCAGGAATACATTCATCATGACTATTCCAATGCATATTGGGAACAACTTTGTCACATAGAATGCCCAAAATCTTAAGGTTTGACTCTACAAATGGCAATCATGGGGGTATTTTTGGTGCAATTCTAGGGCACAAACTGAGTTATTGGGTAAGGACTCAAAAAGTATCTGGTCCAAGCCATGAATACATTCATCATGACTCATCCAATACATATTGGGAACAACTTTGTCACATCGAATGCCCAAAATCTTAAGGTTTGACTCTCCAAATTGCAATCATGGGGGTATTTTTGGTGCAATTCCGGGGCACAAACTAACTTATTGGGTAATGACACAAAAAGTATCCGGTCCAAGCAATGAATACATTCATCAGGACTCATTAAATGCATATTGGGAACAACTTTGTCACATAGAATGACCAAAATCTTAAGGTTTGACTCTACAAATGGCAATCATGGGGGTATTTTTGGTTCAATTCTAGGGCACAAACTGCGTAATTGGGTAATGACTACAACAATATCTGGTCCAAGCAATGAATACATTCATCATGACTCACCAAATGCATATTGGAAACAACTTTGTCACATAGAATGCCCAAAATGTTGTGGTTTGACTCTACAAATGGCAATCATGGGGGTATTTTTTGTGCAATTCCAGGGCACAAACTAACTTATTGGGTAATGACTCAAAAACTATCTGGTCCAATCCATGAATACATTCATCATGACTCATCAAATGCATATTGGAAACAACTTTGTCACATAGAATGCCCAAAATCTTAAGGTTTGACTCTCCAAATGGCAAACATGGGGGTATTTTTGGTGCAATTCTAGGGCACAAACTAACTTATTGGGTAATGACTCAAAAAGTATTGGGTACAAGCCATGAATACATTCATCATGACTCATCCAATGCATATTCGAAACAACTTTGTCACACAGAATGCCCAAAATGTTGTGGTTTGACTCTACAAATGGCAATCATGGGGGTATTTTTGATGCAATTCCAGGACACAAACTTACTTATTGGGTAATGACTCATAATGTATCTGGTCAAAGCCATGAATAAATTAATCATGACTCATCAAATGCATATTGGGAACAACTTTGTCACACAGAATGCCCAAAATGTTGTTGTTTGACTCTACAAATGGCAAACATGGGGGTATTTTTGATGCAATTCCAGGACACAAACTTACTTATTGGGTAAGGACTCAAAAAGTATCTGGTCCAAGCCATGAATACATTCATCATGACTCATCAAATGCATATTGGGAACAACTTTGTCACACAGAATGCCCAAAATGTTGTGGTTTGACTCTACAAATGGCAATCATGGGGATATTTTGGTGCAATTCTAGGGCACAAACTAACTTATTGGGTAATGACTCAAATAGTATCTGGTCCAAGCCATGAATACATTCATCATGACTCATTAAATGCATATTGGAAACAACTTTGTCACATAGAATGCCCAAAATCTTAAGGTTTGACTCTACAAATGGCAAACATGGGGGTATTTTTGGTGCAATTCCAGGGCACAAAGTAACTTATTGGGTAAGGACTCAAAAAGTATCTGGTCCAAGCCATGAATACATTCATCATGACTCATCAAATGCATATTGGGAACAACTTTGTCACACAGAAGGCCCAAAATGTTGTGGTTTGACTCTCCAACTGGCAAACATGAGGTATTTTGGGTGCAATTCCAGGGCACAAACTACCTTATTGGGTAATGACTCAAAAAGTATCCGGTCCAAGCAATGAATACATTCCTCGTGACTCATCAAATGCATATTGGGAACAACTTTGTCACAGAGAATGCTGGAAATGTTGTGGTTTAACTCTTGAAATGGCAAACATGATGAGGGTATTTTTCGTGCAATTCTAGGGCACAAACTGAGTTATTGGGTAATGCCTCCAAAAGTATCCGGTCCAAACTATGAATACATTTATCAGGACTCATCAAATGCATATTGGGAACAACTTTGTCACTCAGAATGCCCGAAATGTTGTGGTTTGACTATCCATATGGCAAACATGAGGGTATTTTTGGTGCAATTCAAGGGCACAAGCAGTCTCATTTGGTAATGACTACCAAAGTTATTGTACCAGGCCATGAATGCATATCACATGACTTACGAAATGCATGTTGGGAACAACTTTTAAATGCATATTGGGAACAACTTTGCCACACACAGTACAGACAATGTTGTGGTTTGTAGATACAAATGGCACACAAGACAGTACGGTATGTTAGGTGCAGTCTACAAGATTCTACATGTGACTAGAGGATTGAAATACATAACCTTAGTGTGATCAAAAGTTTCCCTTCTGAAAAAATTATGGCGCGGGAGGGCTGGCTGGCACAGGTACGTGATCTACTTCTACAAATATAACAGCGCGCCCAAAACCAGACAACACACAGAAGAAGTTAGGGCAAACAACATAGTACAGAACCCACGGAAAAACTCTACACACAAAACATCGTACACATACTACACAAAACACTGTACACACACACACACACACACACACACGACACACACAACACACAAAACACAAAACACCGTACACAACCCGACAAAATTATTAGTACACACACATAACCACACAAAAAGAAACACATGATTCTTGATCGGCACCGTATTCAGAAAATAAAATAAAAAAATATGAATGCTATTGGAAAGACACGACGAAGCAAAAAATCCGAGGGGAAGACCCTTCGAAACAACAAAACCATCCGGCCCGGTGATCATCAAAATACAGGGGACAACAACGGTAAGAAAAAAGAGTGAAAACAAACACCGCAATTACTAACAAAGTGAGTAACAGTAATACCACAACTATGAACGCATCAAAGGGCAACAGTAAAAAAAATGGTACCGACAACACAATTTCTACTACTACAAACACGGAAGAACAAAACACCATCAACCAGAGTAACGAACCAGCACTGAGCATTACCAACACAACCACCACTACAGTAACGAACCAACAGAAAGAAGGAACAAAAACCAATGTGGTAGAGAAAACATCTAACGGACAATGCTACAATTTAGAGGATGTTGCGGAACTTGTCATGAAAAAAATCCAATATGACAAATTGGCACAGGAAGTGGCAAAACACTTACGGCAACAAGAGAGGGAACCACATATAGGGGTGGGAAAGGTAGTAATGGTACCTAAACAAACGGAGGCAACCATGCAGGGAGAGGGAACTGATAATGCCGGCGACACAAGAGAACGAGCAGTAAGTACAATTACAGACGAATATGGGCTTATAATAGACAACGATATGCTTAAGGCTTTGAGTGATATGACTGAAACAGTGGACAAGCAGCTAAGGGATTACGTCAAAAAACATTGGTACCACAACATGAAGTTCCCTATCAATGACAAGGTAACGGCGCATGTAATAAAAAAAGCTGTTGGAGCAAGTGCGGTTATGAAGCCACCAAATATTCCACTTGCGTCATTCTGTTCCTTTTACAGGAAACGAGTAGGGACAGTACTGACTGCATTGAGGCACAACTCACAAACATTAGCGAGAAAAAACTGGATAGGTAAATACAGGTGGGAGAATTGGTTGTTGAAATTAGGAATTTTGGAATCTATTTTTGGTCCGACAACACTAACATGCTGCCCGTTGATACTGATGATACTCCGTACAGACGATTACAGAAAAGGTCGAGTCCCTATCACATTCCCTGGTACTGTGGCAGTTATTGAAGACACAGAATATGAGGACACAGGTATTTTAAACCCTAAATACAGAACATACAAAGACGCGGAAGATGAAGATTTTTATTATTTCGTTACAAGAATCATGTCGGCAATCAATCCGACAAATTCCAATTTCAAACAACGGAAGGAGAGGCACTTGCTGAGTGATATATTTACTATAGCAGATGAAGCATTTGCATTGGTACTGATCTACAATGAGCATCATGTATGGGTGAACCAGCAGCGGCGAAAGGGTGATGCCACGATTCCGCGACAAAAAAAAAATTCTGCGATTCAGACAGTGGAAGCAGAAATGGATGGATGGAGGAAGGACGTGAGTTGTTCAGTGACTTGTGCGACAAAATTGGCGAGATGCGAAAACACCCAGAAACAGGAAGGAAATTGGAAGAAATGATGAGGGAGAGATTTAGGAACGAAAGTTCAACAGATTACACCAACAATAAGCATGGCGATGCAAATATTACTAGTAGCAGCTCCACTAACTGTAGTGGACCAAAAAAGAAAAAGAAAAGAAACATCTATATTGATCCGGCAATAACAGCATCGATGAATGAAAGTTTATCTATTGGTGAACTAATGTAGAAAATAACAGTACATACATAATACAAACCTACTAATAATCTTGAACTTAATTTTGAGAATCTTAGAAATAATGGAGGATTCGTAATACGTTGCAATAGGAATAAATAAAGCATAATAGAATCTACATTTTAAAAAGGGAATATTGTAGTCGAGAAATAGAATTCACAATTAGGAGAGCAGAATTGAATTGTTGTTTGGTAGATTAATATTTTGGAATTAATACTGACTCAAGATTTCTTTTTTATTCGTGAATAGAAGTAAGTGTTGTTCGTACAGAATAATAATTCGGTTCTGCTAGAGACTGAAATAAATTATTTTTATTCGAGAGTAGAGTAATGTGCATCACGCGCACAGAATTGTTTTTTGTATTATTTTAAGGCAATAACTGGGGGTGGGAATTTCAGGGTGTCCAGAAATATTGCCGTGTTAAAATCACGCACAAAATTTGTGCGCGAGAAGTAAATTCGAACCCCGCGAAACAGTTCTCGGACGCTATTGCTTTTAGACGAAGCATCTCATTTCCGTAAATAATTATTTTGGTTCTGTTTTTAAAAGTTTTTAGTTGTATCATTTGTACCAAGGCTACTTGTTAAAACAGATTTTTTTAATATTTCTACATTTCCCCCCCAAACCCCCACAGTACCGGTACACTCCATCTACAAGGTTACGTTGTCAACTCTTAGGGTTAGTGTTAAACGTTCAACTAACAAATAAACCAATTTTGATGGATTATTTCCTAGGTTATTTTCCTGGGTTTTCCGGGGTTATTTCGTGGGGTTTTCTTCCGGAACCAATACCCACGACTGTCATGGGTACCAATCATGGGGTTTTCTTCCAGAACCAACTATACCCACGACTCGGTTCACGGAAATTTGAGGGAACAGTTGGGGGATCAACACAATTGCGGACAAAGAAAACACACACATACACACGTGTCGCGCGAGTGGGTTCCGGAGGGCCCTGTGCCGACTGATGCCTGATGCAACCAGATCTGTCGAGATCTGTGCCGCCTGATGCCATTGTTGTCGGTCTTCCTGCTTCTGCTTCGTGGTAAGATTACCGGTACTAGACCGCTTGTCCGATGCATCAGCGTTATAATCGTCAAGTCCAATGACAAGCTCTAATAGATTCACCGATGATCTACGGGCCAAAGTAGGCGACCAATGGGAGCGCGTAGTCCATCACAAATTTACGAAGGAACTGGCAGATGGTACTATCAACAGGGAAAGTGTCCGAAACGCTATTTGGTGCAGGATCATCGCTTTCTGGATTCTTTTGTAGTCTTGCTAGCATCTATTGTGGCGCATCTTCCCAGCCTTCCAGATCGGATCCCGGGATGCCAGTTCCTGGCGGTCATAACCGGCCCGGAAAACACTTATTTTGAGAGGTCCTTTGAAAAGTTAGGAATCTCGAAAGAAGAAAGAGATTCCATACCGGATGCAGGGGTGACACAAAAGTTCTGCGAACTCATGCGGAGGGCTGCGGCGAGTCGAAATCTGGAAGAAATGCTGGCTGTCATCGTCGTTTGTGAATGGTGCTATCTATCTTGGGGGCAGACCGTCCTAGAGGAGCACGAAAACAAAGGTGGAATATGCCGCAAAGATTTTGTTACATACGAATGGGTCGACCTACATTCGGGGCCGGCCTTTGAGGCTGTCATAAGCTACCTGCGGGAACTCTTGGACCGAGAGGGCGAAAGATTGAGATCCCATGCTTTATCTCTTGTATCATCACCATCTGAGAAAGAAGTCGCCATACAAAAATTGAATGCTTGCGAAAAGCGCTTCATGGAGGCCGTTCAGCTCGAGGAAGATTTCTTCAACTATGCCTACCAGAAAGATTGATTTGTACTTCGTAGTTAATTGAGCGAACTTTTCTTCAAGCAACAAAAATGAGAATCAAATTTATTTCGTTCAGTGCGTACCGGTACATATCCAGTAAGATCGTGCAGTTCGCGAAAGTGATGTGAACGAATGTCATTAGAGTAAACCAACCTCACCCGGGCTAGACTCTTATTATTATCATGCCTTGTTCCATGAGAGCTCAGCTGGATGTAGCCAAGAGATTAGCAATTGAATGCACACTCAAATCACATGTGCACAATTGAAGATAACAATTGTACGTTTTTCTTTGATGGGCTTGCAATCATTACAAACATCACAGAAGACAATAAGTAACTCTTTTCTTTATGAAATGCTGTGAAGTGGAAAACTATGCAATGCCATAGCATGGTAGCGACGCAAACAATCGTTTTATATTTGCACAAGTGCCCTGCCTACTTAATTTGCGTTCCAACGCAAATGCGATCCACGAACCAAAAACGACACATTCTTCAATGGATTACGAATGCATTACTCTTTCGATCAAGTCCGTGGCGCCGACGGCCATTTTTTTCTTGACACATAGGTTTTCGTTGTGGTAAGTGTTCCAAATTGAATACATTTCTCTTTCACTGCGTTACAATCTTGCGCAACCAATGTTCGAAAACGACTTAATTGTTCTCATTGCCACCACTCAAATAGCATTTGCAAGGGCAAATGCATCCATAACAAAACCAATTGCAGATGTTGATATAGCAGCCACCTTTGTCTTTTCAACACATATCTACGTCTCTCTCGAAAAAGATATAATCCAAATGGACCCACTTGGGCCAAAACATTTGCCTTTTGCTGGGGTGTAACCGTCTTGTTGACAAACTTAACGCCGTAGAGATCACTGTCCGTGAAGGCCTCACGCACACCTTGACTCAACGTCTTGGGTTTGACCTTGGTGATGACGGCAAAGTCACCAAAGTTTTGCTGATGGATCTTACTAGACTTGTTAAACATACTGTCATCTGCAACATCAGTTTCAAAGGAAAAGTCACAGCACAATTCAGCGCAACCACCAATAGCGCAGGGTCTACGGGTGGCGGCAAAGAGTTCAGTCTTGCCTGAAGCATCATTTGGATCAGCACGGTCCATCAATTGCACCAACTGGCTGGATGGATTCTCCAAGTAGACTAGCGCGCTCCCTCTTGCCGTTTAATGCACCTGCTTTACCGGTCAACTCTCCAGCATGCAAGGCTCCAATATCGCAACACCCCTCAGAGCAGGCCCAGCAGCAAAGCAGGGGCTTGGGACAAAGGCCCTGGCAACAGCAATTGCAGCCCTCGCGTTCATAGGTCATAAATGGAGAACCCCTGGGATCATAGGACCAATCAACTTTTTACCCTGGCTTGAATTCAGTGGCATCACTTCCAACCAAGTAGAACTTGACAAAGAGGGAGTGATTCGACGCGCAACAACAACGGGAGCAGCTATCTGATTCCTCCTTGATGATCTGTTGCTCCATGTTTTGTTGTTTTGTGTTGTGTTGTACCACAGTTTTTTAATTGCCGTACAAAAAACGAAGCAAAATACAATAGAATTGAATATGTAAGATGAATTGCAAAAGATCAAAATAACATCCTGTGTAAGAAGAAAGCAAACCCACTATGGCCTGAGATGAAAATGTCCCAGGAAGGACAGCTGATAGGTCCATTTTGATACAGGCTTAAACAACGATGAAATTGTTTTTCTCCTAATGATGATGAGGAGGAAGAAGCAATTGACAGCAAAGTTCCCCCTCTTTGAGCGTTGATAGAGAAGGCAACAACATACCTGTTGACGGTTCCCCTCCTGATTCAAACATGGCAATTACGACTCCAATTGATGGAAGGCATGTATCTGTTAATTTCCTTTTTAAAGTGGCTGCAGAGCTGACTCAATCCAAAGGCAAAGAAGAGCAACAGGAGCAATAGATACAGGCCGGTTGAGGTGCCGGTCTGCTGTTGTGGTCCAATTTTCCTTGATATCCACAACGGCTGAGCAGTTACTCAACCAGTTCTATTCTAACTACCAAATACTTGGCACAGTCATTAAGAGCTTAGATTTGTAGTTCTGCAATTGGTGCATGATGCAGATTACAAGGTTCAAGGTGTATATGATCAATTAATTTAAAGGTGTGAGATTAAGTGATTATCTTACTCGTAAGGAGCAAATATCTCTTTTAATACAGTGAAATACAGTGTTGCCGCTAATACAAAACACTGTAGAAAGCACTGTTTTACTATGTAATTACTAATGCATCAGAAGCAGGTTCTGAGTGAGTGAAGACTCTTCATTGTGTGCGCACCTCTGCTGGCTTTTCGTGGAAACACACAGCTTAATAACTGTGTTCTTCTAAAAGCATGAAAGATATGCCTTGTGCACGTTGCGCACAAGGAACTAGATCATGAAAACAAAACGAATCTCACTTCCGGTCACTTTAGGTCATGAAAACAAGAAATGAATCTTGTGTTCCGGTCACTTTAGGTCATGAAAACAAATGGAATCTTGCTTCCGATCTTAAGTATCGAATTTCGATCTTGAAAACAGAAAAGAATGTTCCTTTCCGGTCATTCTCTATGAGATATGAGCTGGATGTGGTCACTGGACCTATGCCTTTAAAATACACAGCCACGACCTGAGAAGAATATTCCAATCCTGCATGGGAAAGGTACATGGCCTACTGAGTCTCATTATTTCAAACACATAAATGTGCTAAAAAAACATATGACCCGGTCGGTCATATTTTCCATTTCTATCACATTTGGGACTTGCTCAATTGTTCAAGTTGCAGTACTGTACTGTATGTATGAATATATGTACCTAAGTTAGAGTACTGAGTGCATATGTACGGAAGGAATTTAATCGTATCAGACAAAGAAGTCAAGGTGAAGATCAAGTTAATGAAAATCATGCAAAATGATAGCATACCTGTAGTTGCAGAGAAGGAATTGTATAATGGGTTATCAAATCTGAGCGTCTTAATTTATTTTCATGAACAAAAGGAAATCTCATAAATGCCAGGTCAAGAGTCCTGAAGGACATTTATGCAGCTGCGCCTGAAATAGTACAAGGTGATGGCTTTGAACCTCATCTGATTGATTGGTGTTATAAGAAATCGATTGGTGCTGATGTTGCTGGTTGTAAATAAATCTATGTCTGGTCATTCCAAAAAGCACTCCATTCCCCATTAACCAACGTCACATTGGTCAACAAAGAAAACCTGTCTTTCCCCCATGCTGAAGACCCAACCTTACTGGTTCGCTATCCGGAACTATAAGGTAACATTGATATAGATGAACTCCACCACGGTCAATGGTGGATCAAAACTTGGGAAAAGAGATGAAAACCAGATTCAAATAAAGTGTTGGTGCCTATAATTCTCTGCATGGATGGAATCACAATCAACAATAGTGGTCAAACCACTCTTACCCCACTGAACTTGACACTTGGCATATTCAACACCTTAACTCAGAACGCTTGGCCGGATGCATGGGAGACTATATGTTTTCACCCCACAGGTACATGTGATAAGGTGACAAATCAATTGATAATGTGAGCAATCTTCACTCTGGCCTTTGTGCTGTGCTTTCATATTTGAAAGATGCCTGCTGTAACCTAACAGATGGTATTGAATGGTCTAATTTGCCGTGGAACAAGAAGAAATGGTCTGTTCAAATAAAATTTTCAGTTGCGTATTTCATGGGCGGTACTCCCCAGCATGACCAACTTTGTGGGCATTATCATACCGCCAATATGAAGATGATCTGTTGGCATTGCAATTATCCAAGGGTGATTGGTAATGATGCTCATGTCAATGTTCTGAAGGTCCCCATTTCAATCAAAACTGGGACAGTGAAGGTGTCTAAGGACAATATTGGGGAAGGGTATCATTCCATCTGTCTATGGATGATGTCCAATTTTACTGCTTCTGTGGTGGACGAAGGAGTGAATGTTGAACAGTATTTCAAAAATGTGTCCCACCACTGTGTATATAATGGTAATACATTTTATGATCTTGATTTTGGAGAGAACACACATAATATTCATCTAGTGTCACCATGAGGGGCTTCATATGCACCAACTTGGGTGCTCAAAGTGAGCAGCAGAGATATTCTGTGAGGATTTTTTATGAAATAACATGCGGCTACTTGGTGACATGGACAGGACTGTCGTCCGAGAACTGTTTCTCTACCCCCCGCGGGCTATCGCGCGGTATTTTTAAAATTCCCGACCCTATTTTTTAAATTTCCTATCTTTTTAGGTCGCGTGTCTACTAAAAAACCTCGCGCGTCGCACACCTTTACTTTTGAGACAATATCTCGTCACTCCTCAAATAAAATAACTATTTTAGGGTTAAGTATATCATTTTCTTTTCGTGACAAGCACTATTTTGTGTACAACTTATGCACGAATGACTTATTTCATCTTCTCAACATGTTGCCACCATACCGGTATAACGGGCTCCATCCCAAATCCTCCAACTCCAACTCAAATCCCAACTCCAACTCCAAGTCGAATCCACCCCAGGCGGGCTATTGCACTTAAGGGTTTGGTTCCTGTTTAATGGGAGGCAGATCCGTAGTAATTTCAGAAGCTACACTGTCGGAATCGTCACCAAAATCTGAATCGTTCTTCAATAACCCGGAAGGTGGATTGATGGTTACATTCGGAACGACTTGATGATTGCTATTAAATTCCTTTCGTACGTATGTAGAGGGAACCACAGGCCGGTACTTGAACTTACGTAGATTTCTACGTAATTTACAGTACTACAGCTGGAGTGGTACGATAATACCGACCGAGTCATACGCACCTCTGTAAGCAGGATTGGAATATCCTTCTTGAAGACCGAATGACCGGGAAGGCCCATACTTTCTGTAAACAGGATTAGAATATTCTTCTATCTATGGTAAATGACCGGGAAGGCCCATTCTTTCTGTTTTCACGACCGAAGTTCGATACTTAAGATCGGAAGCAAGGTTCGTTCACGATCAAAGTTCGATACTTAAGATCAGAAGCAAGGTTCCTTCACGATCGAAGTTCGATACTTAAGATCGGAAGCAAGGTTCTTTTTGTTTTCATGACCAAAACAAGGTGAATTGCCTGGTTCCGGTATAGCCATTTTGATACTCCCAATCATGTGTTTCGATACTCATGATCAAACGGGAGGTTCGAAGAAGCTTCTTGTAACAGCTGTTTCGACGATTACGATTAGAAGGAAGCTTCTAATCGAGAAGGAAGCTTCTCATGATAGCATGTGATTCTACAGTGCTGTACGATTAGCGGTGTACTGTATTCATCGCTGCACTAAAAGAGATATCATGCTCTCCAGCAAGATTACTCTCTTTATCTCATACTTTTAACATTCAACTGATTTATATCCCAAAATTCACACTAGTTGCTACCAACTACTTGTAATCTACATACTAAGGTCTGTCTTGCTGCAATCTGAATAAGTCACAGCGAGAAGAGATCTGGCGTTTCCCTAGTCTCGCCTGTAGTCCGATTATCCGTTGCCGAAAGTATCCAAACACAATTGTCACGCGTAGAGTACAATCGTTCGTCTACTAACACACTAACGCAGCGTTGCTGTTCTTCAGAAGCCTTTGAATCAGACTCTCAACGGATGGGATTCAGAAGGAAAATAATAATTGCTAGGTGGATCGACGATTCCATTGTTAACATCTGGATGATTGCTTTTTTGTGCACAAATCTTACGAATCTTTCTTTTGTGTCGACGCACGGATTCCTAAGTTGCCATTAGACAAGAACAAGGGACAGACACGACTGCAATGCGAACGGAACACCATCTACATCGACATCGACACGAACATCAACCAACGACTCCACGATAGCAAAAGACGACCGACTCGTTCCTGAACAACCAAACCAAACCAAACATTCCAAACCCTACCTTAGTATTGTTAAGTCGTGTTTGTGTGTGTGTGTGTGTGTGTGTGTGTGTTGTGCCACCAACCCGTTAATACCGGCACGAAGAGGAGAACAATTATTGTTGCACTCCACTCTGCTCCGTTCCGCTCCGTTCTGCTCGCTGCTAACAATCATTGAAAGCAACAGAAAGCACGACAACATCAACCGCGAATATGACAACGGCGATAGCAACAACAGTCCGCGTCCGGCCATCGGCGAGCAGCAGCGTTTCTGAGTGCGACCATGACGACGACCGCAGCGACTCAGCAACAATAGCAGCAACAATAGCAGCAACAATAGCAGCAACAGCAGCAGCAGCAGCGACGACGTCGACAGCAATGTCGTCCTCCTGTTACTACGAAACCATCGTCAACGACCTGTGACGGAGGCTGGAAACCTGCGGCTATTACACCCCCAAGTTGTCACCGTGGTTTCTCCGGTGGGCGATGGGGAAACACGAGGAGCAATTCAATCGCGCGAACGCAACCGTGGGCTCGTTTCAGTGTCGGTTACGGTTTCAAACCGAAGCCTTCACAGACGTCCTGGTAGCACGAGTCATGGGGGGTCCGTCCCAAACTGCGAAGGATCCGATAACAACCAAAACCACAACCAAAACCACAGGGGAAGAAGAACACAGCAATGAAAATGGGGAGACGCGGGACAACGACGAGGATGACAAGAGTGACAATCAAAACAAGAACGAGACACGCGGTGCACTCAATGCAAATGACGACGAGTCGGACGACGCAGACAAAAACAACAACAGCAACAACAACAGCAACAACAACAGCAACAACACCAACACCACCAACAACAATGGCAACAACAACAATGACAACAATGACAACAACGACAACAACGACAACAAAGAAAATGGCAACAACACAGACGATGGTGATCATCCTCGTCGCAATGCCAAACCAACAACAACTCCTGCCAACTCCTGCCTGCTGGTCACCAAAGCCTTGCTCCGGGGGGACCCCGGAAAATATCTGCCGGCTATCACCGCGAGTCTCTCTGCCTGGGCATCCTTGGTGGTGGCGGGGAACTCCAACTCCAACGCTGATCCCATCTCCCCAGCCGTCGCGAAGTTTTGGGTGTCCCTCCTCGTCGATCCCTCGGCACCGCTGGAGCTCCACGATTGCCTCTTGAACGCCTCGCTGGACGTCATCACCGTCACCCTCGTCGTCGTCGTCGTCGTCGTGCCAGATTCACGGTCGCCGTCATGGTCACCAACGGCATTGCCTTCGACACGGGAGTTTCTAGAAGCGGTGATCTCAGAGCCGGTCTTCTCCCTGTCCAGCCCGACGCTCTTGCCATCGTTGTCGCCGTCTTCTTCTTCCTCCTCCTCTGTCATCCGGCGAGCCTCGTTTGCGATTCGATTCCTTTTGTGGAGCTGCTGCTCGGCGCTGCCGCGCTCGGACAGGAATGCCCTGGTGCGTGCTTTGGAAACCTCCGGCGCCCTAAAGTGGCTCACCAGGGTTCTTTCCACCGGAACGGGGGACAACAACAACAACAACAACAGCAACAGCAACAACGACAGCAACAACGACAGCAACAACGACAGCAACAACGACAGCAACAACGACAGCAACAACGACAGCAACAACGACAGCAACAACGACAGCAACAACGACAGCAACAACGACAGCAACAACGATAGCAACAACGACAGCAACAACGACAACGACAGCGACAACGACAGCGACTACCACGGCCGGCTACGCTTGCTGGACGTGTTGCTGGAAGAGTGTATCCAGAGCGTGGATTGCGTTGGTGGATTCCCGGTGGCTTTGCCGACGATCCTATGCAAATAATATATGATAAATGAACAAAATGGGTGAGTATCTATTGATGTAGTACATAGAGTAAGTAATAAAAACAGAATAATATAATCTACATGCCGATCGATTCGATGCTGACGTTGATTCGATCGACGCCGCACCTTCAGTGTGATGTGTTGATGCAAACGTTTCCAATCCGTTGCTTCCGATCCGACGCCGCACCTTCAGTGTGATGCGTTGATGCCGACGTTTCCAATCTGTTGCTTCCAATCCGGTCCTATGAAAATAAGAAAAACAGAGAAGAAATACATTATCAGTAATGCCGGTGGAGTGGAAGACCAATCAATTGCCGTTGCCGTTGATGCCTATCTCTCTCATTCTTACCTTTGCTTGTTTCGACGTTCCGGCAATCGTCCCGATGAAGTTGTTGTTGCTGCTGCCGTAGATCCCGATGAAATTGTTGTTGCTGCTGCTGCCGTAGATTACTTCTTACTCCTACGTCACGAAAAACAGTATCTTGTTCCTGGTGATATAGATGCAATGGGAGGTTTGTTGCTTTCAAGACGTATATGTTTGTGGGCCAATTCAAACAACAATATCTATCCAGCCATTCCCCTCTTATAGAATGCTTTCTATTGTCATGCAGTACAAGGCTGCTATCACGCGCTACGTTTGTGATAGCTTCAGTAGCTAACCTACTTGTAGTAATGGGTGTGAAATGCTTGTAGTTCATTGGTGGGTTGGTGGGTTAAGCAGAGCTAGTTTGCTTTGCCCACACACACTGGCGTACAGTCAGGCTTAACAGCGTGGGCGGTTAAGCCTCTGGCTGTTAAGCCTTTTCTGCGGGCGGGCGTGGTGGGCTATTTAATTCTACTACTAATCGTTTTAGGAGCAAAAGAGTGAGCTGTGGGCTTGTATTCTGCTGGGGGAATCCTCTACAGGCTTGTTAGCGCTTAGCCTGTATTTGCAGAGATTTGCTTGCGCTTAGCCTGTATTTGCAGAGATTTGCTTGCAGAATTTGATGCTTGCAGAATTTGATGCTTGCAGAATTCGTGTAAGATTCTTACTGTACCTACGGGGAACGTTCCGTACCGATGTTGCTGATTGCTGATACAGTGAGATCTTTCGCGAAGTACGTGCGCTGTATACTCAAGGTGGTTCCCCGGTCTGCTGGTCTGTACTTCACTACCATTCCCCTCATCCGGTTTGCTACATCAACTATCACGCGCTACGTTTGTGATAGCTTCAGTAGCTAACCTACTTGTAGTAATGGGTGTGAAATGCTTGTAGTTCATTGGTGGGTTGGTGGGTTAAGCAGAGCTAGTTTGCTTTGCCCACACACACCGGCGTACAGTCGGGCTTAACAGCGTGGGCGGTTAAGCCTCTGGCTGTTAAGCCTTTTCTGCCATTGGGCCATAAGCCACCGGGTGGGAACGGCGTGGAGAGCGTGAGCGAGAGCGTGAGCTTGGAGCAGAGTGAGGGAGGGAAGAGGCGCCAGGGTTGTTTGAGGTCGATCGAACGAGGGTTTCGATCGTACTAGTCATCTTGCTTCTACAGGAATCTTCTCGCACGAATGAATGAATGAGACGTGAATGAAGTAGAATGAGACACGAATGAGACACGAGTGAATGAATGAGATGCGAATGAATGAATGAATGAGTCACGTGATCGATCGTACGAGTCATCTTGCTTCTGTAGGAATGGACTAACATGATTGGAGATGGGAATGGAAGTGGGAATGAGAATTTACCACTTACCGGTTCCGGTTCTCCTTCTTACTAAAAATAGACCCTTATGTACCAATTCTACGGGGCGCAAGGTAGACCCCTACAGCCCATTGGTACAAGGGCACGTGCAACACACCGGAGTATTAGCGGGCCGGTGCAATATTAGTGATTTAGTGTGTGTGTTGGAGTGTTAACAGACCGATGCACCAATTTTAGTGATCTTAGTGAAAGAGCAATTTTCTGCTCACAATCTTAGTAACAGAATAACTCAATGTGATAAACAAACAACCAATTCAATAGCCAAAACACCAATCTTCTCCTGCATCGTTCAGGGCCCTTCAAACATACTTCAAAGTATTCCGAAGCGCTCTGGAATACCACCAGTGAGGAGTTGGCACCAAAGCTACATATCAAATACATCGACGACGACGACGACGACGACGACGATAACAAGATATTCGCAACGGCGAAATTGAAGACAGTAGAGGAAGTGAGAAGAACTTCATGAAACAAACCAAACGGACACAAAAAATACAGCAGGATCGGTATCGCCACATCAGAAGCGATCGGGCCGATTAACACAACGAAAAGATCCCCAAGAAGAGACAACAGCAAAGACGGAATACTCCAAGAGTGGACACACATACAGCAGGATCGGTATCGCCACACCAGAAGCGATCGGGCCGATTAACATCAAATAAAAGATCCCCAAGAAGAGACAACAGCAAACGACGGAATACTCCAAGAGCGGACGCAGGATCGGTATCGCCACACCAGAAGCGATTGGGCCGATTAACATCAAACAAATCAAGGAGCCGATTATTCGACCGATTAACATCAAATACAAGGAGCCGATTATTCGCCACACCAGAAGCGATAGGACCGATTAACATCAAACAAATCAAGGAGCCGATTATTCGCCACACCAGAAGCGATAGGACCGATTAACATCAAATACAAGGAGCCGATTATTCGCCACACCAGAAGCGATAGGACCGATTAACATCAAATACACACTATCGACACACCAGAATCGATAGGGCCATCGACATACCAGAATTGATTGGGCCAATTACATATTTTCTGTCGGAATAGGAGTACGACAATTTGCGGAATACGTCGAACGAAAATACGCATCAATTTGCAAAATACAGATCGGAATACGGATCGGAATACGACTAGAATACAACAATTTACTTTGCTCGGATCGGAATACGGATCGGAATACGACTCGAATACGACAATTTTATATAACAAGCAGTAATCAGCATTCAATTTCAGCCTGCAAGTGGGGGAGCCGACACTGCAATTCACTTGCAACCTGAATTCGAGCAACGGATACGGAAATACGACAATTTACTTTGTATAGGAATACAACAATTTACTTTCAGTACAACGGATGGAGGAGGATCAACCAACCCGGCATCAAGAGATAGAGATCGCCTTTTCTACAGAAACGCCAGAAGAAGAAGAAGAAGAGAGCAGCGTACTGTCAAGTTCAGAGAGCAGTAGCGGCACAAGCATTGGAAGCGCAAGCAGCGTCCACACGAAGGACTCGAGCAGGAAGACAAAATACAAATACAAGATGGTGGAGTATGCGGATAGCCAAGTGCCCACATTGGCAAAGGGGGATGAGAGCAAGTTCGAGCGTTGGTACACTCAGTTTGAAGCATTCTCGGATAACAGGAAGTACCGGGACATGTTGTCTACCAAGCCACATAAGGACCTACCTCCAGAAGGAGAGCTTACACCCCGAGAGGACATGAGTACCGCACAGAAGAAGGCCTACCGGTACCACAACAAAGCACTGAATGATCTGTACAAGGCCTTTGCCGACAACAGGACAGGCCTAGCCATCATGGAGAAGTCCAAGATCGATAGGGGGGCTACAGTTGAAAAGAATGCAGAGCTCCGGAAACAGTGGCCCCGAGGTAGAGTACACCAAGTGATCGAAGAGCTCATGAGGGAATACAGGAAAATGAACCAGTCCCGGGACCAAGAGCAATTGGAGATTGATCTAAGGAGTCTAAAGTTGACCATTGGCGCCTCTCCACAGGATTTGATTGAGGACATCTACGAGTTGCAAAGGAAATACCACTACAAATCCGTCCAGCCCACTTTGGCACAACTCATTGTGGCCTACAAAGCTGCCCTACCGCCCTACCTACTGGTGCAGCTTACACCCTTCATTGATTTGCTGCAAGCCAATGGAACCTCTGAATTGGAGTTTTGGGAGGCTCTCAATGTCCAAGCCAAAAGTTTGTACGACTCAGCTCGGAGTATCCAAAGCCGGGGTGGTAACGCCAAGGAAATGAGTTTGTTTGGTGCTGAAACAGCCGATTTTGCTGATCCAAGGGACAAGTGGTCCACCAACGCAGTTTGTTATTGGTGCAAAGAACAAGGTCACAAAGCATACAACTGTCCTAAACGCACAGCAGGCAACCCGAAAGTGGACAACAACGACAACGGCAACAATGGCAGCACCGGCAATAACAACAACAACAACAACAACAACAACGGAAACAACAACAACGGAAACAACAACAACGGAAACAACAACAACAACAACAACAGCAATGGAGGACAGCACGGACGTCCCAAGTGCAGTATATGTGGTGGAAGACATAGAGACGTAATGTGCTGGGAAGATGACAAGAATGCGCATCAACGACCACCCAATTGGAAACCAAAGAAGAAAAGTGATATGCAAGGAGCTGTGATCGATTTCGATTTTCATCTTTGAGTGACGAGTCCATCTATCCTTTGAAGCAGGGGAGTGTGTTTGAAGTCGATCGAACGAGGGTTTCGATCGTACTAGTCATCTTGCTTCTACAGGAATCTTCTCGCACGAATGAATGAATGAGACGTGAATGAAGTAGAATGAGACACGAATGAGACACGAGTGAATGAATGAGATGCGAATGAATGAATGAATGAGTCACGTGATCGATCGTACGAGTCATCTTGCTTCTGTAGGAATGGACTAACATGATTGGAGATGGGAATGGAAGTGGGAATGAGAATTTACCACTTACCGGTTCCGGTTCTCCTTCTTACTAAAAATAGACCCTTATGTACCAATTCTACGGGGCGCAAGGTAGACCCCTACAGCCCATTGGTACAAGGGCACGTGCAACACACCGGAGTATTAGCGGGCCGGTGCAATATTAGTGATTTAGTGTGTGTGTTGGAGTGTTAACAGACCGATGCACCAATTTTAGTGATCTTAGTGAAAGAGCAATTTTCTGCTCACAATCTTAGTAACAGAATAACTCAATGTGATAAACAAACAACCAATTCAATAGCCAAAACACCAATCTTCTCCTGCATCGTTCAGGGCCCTTCAAACAAGGGTGCCTCAAAGAGAGCTGCCAGCAGGAGTGGGGTCCGCAGCCAGAACCCATTCCTCAGGCAGGAAGGAGTATGTTCCATTGTTGAACATGACAGAGGCAAGATTCTTGAAGATGGGGAGGGATTGCTGATGTAAGTAGCGCATCATGCAGTCACTGTGCCATCTGGCAAGGAGCTTGATGACATTAGAGTCGCATTTGCCCTGGAGCAGGGCCATTGCCCCTCCTGCGCGAAGGGAGCGAGCAGAGATGGCTGCAGGGGCAATGCCAGTGGTAGGGTAGAGGGTCTGGGCATAGACTCTCAGGGAGGAAGTGACAGTTGCTGCGCGAACAAGGGTAAGGACCCCATTGTCGAAGTAACTGGCAAGCGTGAGGGAGGGACCGAAGGGAGCGCTGGAAGAGCAACAGCTTCGGAGGTGAAGGACTTGGCGCGCACAGGCGGCAACGGGGCAGCATAGTGAGTCACCACTCCTGGCATGCGCCACTACTTCCCCTTTGTCGCCATTCTTCTGGGTGGTGAAGGTGAGCGTGACAGAGGTAGCAGCCTGGAGCTCATGTGCAGGGCCATCGTGGTGGACGATTTTGGAGTCAAGGTAGAAGGAGACGTCTTGTAGGTGGAAGGCTTGGTCATCCGTGGTAGTACCAGTGTACTCACCAGGTCGGAGACAGAAAAAGAAGGCGATGCAGATCATGTTTGCGATGGCTTGTCAGGTGGGGGAAGGGGACTCGTGGTATGCAAAGTGGAGGGCATGCATCACGAGGGTGATGGGGACCGGCTTGACCCGGGAGGGGGCCGGGTCCAGCTTGGCATATGCCTTGAACTGGGCAGTTAGCCGGAAGTCAAGACTGTCGGTGGAGTTGGTGCGAGGGTCTTTGGACCCCAGGCGGGCGAGCGTCTGGCCCACTGACCGGATGGTGTCTGATACTGTGCGAGATCGGATGGGCTTGTGGCTACGTGAGAGGTTGCCATCATGGAGTCGTTTGGCAAAGACTTGGAGGATGGGGATTGGATCCTGAATGGACTGGAGGCGCGGGTCAAAACCTTGAGACAAACAGAATTGAACCCATTGGTCCCAATGGGCATCCTTGCGCTTGGCATAGAGCTCAGTGACTGAAGCTCGCATGGTCTTCTGGACAGCGCCAAGGTCAGCGCGGAATGCATGGGCGGCCGAAGGTGGCATAAGGTCCAGGGCAAGTCCTGTGGGTAGGTGGTGTTAAAGTGATGGAGCAAGGCAGTGTCAGAGAGTTCAGATCGAGAGAGGAGGTCCGCCAGGTGGTTAGCGGGGCCCGGGATGTAATCCCTAAGGGGGACATATTGAAAGAGGCGCTGGTGCAGAGACTGGAGCCGGAGGAGGTAGGCTGCAGGGCCTGTGGTGGTAGTGGCGCCTTTGCGTTGCCAATAGACAGCTGCGGTGTTGTCATAGCAGTTGTGGGTGGTGCGGGCGTGGACACAAGCAGCCTGAGCTAGAATATCATTGTGGGCAATGGAACCGGCGAGCTCGAGGTCACTGTTGGTGATGGAGCCCTCAGGATTGTCAAAGAAGACGAGCTGGGCTGAGATCCACGTGGGGAACGCATGCCGCCACATGACGGGCTGCACGGCGCCCGTGGGAAGGGGGACAAAATGGACGCCCCCCATGCCCAAACCCGAAACATCGCAGGCGCCCAAGGTGGCAGGGAAGGTATCGGGCACGAGTTCGGCAATGGAGGTAGGACGGTTGGAGAGATCCTTGGCAAGCCATTGGAAGTCGCGAAGGAAGCTGTGGACGCGCTTGGTGAGCCGGAGGCGCTGCCTGCCCGGTTCCTGGTGTCTGAAGGCTTCTTGGAGAATGGAGAAGAGGCCAATGGAGCCCGGAATGGCCAGCGCCATTGACCGGAGCTCCCCAAGGACTTGGTGCCATTGCTTGAGGGGGACATGGCGCTGGGTGGGTGAGATGGAGTGGAGAATCTCGTGGAGGCGGGCCACCCGATGGGGAGGAAGGCTGATGGTTTTGTTGACGGAATCGATGAGCCAGCCGAGGATGACTTTCTTGGTGGTCCAAGTGGCGTCCCCTTGGAGCATTTTCTTGAGGGAAGCAGGCTCCTGCCGGAAGGGAGTGTCAGTGGCATCCAGGGGCCGGAAGACTGCGTCAAGGGATTGGAAGAGAACGCGCTTGATGGCGCGGCGTGTCCATTGGTTGCCCTGGGCAAGGCCACAGAAGTCATCCACATAGACATCCCAGTAGCGAACCGGCAACTTGCTGGGAGTGGTGCTACTAGGGGGGATGAGGGGCGGCTTGGAGGCCGTAGGGGGAGGAGGAGGCGGCGTCTGGGGGGCCGGAGAGGGTGGCTCAGTGGGAGGCGCGACGGGGATGGTTTCAGATGGGAGATCCAACTGATGGGGGGTGAGCCGGGCCTTGGCAAGTCCGGTGGCAAGAGTGGCATTGGCCAAGTCGGAAATGGTTTCGGTGAAGGCACAGAAGTTGGGAGGACTGGATTTCCACCCCATAGGGTTGGTGAGTGGGATGCCAATGAGCGGAGCTTCCCCGGGGCGAGAGGGGAACAGGACTCCTAGCTTCATGGTGTCGTCCGGGTGCAATCGGACGCGGTAGAAGCCATCGGCGAGGTCAATCTTGGACATATACACTGGACCAAACCTGTCGTTGGCGCGGTGCAGTTTGGTGAGGAGGCGCGGGAGGGCTCGGCCAAACTGCATGGCGTCCGCAGGGGCAAGAGGGATGGTGTCTTGGTTGACGTCCGAGTAGGTGTAATCGGATATCATGCGTGGGCGTCGGCCTTGTTGGGGGACTAAGCCAGGAAGGTCGTGGATGAGGCTGGCGGGGAGAACAGTCCATTGCGGCATACTCCTCGCGCAGGAAGTCAATGCCCTGGTGGGAGGATTGGTGAGGACCCCGTTGGAGGGCAGCTGCAATCCGAGGTGGATCCCAAGAGGGCCCGGACATGGGGGCGGGGGTGCCGTCCGTGCCAAAGCGGTCAAGGAGGCTCCCCGCTGGATGGGGGATGGTTGCTACATCAGGATGGATGTCACCCCTTCCTCGGATGGTCTGGATGAAGTCCCCCCAGCTAGTGCTGTGATGGTAGGCAGTGACAGCCCGGTTGATGTGCACGTCCAGCCGGTCGACGGGGTAGAGGGATGTAGTGATGAGGGGAATGGAGAGTGGGGCCGGGCTGAGGGGCGCTGGCCTAGGCGTGGGGGTGACTAAGAGCTTGCGCCTAGGCAATGGGTTGGTGGGGTTGACTAGGAGCGTCGGCCTAGGCAATGGGTTGGTGGGGTTGACTAGGAGCGTCGGCCTAGGCAATGGGTTGGTGGGGTTGACGAGGAGCTTGGGCCTAGGCAACGGGGGGGCAGTGACGAGGAGCTCTGTCCTAGGCAATGGGTGGGGGGGGAGGACTAGGCGCTTGGGCCTAGGCAACTTGGCAGTGACGAGGAGCTCGGGCCTAGGCAAGGACAAGGTGGAAGTGGAGGGGGATGCAGGGAGAGGGGATGCCGAAGCCGTAGGAGGGACTAGGGATTCGGGAGTAGGTGGGGGGGAGGGGGGGTTCTTTGAACCTGTAGAACGTTTGGGAGGCACATACAAGGCAAGAGGAGTACATGCGCGCGCGGGCGGTTTGTGCTTACCTAATTCATGTGTGATTCGGAAGGGCGGAGATGGAGGCGTAGGTAGTCGTCGGGAGGAAGGCAGAGCCCCCCTCGGTGAGTGAGAGGGCAGGGTCAACGCGCCAAAGGGGCGCTTGCCATTTGGTCAGACACCAAAGGCGGCTTGGCACCAAGTCCAGACTTGGTCCTGTTCACTGCTGGTGATGGCACCATGGTCCTGGATGTTCCTGCAGTTGGTGTAGCAGGTTCCTCGAAGGTGATAGGAATGGCACCTTTCTTTGCCATCTGGACGAGTCAAGGGAATGGTACCTTTTTCTTTCATGGTAGCGATGACTTCCCTCAGTCGGGCGCGTAGGACTTTGTTGGCTACCCCCGCCGTTTGTAGCCGGGGATCCAGGTTGGGGTTGGAAACTCGGGCACCTCCGGCGGAGCCTTGGTTGGGGCTGGGGGTAGTCTTGCCGGGCTTGTTGGTGGTGCCTGGGGTTGCAGCAGGGGCAGCCACGGCAGCTACGCGACGCGGGTGCCTCAGAGCCGGCACATTGGTGACATTGGGGAGCCAGTAGAGGTTCTGGGTGATTCTGAAGGCTTGGAAGTCCTTCCCAAAGTCGGGGGAGGGGACAGTGAAGGTTGATCCCCATTGTTCCTCGAGCCAACCTCGCCCCGGATTTGGAAGTAGTATACCACAATGGAGGGGGTGATGAGCTCCCCCAGTTCATCGGCAATTGCTCGGCGGAGGGGCATTTGCTGGAGCTTGAGCTTGGCGAGTCCATTCTGGTAGCCCTGCACGACTGGGTGATGCATGCCTAGAATGGTGGCCAGGACGGCGAGATAGCTTTCCAGTTGGGTGGTAGCTTCAGTCCAGTCGATGTGTAGGTATGCCTTGGTCTTCTGGAGCTCCAGGGAGTCCTTCAAGGTGAGGGAGTTGCCTTCGGTGGAGATCATGGTGTCATAGGCCGCCACGGTGGCTGCAGCTTCCTGTTCCCGCTTCAAGGAGGCGGCAGATCCACTGGGGGGAGTGAACGCCAAAGGGAATATGCCGTCCGCCACGTCAAAGGGGTCAGTCCCATGAAAGTTGCCATCTTGGAACTTCTTGAGTGCCGCCGTGGTGACCAAGGGTGCCTGGATGAGGAACTCGGCGGCGCATGTGGCTACCTGGCTCTGGAAGATCATATGGGTCTTCTTGTGCTTGCCTTTCTGTGCCCAGGCTTGGTATATGGGGGGTAGGTCGGCTTCCTCAAGCTTGCCACACAGCAGCAGCAAGCGCTGGGTGTACAAGGGGCCCCAGGTATTCTTGACCGTGGCAGGGGGCCGACGTTGGTCTAGGCCCTCACTGAGCTTGAGCTGTTGATTGGCAAGGGCGGTGAGGGTAGCTGCCAGCGTGGGATCGACCCCGGCCGGTTGGCCGGGTGCCGGCGGCTGCCCTGGATGGGGGGGTTGCTTCAAGCCCGGGAGGTCCCGGTATAGTACCTGATTGCGCATGTACAAGATCAGACCGGGCTCCCCTCGAAAGGGGGTGCCGGGTGTGGCGAAGTGGACACCTCCATCAACGATGGTGGGGTCGGTACCGGCAGCTCGGAGGGTATTCAGTAGGGGGGCGCAAGTGAGTGCCAGGTTGAGTGTGTCAAGGTAGGGGTAGATGATGTTCAAGGCTTGGATTGGACTAAGGCCCTTGCCTAGGAGTAGGGGCACCAATTGGAAGGGGATGAAGCAGGCCTTGAAGGGGGTGATGACTTCCATGTGAGGATCATCGCCTATCACCATGGGGATCATGTGGGAATGGTGAGCATGCTTGATGACGTCGAGGTGGCGGTCAAGGGACAGCACCAAGGTCTCGGGCGCCTTCGATGTCATCCAGGTAGCCAAAGGCCTTGCCCTTGTTGGTACTTGGCGCGGTCAAGGGCCCCGGGTACTTCCGAAGGCCATGCACCAATCGGAGGCGCGCCTTTCCAAAGGTGTCGGTCAGGAATATTCCTAGGGCCCCCACAGCTTCTGGTTCGAAGAGGTCCAAGAGCCAGCCCAGGAGTATGGGGGTGGCTGTTTCCTCAGCAAAGTAGTCATAGATGGTTTGGTAGGCTAGGTCCCGGGCAGGTCCCACTCCAAGGGGACTGGGGGTGCTCTGGTAATACGCAGTGTAGGTCAGCATGTTGGAGCTGGTGATCGGAGTAGTCGGTATTGGAATCTCCGGGCTGATTGGAGGTGCGGATTGTTGGCAGCTTGGTGCGTCAGTCAACTGGAAGCGGTGGAGGTGCAACCTAGGGAGCTTGGCTGAATCGATCGGCTGGAGGTGCAGCCGGTGGCCAAATTGATTAGCGCGCTTGGTGCGGTATGGAGGTGTGAGGAGGCACTTGGAGGTGCAGAGTGACGTCGGAGTCGCTAGTCTCTTTCAAGCGCGAGTCGACCAATTTGATTCGCGGACGCTTGGAGGTGCGGACTATCGGAGAAGTCGACTGGACGCTTGGAGGTGCGGACTCTCGGAGAAGCCGACTGGCGGAGTAGACCGTATCTTGGTAGCTCACTCGGAATCAACTGGAGGTGCAAGGAATAGCCCGTATCTTGGTAGCTCACTCGGAATCAACTGGAGGTGCAAGGAATCAACTGGAGGTGCCGACCGGTAACCCAATCGATTCACGGACGCTTGGAGGTGCGGACTATCGGAGAAGTCGGTGGAGGTGCAGACTGGTGACCAAATCGATTCGCGGGCAACTGACTGAAAGCCCGGATTGTGGACTAGCGGAGTAGTCGGTATCTTGGAAGAATCGACTAGGGGTCCGCGGAGTCGCCGGTCTCTTTCACGCGTGTCAATTGATTCGCTTCTCGTGTGGTGTCTATCAAGGCCGGGCCTATGGTAAGGTGACAAAGGGGAGCTGTTGAGGTGTGAGTGTGTTAGTAAGAGACTGACTGCTGTATGGGTACACTAGGCAATACTAGGGGACCAGGTACACTAGGCAAGGCTAGGGGACCAACAGATAGGCTTGTCGTACGGGTACAATAGGATAACTATTGGACCAGAACGCGTTACCTATTTATTTATTCTACTACTACTAATCGTTTTAGGAGCAAAAGAGTGAGCTGTGGGCTTGTATTCTGCTGGGGGAATCCTCTACAGGCTTGTTAGCGCTTAGCCTGTATTTGCAGAGATTTGCTTGCGCTTAGCCTGTATTTGCAGAGATTTGCTTGCAGAATTTGATGCTTGCAGAATTTGATGCTTGCAGAATTCGTGTAAGATTCTTACTGTACCTACGGGGAACGTTCCGTACCGATGTTGCTGATTGCTGATACAGTGAGATCTTTCGCGAAGTACGTGCGCTGTATACTCAAGGTGGTTCCCCGGTCTGCTGGTCTGTACTTCACTACCATTCCCCTCATCCGGTTTGCTACATCAATTATTTCGGACTGAAATATCTGAGAACGGATCGTTGTGCTCGGTGAAGAGGGTTGGATCCCACGTTCTCGGACGGAGTGTTGATTGCAAGAACCAACACTATACTCAAATAAGTTGGATGTAAGAAGGCAGATTATGAAGTGATTGTTTTTTTTTGTCACGAGGTAGAAAAAGTGATTTTTTTGTCGCGAGGTAGAAAAGAAAATTAAAAGAAAATTACTGTGTGTGTGTGTGTGTGTGTGAGAGAGAGAGATTTTTTTTGTCGCGACGTTACTGTGTGTGAATGTGTGTGTGTGAGAGAGAGCTTTTTTTTTGTCGCGACGATCGAAATCGATTGATCGATACGTACGATACCATCTAGGATACTTAAACTTCTGTAGAATTCTACATGTTTTTGTACTAGTGTAGAATTCTACACGTTTTTTGTACTAGATAATTCCTAGTATTAAATCCGCGTAGGTTTCTACGCCTGTAGATTCGTACACGCTTACTAGAAAATTCCTAGTAGTTAACCTGCGTAGGTTTCTACGCAAGAAAATTTCTACACGCTTTTCGTACTAGATACATACTAGTATTGAATCAGCATAGGTTTCTACGCCTGTAGATTTGTACACGATTTTCGTACTCGATACATACTAGTATTGAATCCGCGTAGGTTTCTACGCCTGTAGATTCGTACACGCTTTTTGTACTAGATAATTCCTAGTATTGAACCTGCGTAGGTTTCTACGCAAGTAGATTTGTACACGCTTTTTGTACAAGAAAATTCCTAGTATTGAACCAGCGTAGGTTTCTACGCGAGTAGATTTCTACACGCTTTTCGTACTAGATACAGACTAGTATTGAATCCGAGTAGGTTTCTACGCAAATAGATTTGTACACGCTTTTTGTACTAAATACAGACTAGGATTGAATCCGAGTAGGTTTCTACGCCAGTAGATTCCTACATGCTTGTTGTACTAGATAAATACTAGTATTGAATCCGCGTAGGTTTCTACGTGACTAGATTCCTACACGCTTTTTGTACTAGATACACACTAGTATTGTATCCGAGTAGGTTTCTACGCCAGTAGATTCCTACAGGCTTGTTGTACTAGATAAATACTAGTATTGAATCCGCGTAGGTTTCTACGCGACTAGATTACTAGTCGCTTGTTGTACTAGATAAATACTAGTATTGAATCCCCGTAGGTTTCTACGCGACTAGATTACTAGTCGCTTGTTGTACTAGATACATACTAGTATTGAATCCCCGTAGGTTTCTACGCGAGTATATTACTACACGCTTGTTGTACTAGATAATTCATAGTATTGAATTCGCGTAGGTTTCTACGCCTGTAGATTCGTACACGCTTTTTGTACTAGATACATACTAGTATTGAATCCTTGTAGGTTTCTACGCCTGTAGATTCGTACACGCTATTTGTACTAGATACATACTAGTATTGAATCCTTGTAGGTTTCTACGCCAGTAGATTCTTACACGCTATTTGTACTAGATACATACTAGTATTGAATCCTTGTAGGTTTCTACGCCAGTTGATTCATACACGCTTTTTGTAATAGATAGTTCCTAGTATTGAATCCTTGTAGGTTTCTACGCCAGTAGATTCTTACACGCTTTTTGTACTAGATACATACTAGTATTGAATCCTTGTAGGTTTCTACGCCAGTTGATTCATACACGCTTTTTGTAATAGATTGTTCCTAGTATTGAATCTGTGTAGGTTTCTACGCAAGTAGATTCCTACACGCATTTTGTACTAGATACATACTAGTATTGTATTTACATAGCCTACTACTAGAGTAGATTTCTACATGAATTTTGGACTAGATAATTTCTGGTAGTGTGTACCGTAAAGTATTTGTGAGGAGTCCACAATGCTTACAAATTCTTTACACCTTGCCCACCAGAGGGTATTTTGTGTGCAATTCTAGGGCACAAACTGACTTATTGGGTAATGACTCCAAAAGTATCCGATCCAAGCCAGGAATACATTTATCATGACCCATCAAATGCATATTGGGAACAACTTTGCCCCACAAAATGCCCAAAATGTGGTGGTTTGACTCTCCAAATGGCAAACATGGGGGTATTTTTGGTTCAATTCCAGGGCACAAACTGCCTTATTGGGTAATGACTCAAAAAGTATACAGTCCAAGCCATGAATACATTTATCATGACTCATCAATTGCATATTGGGAATAACTTTGTCACACAGAATGCCCAAAATGTTGTGGTTTGACTCTCCAAATAGCACAAATGAGGGTATTTTTGGTGCAATTCCTGGGCACAAACTTACTTATTGGGTAATGACTCAAAAAGTATACGGTCCAAGCCATGAATACATTCATCATGACTCATCAATTGCATATTGGGAATAACTTTTACAAACCAAATGCTAGAAATGTTGTTGTTTCACTCTCCAAATGGCAAACATGAGGGTATTTTTGGTGCAATTACAGGGTACAAACTTACTTATTGGGTAATGACTCAAAAAGTATACGGTCCAAGCCACGAATACATTCATCATGACCCATCAAATGCATATTGGGAACAACTTTGCCCCACAGAATGCCCAAAATGTTGTGGTTTGACTCTCCAAATGGCAAACATGGGGGTATTTTTGGTTCAATTCCTGGGCACAAACTGCCTTATTGGGTAATGACTCAAAAAGTATACGGTCCAAGCCATGAATACATTTATCATGACTCATCAATTGCATATTGGGAATAACTTTGTCACACAGAATGCCCAAAATGTGGTGGTTTGACTCTCCAAATAGCACAAATGAGGGTATTTTTGGTGCAATTACAGGGCACAAACTTACTTATTGGGTAATGACTCAAAAAGTATACGGTCCAAGCCATGAATACATTCATCATGACCCATCAAATGCATATTGGGAACAACTTTGCCCCACAGAATGCCCAAAATGTTGAGGTTTGACTCTCCAAATGGCAAACATGGGGGTATTTTTGGTTCAATTCCTGGGCACAAACTGCCTTATTGGGTAATGACTCAAAAAGTATACGGTCCAAGCCATGAATACATTCATCATGACTCATCAAATGCATATTGGGAATAACTTTGCCCCACAGAATGCCCAAAATGTTGTGGTTTGACTCTCCAAATGGCAAACATGGGGGTATTTTTGGTTCAATTCCTGGGCACAAACTGCCTTATTGGGTAATGACTCAAAAAGTATACGGTCCAAGCCATGAATACATTTATCATGACTCATCAATTGCATATTGGGAACAACTTTGTCACACAGAATGCCCAAAATGTTGTGGTTTGACTCTCCAAATGGCACAAATGAGGGTATTTTTGGTGCAATTCCTGGGCACAAACTTACTTATTGGGTAATGACTCAAAAAGTATACGGTCCAAGCCACGAATACATTCATCATGACCCATCAAATGCATATTGGGAACAACTTTGCCCCACAGAATGCCCAAAATTTTGTGGTTTGACTCTCCAAATGGCAAACATGAGGGTATTTTTGGTGCAATTACAGGGCACAAACTGACTTATTGGATAATGACTCAAAAAGTATACGGTCCAAGCCATGAATACATTTATCATGACTCATCAAATGCATATTGGGAATAACTTTGTCACACAGAATGCCCAAAATGTTGTGGTTTGACTCTCCAAATGGCAAACATGGGGGTATTTTTGGTGCAATTCCAGGACACAAACTGCCTTATTGGGTAATGACTTCCAGAGTATCTGGTCCAAGCCAGGAATACATTTATCATGACCCATCAAATGCATATTGGGAACAACTTTTACAAACAGAATGCTGGAAATGTTGGGGTTTGTCTCTCCAAACGGCACAAATGAGGGTATTTTTGTTGAAAGTCCAGGGCACAAACTGACTTATTGGGTAATGACTCGCAAAGTATCCGGTCCTGGCCATGGATATATTTTTCATTACTCATCTGATGCATATTGGGAACAACTTTTACAAACAGAATGCTGAAAATGTTGTGGTTTGTCTCTCCAAATGGCACAGAAGAGGGTATATTTGGTGCAAATCCAGGGCACAAACTGACTATTGGGTAATGACTCTCAAACTATCTGGTCCTAGCCATGAATAATTTTTTCATGACTTGTCAAATGCATATTGGGAACAGCTTTGCCCCACAGAATGCTGGAAATGTTGTGATCTATCTCTCCAAATGGCACACAAGAGACAATTTTGGGTGTAAACCCAGGGCACAAACTGAGTTATTGGGTAATGACTCTCAAAGTATCAGGTCCAGGCCATGAATAATTTTTTCATTACTTATCTGATGCATATTGGGAACAACATTTACACTCACAATACAGAAAATGTTGTGGTTTGTCTCTCCAAATGGCACAGAAGAGGGTATTTTTGGTGCTATTCCAGGGCATAAACTGACTTATTGGGTAATGACTCACAAAGTATCTGGTCTGGGCCATGAATATTTTTTTTCATGACTCATCAAATGCATATTGAGAACAACTTTTACAAACAGAATGCTGGAAATGTTGTGGTTTGTCTCTCCAAATGGCAAATATGAGGGTATTTTTGGTGCAATTCTAGGGCACAAACTGACTTATTGGGTAATGACTCCCAAAGTATCAGGTCAATTCAATTTATTCTTCCGGCAAATTTCATCTTATCCATAATTGGAATAACACTAATAATCCAATCACCAAACATGTAGTTTAATGAGTGTCAAATAAAATTAATTCATAAGTTGTTTAATCAAAATGGAAGTGCTGTTTTTGGATTATTCTCAGACCAAAAAAGTGTGCGGGCATTACTGGTTGTAGATGATACTACTTGCAAAAATGTACACCGTTGGGTACTTTGCAAAAAGTGTACGTAGGTACTGGTAGGTACTGTGCTGACCTAGGACAGTCTTGAACCAACGACTGGCTATCAGGTTCTACAGATGAGTATGGAATTTTAGTACAAAACCTTCGTGTAATCAAATTTTCCATTTTGAAAAAATTATGGCGCGGGAGGGGTGGCTTGCACTGGTACATGTTTTACTTATATAGAAAATAAAGGCCACACACAAGCCAGACACATGGAAGAAGTCAGGGTAGTACACAGCATACACAACACACCCAAAACCACACACACATGAAAAACTGAAGAAACACAAAAAACTGAGCACACTCACAAAACTGTACACACACAAAACCAAAAAAATAACCACATACTTCTTGATCGGCACGGTATTTTTTTTAAAAGTACAGCAAATGAATGTTGTGCGACCGTCACGGACAACAGAACAATGGAACAACCAAGAACCACTAGTGAGTGTAACAGGGGAACAAGGGAACAACAAAATGGAACAACAACAACGGAATGCAAGTGAGTGACAACAATGACGGCAATTTGTTGGAGATTCTATTTGTTTCTGATCTTTCTTTCTTTTATTTTTATCGGATGGGGGAACAACAGAGCGAAACAACAAACAAAATGGAACAGCGGAGCAACAATGAAACACAAGTAAGTGACAACAATGACAACAATTTGTTGAAGATTCTATTTGTTTCTGATTTTTCTTTCTTTTATTTTTATTGAATGGAACAACAGAGCAGAATAGCAAATGAAATGGAGCAACGGAACAACAACGGAACGCAAGTGAGTGACAACGACAACAATTTGTTGGAGATTCTATTTTTTCTGATCCTTCTTTCTGTTATTTTTATTTTTCACAGCAAAAATGAAACAATGGAACAATGGAACAAAACAACAGCACAATGGAATGAAACAACAAACACGGAGCAACGGAAACGGAGCAACAAAAACGGAGCAACACAAACGGAGCAACAAAAACAGAGCAACAAAAACAGAGCAACAAAAACGGAGCAACGAAAATGTAGCAACAAAAATGGACTAACGCAAACGGAGCAACGCAAACCGAACAACGCAAACCAAACAACGCAAACAAAACAACAAAAACGGAGCAACAATGGAACATGGTCAAAACGGAATGCCAAAATGGAACAACAAAACGAAGTAGCGGCAGCAGCAAGCAACAAGAGCAACAGCGTGGGCACAGTAGTAGAAACAGCGGCAAAAGCTAGAGTAATAAACCCAACTCCAACCCATGAGTGATGAATGTTGATCCGGCAATAACAGCATCGATGAATGCCCATTTATCCCTTCAATTAATGTAGAAAATAACAGTACATACATAATACAAAAATACTACTAATCTTGAACTTAATATTGAGAATATTAGAAATAATGGAGGATTCGTAATACGTTGCAATAGGAATAAATCAAGCATAATATAATCTACATTTTAAAAAGGGAATATTGTAGTCGAGAAATAGATTTCACTATTAGGAGAGCAGAATCGGATTGTTATTTGGGAGATTAATATTTTGGAATTAATACTGAGTAAAGATTTCTTTTTTATTCGTGAATAGAAGTAAGTGTTGTTGGTACGGAATAATAATTGGGTTCTGCTAGAGACTGAAATAAATTATTTTTATTTGAGAGTAGAGTAATGTGCATCACGCGCACAGAACTAGTGCTGAGTTTACGTATACCCCTTATACGATCGTCGCGGATTTCAGGGTGCAGAAAAATTGCCGTGTTAAATTCACGCACAAAATTTGTGCGCGAGAAGTAAATTCGAACCCCGCGAAACAGTTCTCGGACGGTAGTTTTGCTCTCATGAGCGTACATCACTAACACAATTATTCGTGATGTAACTACCAAGTAGTGTTATTCAGTGATTTTCAGTAGTTATTTCACTTTGTGAGTGATTATCATGTATGCTGATTATTCGTATTGCACCTCCATTGTGCACATATGGCCTCTTTTGCACGGTGATTAATATTCTAATACTTATTGCGCTGCGCTCGGTACATTCAGGAACTTGGAGAATCCGCTTTCACGCACTGTCTTGGTACGTGTTTGAGCACGTTCACGGGATTTAGTAATTCAATAGGGGGCAGTTGTTCCCCCGTGTCTGGATAAAATTCGTAAGTATGCAAACAGATGAAACAGTTGGTTTAGATGCCCTTCACAGGCTTGTGCAAGATATTGAGACATAAGTGACACAGGCATAACAATATCCAACCTGCCAAGCTCGTATTTCCAACAGAGTATACCTATTAAACGTTGATAATACTTTTGTTTCTCCGGGTCAAGTTCTGGGGAAGCATCAATTTCGGGCCTATATCGAGTGACCAAGGGTGATTTTGCAGTTTTTGGAAGTATCTTGAAGGCATGTTTATCCTTAGCCAACTCCTCTTTGATGGCTTTAACGGCCTTGGAGGTATACTTAGTCGAGAACATGGACCAATACTTAGTCCCTGTTGTAACTCTAAAATCGACCAAAAGGTATACGATAATTGAAATTTAAAGAGAAAGTGAGCTCAGAGAGACGCTCTTATTTATACTGTGTATTTCACTGTATCGGGGCTCTCTGTATTTTACATGGTAGAGATCTTCCCCGGTTATTTGTTACTGTCTTCTTTACCGTTGTACCGATACTGTCGCTGCTGTTTCTGTGTTAGTGTCGTGTGTTGGTCTTACTGTATCGGTCATTTGATAGCATTGGTCATTTATGGGGTTAAGTGATTTACTCAATGGGGCGTATGCTTGTTCGTGGTATATATGCTAGATATGAGGCCCATCTGGAATCGGTATTGATTTTCTTGATTGCAATAAGTAATTTCCTCACGGGATATCAAGTATATTCTTTCGAACATACTTAACGGTTCTAAGTGTTCACTTATTGGTCAGGTCTTTGGATATGTCTTGTTTCTAACCAATTATCCTCTTTTGTTTGTAGCCTTAGGTGATATCGTTTTTACCACTTAAGGATTTCCAAGTAGTGGAGGTGCGTTCGATTCTAAGACTCGATCACAGAGATAATCATATCTCTGTTGTTACTCCGTGTCCGCACCTTGGTTTGTGTCCGCACCTCGGTTCGTGTCCGCACCTTGGTCGTCGTTTCGTTTTGTCGGCTTTTCTGCTCAAATTGATGCCGACAATGTCCGTATTTTTCACCAACAACACACCCCTTGATCCAACATGTTCACTCCATGTTGGATTACTGTCGGAGTATATTTAACCTTGGTCATATCGAAGTTGTGTTTGATGGATCGATGGATCGAATCAAATCAACGTGATTGTAATATGAAATCGTTCTAGCAATTCGGACGCGGCCGTAGAGTGAGATCCGGCGGTCGATCAAAGCGATCAAACGATTTAACCTGGGTAGTGTCCCATGATGTATCTTGCATGGCGGGCGTGCAAGATCCATCCTAATGGTTTGGTTAGGTCATCAGCCGGGTTGATAACTCCAGGAATATGAATCATCTCGGTTTCACCATTTTCTTTCCAAGCTTGAATGGCAAAGAACCTGATTTCAATATGCCTGGTTCTTTCAGTTGGCTTTTGGGCATTGATGATTTCAATTGCTGATGCATTGTCTTCATAGATCGGAGTTGGGCCAACTTGGATAAATCCTAATTCCTTGAGTATGGACCTGAGATATCTGGCTGTTTTTGTTGTTGCTCTAAAAATCGACCGGATAGGTATAACGAATTGTTTAAATTTAAAGAGATGTGAGCTCAGAGAGACGCTCTTATATTTACTGTATCGGGGCTCTCTGTATTTTCATGGTAGAGATCTTCCCCGGTTATTTGTTACTGTCTTCTTTACCGTCGTACCGATTCTTCTGTTGCTGTTGCTGTATTAGCGTTGTATTGTTCTTACTGTATCGGTCATTCGATGGTATCGGTCATTTTCTGGGTTAAGTATTCTGTTCGATGGGGCGTATGCTTATTCGTGGTATATATGCTGACTGGGGCAGGGCCAAGGGTTCTTGGGCCTTCGTCATTAGCGTCCGATGTGAAGAGAGTTGATATTTCAGGTGCTGTAAGTGGGATGCTTTCTGCATAGGTGCCATTGAGAGAGAGGACTTCTTGGGGGTTGTTGTCACTTTGGAATTTGAATGCAATCCCATAGACATTGGACCAATTGTATGCTTCTGGTGGAGGAACCATGATTGGTGTCGATATTTCGCGAATCGGCTTTCGGTGTGGCGGCAATGAGGATTAAACGTCGCCGTCGAAATAAACAACCGTCGTCGTCGTCGTCGTCGTGGAAATTAATCCGATGTGAAGATTCTGGCGGAACGTTCGTCGTTGTCGGAATAACAAATAATCGTTGCCGGTGCCGTGATAATCGATCGATAACGAATGATCGTAGATGAGAGGCCAAGAAGATGCTTGCGTTGTGTCGGTGGCGGCGTCGGCGTTCTTCTTGTAACTGGGTGGTAGAATCGTTCGATTGTAATGGTCGAAACGAATCGTTGGTGATTAATCGTTGTCGAAACAGTCGGTAGGTACACCCCTTGATACGTATACGTCTTGGTCGTGTATTACAGAAGAAGATTCTTGGTAGAAGGATCTGTATACACCCCTTGATACGCGAGTAAGAAGAATAAAGAGATGGGGGAGGCCGAAGTGTAGCACACGGATGGGCGTCACTACAAATTTCCTCTGGATTTAACCGACAGTGGAGGTGCTGAACGGCCGGAGATAGATAGCTTAAGGTATACACAATCCTACGGATGGGCAGCAATTGTGTGAGTTATAAGGGCTCTATAACCTGTTGTTGCTCTAAAAATCGACCGGATAGGTATAACGAATTGTTTAAATTTAAAGAGATGTGAGCTCAGAGAGACGCTCTTATATTTACTGTATCGGGGCTCTCTGTATTTTCATGGTAGAGATCTTCCCCGGTTATTTGTTACTGTCTTCTTTACCGTCGTACCAATTCTTCTGTTGCTGTTGCTGTATTAGCGTTGTATTGTTCTTACTGTATCGGTCATTCGATGGTATCGGTCATTTTCTGGGTTAAGTATTCTGTTCGATGGGGCGTATGCTTATTCGTGGTATATATGCTAGATATGAGGCCCATCTGGAATCGGTATTGATTTTCTTGATTGCAATAAGTAATTTCCTCACGGGGTACCAAGTACACTCTTCCGAATATACTTATGGATTCCAAATGTTCACTTATTGGTCAGGTCTTTGGATATGTCTTGTTTCTAACCGATTACTGTCTTTTGTTTGTAGTCCTAAGTGATATTGTTTTCACCACTTAGGGATTTCCAAGTAGTGGAGGTGCGTTTGATTCTAACGCTTGATCGTTCTCGTATTCCGCACCTCGGTCGTCGTTTCGTTCGTTTTGTCGGCTTTTTCGATCGATTTTGATGCCGACAACAGTCCGTATTTTTTTCGCCGACAACAGTTTTGGCCGCTGTGACTGCAGCGATGAATTCTGCTTCTGTAGAACTCTGCGCAGTAAGTGACTGAGCTTTGGATCTGTAAACAACTGCTCCACCAGCATAAGTGAAGACATACCCTGTGGTGGACCTGCAATGTTTTGGATCATTCCCATATGCTGCATCAACAAAACACATTAATTTGGCTTGCTTGATATCTTCAGGGAATTTGGGGAGTGATGCATCTTGGACTGCGTCGTCGTATGGTACCCCTGGAGGCAGAGATGGCTCAACATTTGGTCTGTAGAACCTAATACCCCATGATCTGGTTGTTCTGAGATAGCAGGCTATGTTCTTCAGGCTGGAATAGTGGAAAGCAGTGGGATTGGAGCTATATTTTGACATCAGGGTCACTGTGTACCCAATGTCTGGCCGGCAGCTGACATATGCGAACATCATTTCACCCAAGAGTGTCCTGTATGAGAAGCCAGATGTGGATTGCAATTCAGTATGTTCCTTGGTGCCTTCTAAAGGTCCATCCGTATGTGATTGCAGTTGGCTCAGTACTTCAGTTGATAATGGTGCTGAAGGCTGGGAGTGGGGTTTCATCTTAGAATCAGTTTCCCAACCATGGGATGTCATAATTCTGTCAATGTAATTTGCACAGGACAGTTCAATGTAATCAGCTGTCTGTTTGACATCAATCCCATTGAAATCTTCAAGCAATCCCATTTTTGTGAAGGGGATTACATCTTCTTTAGGTAGCTTCAGTTTCGCTCCAATGATGTCATAGATCTTGTCAGATATGGATTCTGATGTGCAAGCCAGTGCGAAATCATTGACTTGTCTCAGCATGTAGACTGTTTCACCTTCAAAGACTGTGGTATAGATTGTTCTGTCATGAGTGGTGGTCTTGAAGTTGAGATCAGGACCTTTCAAAATCTTGTTGATGTGGGTTTCCCAGAGTCTTCCAGATTCCGGATGGCCTTGGAGTGCTCGAAGAACTGGGAGCACCATCCTTCTGTCTATGTCTGTGCCATGTTTGTGTTTATACCATTCTGCATATGCATCATCAATAGTCATGTAGGTAGGGATGTTGGGCCCTGGACTATGCGCATAGGCGTCAGCCGCATCTCCAGCATACACTTTGAGGTTGAGGCTAGCTGCAATGGCAAAAAACAATCTTTGGATGGGGTGTTCAACACATGATGAGTATGACATGGCAATTGCATGCAGGGTTGGAGCTGCATATTTGCTCCCATTGCAGCACTGTCTTGCTCGTCTGACACCATTCCTTTTGACATTGTCTTGCCAATGGGGCCTAAGAATGATGGCTTCTGGATCCTTAGGGTATGGAATGGGTGATCCAAACATTTCTAAGTCTTCAAACTGATCAAGTTGTGTACGCTCTCCAGCTTCCCATTCATTCCACGTTGATAGGGACTTGAGGTTTCTGTGCGTGAAGTGCCCTAGTGCTTGTTCTTCTGGCGTAGTGGCTTTTGAATTGATGGCCTTGATTAAGAGTTCAATTTGTTCAGTTGGTAGTGAATCTGCATCTAGTGGTAATGCATGATTGCCTGCCTTATGAAGCTTGGTGATGGCTCTGCGTGAAGCAATGTCAATAGTGGGGACGACAACATCCATGTCATCTTCAGTTGGTGCCAAGTGTTTCTGGATGGATGCATGTAGTGCTTCAGTGCTATCAACCTGGTTGATTCTGGATTGGATGATATTCTTGTATTTGGCGCCAATTCGCTTGATGGTCTTGATGGATATAATCCGGTCCAAAAATGGTGGATCTTCTTCATCAGTGGGTTCATTCCAAGAAGTGTTGGGGGCAAATAGACCATATTTGTTTGAGTGTTTTCTGACTTCCTACATAGATAATTTTGCTTCAAGTGCAAAGGTTATGGGTATCTCTATGGAATCATCTCACACCCCTCGATTGTATGAGGAAAGCAGCGCTGTGGTGACATCAGCTGCAGTGAACACACAATTGTGATTAATAGAGATAATGTATGCACCCCGGAGCTTGGAAAGGGCCCTCTTGTGAGAGGAAAAAAGCTGGGAGGCAGGACTTTTGGGAAGGATATCTGTGACATAGGCTCTGCCAAGTAGTGAATCATTTGCATACCGGAGGCCAAATGCTTGGTCAGTACAGGAACTTGAAATAGTGAGCCTGAGATTGGTGAGGTCTGCAAATGGTGAGATGGAGAATTGAAAATCACTGGATGACACCTCATTTGGCTCCGGTGGGAGAGGGAGGTTGTCATCAGTCCTGAGCAGGTGCTTGACATTGGTTGGAAGGTCTGCAAGTGGTAAGTCATTCATGCCTTCATCAAACCTGACATGGGTGGCTATCTTGACTCGGTGTGTCTCAGTATCATACCAAAGGATGTTTCTGGTAGTGTATGGGACAAAACCCAGGAATATTCCCTTGCGCGCATTGGGTTTGAGCTTGATTGATTGCTTGCCTGGAGGTCTCACCCAAACTCTGCAACCAAAGGTTTGGAAGTCAGCAAGATTTTCCTTATGGCCAGTTGCCAATTCTAAGGGTGAATGCAGCTGGTTGCCTTCAGGGAAGGCATTTGACAACCTCAGGGCATGATAGAATGCAAAAGACAACTTGATGGGCAAATTTGCACCACTCAACATGGTCCTCATTGAGTTAACAAGGGTTTGGTGAGCTCGTTCAACAGTACCATTCTGGTGAGAAGCATCAGCCCCAGTTGGGAAAATGGAGTATCCAAAAGCAGAGAAGTGGTTGTGGATATCCGGATTGTGATAAAGCTCTCCACCTTGGTCAACCGAGACATACTTGTTGGCACAGGCTGGGTTGTGCTGGGAGAAGAAATGCTCGAGCCAATGGAGTGGTGCGGCCTTGGAGATTCTGGTATCACCATACTTCATACCGGTGTGGTGATCTGTGATGAGGATCCAAGCTGTCTCACCATGGATGCCTTCGTAGTCACGCTTTTGTTTACTGTTGGATGATTTGGCGCCTGAAAAAGCAAAGTCAATCGACAAGCCCTGAAAGGGCTGTGTGGCCCTTCTTGTTGAATGGGATCCGGCAGGGGTCTTGGTTTGCTTACATTGAATACAAGTTGGACAGTGATCAAGGATGCTGGTTTGGCGTTTGAACTTTGGTACTCCAAGAATGTGCTTATGCGCCTGGTATAGAAAGTCATCACATGGGTGTCCCAGTTGCTGATGCCAGAGAAGTTTTGATGTCTTGGCTTTGATGGCTTGAATAGGGATATGTTTGTCAACAATCTTGGTGAAAAACAATTTTGCATCAAACAGTGGTGTGCTGCTGGTAGCAGGCTTTGCTCTGGCAGCTTCAGTGCATTTTTGTAGTGTCACAAGATTTGTGTATGTGTCATACCTGAAGTTGCTAATGGCTTCTTTGGAGGCTAGGTCACAAGCTTTCTTGAACTCCATGTCAGTGGCTAAAGCGTATGCTGAGGAAGTTGCACAATTTGCATATGGGGATGCAAAATTAATGTCTGGAATCAATACTGGGTGTGTGAAGCACTGTCCATCAATGATGCTTCCATGGAGGACAATGCTTTTGGCAGTGCTCTGCTTGTGATGACAAATAATCGTGAGGTTGCCATTCTGTTGAACAGATGAGTCATGGGTGTCAGTGAAGGCTTTGTGTATGGACTGTCCACTGAATTGATGTCTCATTTGTGATGTCATTCCACAGAGGTCATTCTCACTCAGTAATGTTGTTGAAAGGGAGGGAGAATAATAGAAGAAGACTTTCAGATAGCCGATGTGATTGGGAGCTGGTATATGCACGTAGCCTGATCCTTCAGGAATGCAGGTGGCTGCCTTGCCTCCAATTGCTGCTGTGAGCCTGACTGGACATTTTCTCACCTTGGTGTAAGGTTTGTAACCATGGAGTATATGCCGTAGGTTTGTGCACAAAACTTTAGCCCCAGTATCAATCTGTGCTCTGACACCCTGTTGGAAATATGCTGCAGCTGCAATAGGATCTGAAGGGACAAGATTTTTTACATTGTTGGTATCAACTGAGATAGGATTGTCTCTGTCAAAGTTGGGGTCTCCATTGGTTTCCAAATGTGATTCCAATACAGGGGCTGTAACCTCAAGTGATTCCATATCACAGTAGACATCAATTGGGATTGAAGGCTGGAGGCTATCCCTAGGGAGAAGATTTATAGCACCAATCTGGACAGATTCGTAGGAGCTGACACTGCTGGAGTCCAAGGAGGGGCATAAGCAATTCACTTGAGAGGCTGTGGCATTGTCAAATCCTTGGGGTTCATCTAGAGGTGATGTCATATGGCTGCAAGAAAGACTGTCTATTCCTGGCCCTGGCAAAATGTTTGGTCTTCTGGTTCATAACTTGGGGAGGTCTCATCCTGCTCCTCATCCTCAATGTGGATTTGGGAGATGCGTTGAGTGGAATCCAAAAGCTTTTTTGTTTCTCTCATGTTTTTGCTGATGTAAACGGCAGTGGCAATCCTATGTTTCATGAGTGACTCAACGTCTTGCAGGGCAGGGCAGTTGTCAAAGTTGTGTCCAGAGGTATGACAAACAATACATTGTCTGGAGGTGTCAAAGAGACTGGGCTCTTTGTCAAATGCAGTGATGGCATTGCAATATGCTTGATGGAGGAAGGGATTGTCAGATGCTTCATCCATTTCAGGATACCCAAGGGATTCAATCAGACTGATTGAGTGAGAGGTCAGAGTAGAAGGTGTTCTAACAGTATTGTTGCCAGCGCGTTTTTGGAACCTATCACTACGGCGAGGACCTTGTCTGGTTCCCGTGGTGGGAAATGGTTTGAGCAGACTTGATTTGGAGGTTTTGTCCTTGTACTTCTCAGCTTTGATCTCTTGCTCATATGTTTGCAGGGTTTTATTAAATTCCTTTCGTGACCAGAAGTACCAAAGCTACCAGATGGTAGATACCCTATTCGTACGAATCTATGAGTCCCGTATCAACCAAAGTAATCGATTCCCACGGCATGTCGATTCCCACGGTGCATCGATTCCCATCGCGCATCAACGGTGAGCAATCCCTGTTTTACAGTATTGCCATCGTTCTTCGGTGAGCAAACTCTGACTTCATAAAATATCACACGAGCTACGGGAGCAATTCCTGACCTTAATGATAAACAATCCATGGAGTCTTCCTAACGGAACAAGAGAAGAAAACCGTTGGCGTGTGATTCTCACACAGTATATATATATGCATACAGATATATATGGTCGACGACCAATACATGTACGGAAATAATCAGCGAGTAATCTCATCACTACGCAACAGCAGTTGCAACGTATTCATCCCAATAAAAGAGACATCTTGCATTTCGGCAAGATTTCACTTTATCTCATACTTTTAACATTCAACTGATTTATATCCCAAAACTCACACTAGTTGCTACCAACTACTTGTAATCTACATACTAAGGTCTGTCTTGCTGCAATCTGAACAAGTCACAGTAAGAAGAGATCTGGCGTTTCCCTAGTCTCGCCTGTAGTCCGATTATCCGTTGCCGAAAGTATCCAACCACAATTGTCACGCATAGAGTACAATCGTTTGTCTACTAACACACTAACGCAGCGTTGCTGTTCTTCAGAAGCCTTTGAATCAGACCCTCAACTGATCGGATTCAGAAGAAAAATAATAGATTAACAGTCGCAAGCTCCAAGGTGGCTTGCACACAAAAAGGAACAGGAACGAAATTGAATACAATCCCTACGCTGGCGCATGCCAGTCGCACATCGTACACGAAGCAGATTTCATTCTCATTCACCGCACAATTCCTTCGAAGGATCGGAACCGTCACAAATGCCGAACATACCGGCCATGCCCGCCAATGTATTTGGAGGCGGGAACAACACAGGTGATGTCAAAGTTACTACTGCCAACCATTTTCCCAGTTTTGATACTGATATAAAGATGATGCTCGTATCCCTACTACGCATAACAAGTGAGGCAAATAACAAGTTGTGTTCAGCTCTCAAGGAAGGCGGATTATGCGAGTGGAATGCATTTCTCGACGCACTTATTGAACCGGATTTTGCACGTGAGCTTACCTATACTGAGGGAGGACTACCAACGCATATCCCTCGATCCATCCAAAGGATCATAGAGGCACTTGCGGAGTTCGCTCTCGAACTACAAGAAGACGAGAAAGAATGGAAAGATGTAAAATCATACACGTATAAAGAATTCCAACCATTCCGCTTGGACCGTGCCCTCCGTATGCAGACCGAATCTGTTCTGAACCCTCCACCTCCTCCGCCAGGAAGTAACAAAAAGACACCTCAGCAGGTAAAGTACAAATCTTGGTGCCGAAAAGCACGGGATGAAAAGTCTTTTACGCCCCTCACGAATGACTCAAGATTCGAACACTGGCTCGTAGGTTTCAAAGCTAAACTCGAGGCATACGACATCGATGCAGAAACATTCCTTGATGAAACCTGGCCTCCAGCTGCGCTTCAAGGTTATACACGTGACCTTTTCGTCAAACAATGTGCCTTCTTCTGGGTACTAATGTTGGAAGTCTTCAAAAGCGATCTATCCGCATCGTGTGTACACAGCCATTCTACCACACGTAATGGACGTAAAGCATACTTTGATTTCGTAAACCTTCACAGCGAATCAAAAGCTAAGGTATATGACAATTCAACTCAACTACAAGCGTTGCTAAAGTTGAATCTCAGCAATTGGAAAGAATCCAAAGTGAAATTCATCACACATTGGTTTGATGAATTAAATCACCTCAACAAGCTTCGTCCTCCCAACAAGCCCCTTGAGTACCATACTGCAAAATCAGCATTATGTCAGGCATGCTATTCCAGCTTTCAGCTAAGTGAACAGTTTGCCAAAGTCAAGAATCCAGGTGGGACGAATAGCACCGTGACAGATGCAGTCACTGAAGCGGCTGCTATTCACAAACTTAAAATCACGCTTCTACTCGAAGCAACTCGACTCGATTCCCAGTCCGCGATGGCGGCTCCTCGGTCGACTGTACGTGCACACGTTCATGACTTCTCATCTGAACAAAGCCAAAACCATGACGACTATGCTCTCCCTATCGAATTTGAAGGAGACTATCAAGACTATGCGGTATTCAAGGCTGGACGTACCCCTGACCCTACCACGCGCCTGCCCACAAACATATGGAAGGCCCTATCACGTCAGGACATGAAGAGTTGGCTAAGTTTTTCTCCGGAAGGCAAGAAAATTGTGGTCGCATCGTTACGACACGACTTACTCTCAAAGAATCAACCTGACCCCAACAATGTCAAGCCCATCACCCGGAAGGCATATCAACATGGACACTCTGTATCATTCCTAGAAGACAATACTTTGAACAAAGATGAACATGTCAATTCTGCAGCAGACCTGCATCCTGCTGTAGAAAATGATCGTAGAGGTGTTTTCCATGCATCATTAGGTGTATACAAATCAAAAACCTCTTCATCCAAGGACCAACGACCTCTCAAGTCTTCCGTGTCACCCGCGCATCCCGCTCGATTCCTCTCCAAAAACCCTGACATTCGGTACAAAAAGGACGGTGACACCCAAATACCTGTAGGAACATCCTTCTATTCCACCAATTTTCACCAGTGGTATAATCCTGACGAAGATCTGACCTTTCCTAACGATAGTCCAGTAACGTCGTACACATACCGTGTACACAAAACTACGGTTACTAGTCCTGGTTTTGCCATGGTCGATCGCGGCGCAAATGGTTGCATCATCGGCAATGATGCATGCCTCATCTCCAAGGATATCCCACCACAATATGTCAATGTCACAGGCATTAACAATCACCAGGTACAAAACATTCCCATTGCTACATGCGGAGCTTATTCCATATCGAACAGAGGTCCCGTCATCCTCATTTTCAATGAATGTGCATATACAGGCCAACACCCTTCTATCTTGTCCTCCAGCCAGATGGAAGCTTATTTTTCAAATGTCGACGACACATCCGTTAAAGCGGGCGGTGGACAGGTAATCACCACCTCCGATGGATATGCACTACCCCTTAGCATCCGGCATGGTTTGCCTTACCTTGCGATGCAAAAGTACACGACTATCGAGTTTGATACGCTCCCACATGTTATCATGACATCCAAGAAGCATTGGGACCCATCTGTTCTTGATACCACTATCAACGCAAAAGATGAACACTTTCTCCAGAAATACCCTCCTCAGCTGCAGCAACTCCCGTATCCCGATTATGACGAATACGGAAATCCACGTTGCCTTGAAGGATTAGATATCTCTGTATCCCCTTGCTCTTCCACGGTCACGTCTCTCAGTTCCTATTCCAGCCAATCCACTCGGTCTCCCTTCCTTCCTATTGATGATCATAGAACCAACAATCGCTCATTCTGGCTTACTTCCACCGACTACATTCACCAGGAACGCCTCGCATGCTGCACTTTACCTGAAGCCTCTGGGACAGTCACTGCGTTTCCGACGGATTGTACTGCCAGTGATACTACACGTATTGCAGCTACGCCCCGTGAGAGATACCCCAACGAACATGACTACTTATCCCTGAAACCTTTTCTTTTGTTGGGTTTCCACAGATCGCATCAAAGCCACGTTTGAAAACTCAACCCAATATGGTTCATTAGCGGTTAGTCCTGATGGAAACATTTTCAAACGTTTCCATACCCAACAACCGGCCATGAACATTCGACCCTTCAATGATGACGTTATGTCCGATGCTGTCTATTCGGATGTCCCAGCAATTGATGGTGGCTCCAAGATTGCTCAGATCTTCTTCGGCCGAAAGTCACATATTATACACGTTGAAGAAATGCGTACCACCGGCGATTTTCTATCTTGCTTCCAGAACTTTGTTCGAAAATGGGGCAGACCCATTTGCCTCCTTTGCGACCACGGTAACTACCAATCTAGTAAGAAGGTCACCGATTATCTCAAAATGCTATGGATTGGACTCTGGCAAAGTGAACCTTATCACCAACACCAGAATCAATTCGAACGGCGATATCAAACGTTCAAACGCATTGTCAATCGCGTCATGGATCGTACCGGCACACCACCACATCTATGGCTACTGTGCATGACATACGTCGCTGGTCTCCTCAATGTTATTTCTGATCCTACGCTGTCAGACAAACAACCGGTCTTCATTGCTACCGGTACACTTGGCGACATCAGCGCATACACCAGTTTCTTCTGGTTTGAACTTGTGTATTTCAAGACCAACGACTCCCCTTTCGGTACCCAGTCTACCAAACGTCTAGGTCACTTCGTTGGCATCGCAGAACATGTTGGCAATGGACTCTGCTTCCAAATCTGGGATCCAGTTACCAACAAGTTACTTGACCGGTCCGGTGTCCGCTCTGCTCTCACGCCTGAGTCCTGCAACAAACGCGCGGGCCTATTCACTGATGATGGTTTCATCAAATGGCGTAACGCCAAGGATTCCCTGCCCCATTTATACGCCACTGGAGATGCTCCTGCATTCAAACATGGGGAGCATACCACTCAGAATAGCCCCATTGACGATTCTACAAAACAGGGCAACTCAGTTAATCCCCCTCCTAGCGTTTCACCCGCTGATTCTGACACCGCCGATGACACCATGCCATCTGTTCCCAACAAACAACCAGCCAGGTACAACACCTCCCGCATCTGGCACTCAAACTATTCTTCAACCACCCGCCCACCCCTCGTTACCGAGCTTTCTTTATAAGAAGGTCAATGACAGCCTGAGCTGGTCACCTTCTCCACTCCCTAACAACTATGGGGAGAGTTTTGATGGTCCTCCTACGACACACATCTTCAGCAAGACCTCCGATGGCGTTCTCCTTACTGAAGATGATTTTGATCCACCGGAATTAGCATACTTTGATGTTAGTGACGTCACAACTCCACACACCAACCCCGCTACTCCTTCAGTAGACCCATCACAGGTAGTTGTTACCGACGAAGAAGGCAACGCACAATTTGACAATGATGGTAAACCAATTACCATTCCTACGGTCCCGATTGCCAATCTACAAGGACGATCCTTCCTTGTAACCAACCCCGATGGCACTCGGAAGCGTCTTACCATCGTCGATGTAGAAGACAGTCTTGAACGCAACAAAGAATTCATCAAGTTCAAGTGCAAACACTCTGATGACGAACTTAATGATATCATTGCATACAATGATGTCATGAATTACACCCATCGTGATTCAACCCAAGAAGACGGCAAACTTTGGTCATTTCGCCGCATCCTAGGACACCAAGGTCCGCTAGATAACAAGCATCCCCAATACAAAGGTTCCAAATATAACCTTTGGATTGAATGGGAAAATATGGAACGAACATATGAGCCTCTGGCCAACATTGCGGCTGATGACCCTGTCACCGTTGCGAAATATGGGAAAGACAACAATTTGCTTGACCTCCCGGGTTGGAAACGCCTTAAGCGAATCACCAACCTAGCACGACGAACCAAGAAACTTGATCGACTCGTACACCAAGCCAAACTTCGTTCTTTCCGTACAACTCCACAGTACCAATACGGGTTCAAAGTACCTCGTAACCACGAAGAAGCCCTCCAATTTGATCAAGCCAACGGAAACACCAAATGGGAAGATGCCACCACTCTGGAAATGGCACAACTCAATGAATACAATACATTCATTGATAAAGGCGTGTACAAGACAAGCTCCGTTCCCCCCGGGTTCCAACAGATCAAGGTACACATGATATATGCTGTCAAGCATGACGGTAGACACAAGGCTCGTCTCGTTGCTAACGGTAATCTCACTGAGGCCCCTATCCACAGTGTTTATGCAGGTGTCGTATCTCTCCGCGGCCTACGTATGTGCCTATTCCTAGCTGAACTGAACGACCTGGAAGCATGGGGTACCGACATAGGTAATGCCTACCTAGAAGCAGTTACCTCCGAGAAAGTATGCATCAAGGCAGGTCCCGAATTTGGATTGCTGGAAGGTCACCTGTTGATCATTTACAAAGCCCTATATGGCCTCAGATCCTCGGGCAAGTGTTTTTGAGACTTACTCGCGGCTTGTCTCATCGAACCCGGCTTCGAAAGATCCCGCGCAGAACCGGAAATATTCCTCAAGCCTGGAATGAACAAGCATGGGGAACGTGTATATGAACTTATATGCACATATGTCGATGACCTATGTCTTTGCATGGCAGATCCCAATTCCTTCTTGAAGATATTGCAGTCGTCACCATATAACTTCAAACTGAAGGGATCCGGACCTATGAACTTTCACCTAGGTTGCGGATTTGAGCGCGACGCGCATGGTGTTCTCTGTATGAATCCCATAAAGTTCATCAAAAAGATGGAAGCGTCTTACAAACAAATGTTTGGATGCAAACCTAACACTAGGTTCCAATCACCCATTGCAGAGAACGACCATCCCAAATTGGACTCCTCAGCCTTTCTCGAAGAAACTGGTATACAGAAATACCAAAGTATGATTTGTTCACTCCAATGGATCATCGCTATTGGCCGTTTCGATGTACAAACAGCCATGATGACACTCTCGAGTTTCAGAGCTCAACCACAAGATGGGCATCTTGAACGTGCCAAACGTATCTATGGATATATCTCCAAGTTTAGACATTTTAAAATCAGATTCCGCGTGGAACCCCCAGATTTTATATTGACTAAACCCGACACCATCGATTGGTCCAACACCGTCTATGGGGAGCATTCTGAAGAGCTACCTGACGACGCTCCTGCACCACTTGGGAAGACAGTAGTGTTGACACATTTCTATGACGCCAACCTCATGCATGATATTCTTAGTGGTAAGGCTGTAACCGGCATTCTTCATTTCGCGAACAAGACTCCCATGATGTGGTTCTCGAAGAAACAGTCTACTACGGAAACAGCCACCTTTGGAGCTGAATTTGTTGCAGGAAGAACTTGTATCGAACAGATCGTCGATCTACGTCACTCATTCCGATACCTCGGAACACGAGTCCATGATATCTCCTACTCTTGGGGTGACAACGAAAAGATGATCCAAATGTCGACCTTCCCTTACGCAAGGTTGCATAAACGTCGTAACATTCTATCGTTTCACTACGGACGGAGCATGATAGCGAGAGGTTTCATTTTAATGATGCACATCCCAGGTAAGGATAACTGTGCAGACATTCTCACCAAGCATTAGGGACACTCAGTTGTGTATCCACTGCTCAAGCCCATCTTCCACTTTTGTGGGAATACCGGCGACCTCCTCCAAGACGATGGAAACATCATGTAGAGCGTGATGACCTTTCACAAGGAGACATGGGGAGTATTAAATTCCTTTCGTGACCAGAAGTACCAAAGCTACCAGATGGTAGATACCCTATTCGTACGAATCTATGAGTCCCGTATCAACCAAAGTAATCGATTCCCACGGCATGTCAATTCCCATGGTGCATCGATTCCTATCGCACATCAATGGTGAGCAATCCCTGTTTTACAGTATTGCCATCGTTCTTTGGTGAGCAAACTCTGACTTCATAAAATATCACACGAGCTACGGGAGCAATTCCTGACCTTAATGATAAACAATCCATGGAGTCTTCCTAACGGAACAAGAGAAGAAAACCGTTGGCGTGTGATTCTCACACAGTATATATATATGCATACAGATATATATGGTCGACGACCAATACATGTACGGAAATAATCAGCGAGTAATCTCATCACTACGCAACAGCAGTTGCAACGTATTCATCTCAATAAAAGAGATATCTTGCATTTCGGCAAGATTTCACTTTATCTCATACTTTTAACATTCAACTGATTTATATCCCAAAATTCACACTAGTTGCTACCAACTACTTGTAATCTACATACTAAGGTCTGTCTTGCTGCAATCTGAACAAGTCACAGTAAGAAGAGATCTGGCGTTTCCATAGTCTCGCCTGTAGTCCGATTATCCGTTGCCGAAAGTATCCAACACAATTGTCACGCGTAGAGTACAATCGTTTGTCTACTAACACACTAACGCAGCGTTGCTGTTCTTCAGAAGCCTTTGAATCAGACCCTCAACGGACCGGATTCAGAAGGAAAATAATAAGTTTGCAGCAGCCTGCCTGCTTTGTATTTGTCTCGTTTGAATTGGTCATCTGAGTCGCGTTCATCTTCTGTTTTCTTAAAAAGTTCTTGCGAGAGAGTGGTTCCTTCAATAAGATTGCGACTTCTTCCGTGGAACTGATTGTGCTGGGTTGATTGTGGAGGAAGACTCTAAGTCTCAAATAATCCTTGTAATAAAAGTAGTATTCTTCAAGTGATTCATGTGCATCTTGATTTGGAGGATTCCTGAGCATTCTACCTGCATTGGATGGCCTTTTGGAGTTGGGATGTGTCTGCGCAATGACTGTTTATAGAGCTTTGTATCCTTGTCCCCCTTCAAAACTTTGAATGGTGGCTTTCATACTTCCACATGAATCAGGGATGATCTTATCAGTTCTGAGTGCAGTGTAAATGAGATTACCCCATTCATGATGGCCAATTCATATCTTGTAGGTAGATCATGTAAGAGGCTGTCTCCAATGGTAAAGCCTTGGAGATGATCAGCTTCACGCCTGTAAAGGTAGTATGGGTGGATGTAGATGTGGTGTTGTTGTGCATGAGCAGTGATTTCCCTGTACCATTTTCTAACCTGAGGGTGGGTTGAATCCTTTAGTTGTGGGAAACCAGAGAGGAACAGTTTGTCTCTCGCGGCTTCCTTGGATTTATCAGAGGCTCTGGTTAGATCAAAGCAGTCACCACTCCTGGTGATCAGGCGCTGGTCATTTCTACCACTGCCTAGGTTGTGAAGATAGTAGTTTTGCCTGACAATGGTTTCATTTCCCGATGAGTCCGTGTAGGTGATTGGGAAGGCTTTCATGTCATCACTGGTGAGGAATTCATCTCTTCTATTGAATCTCTCCTTAACCGGTGGTGGTAAGGTTGCTGGATTCCATGGTAGGTCGAGTGTCGCTTGGTGGTTGGCACCGGCATTGTTATTGTTGTTGTTTCCATTGTTAACCAATTGCTGTAGTAGGGTTGTCAGTTGTCCCATTTTGGTAGGAGGAACGGTTTCTGCAGGTGTATCCGCAACGATGACATCATCTGTGTTAGGGCTATCTTCATCGTCGGATGGTGGGTTCCCGGTGTAGGCTTCCATGAATAGGTCAGGGCGCCATTTCTTCTTGAACTTCCAGTGTGTAATAGTGAGTTCAATTATGACAGTAGGTTCTTCATCGGTATTCGTCCAAATGGCATGCTTTGCAGCGGCATCAAAGTCTGTTTTGTATCTCATGTGCTTTGTAGATCCACCATTTCTGACATGCTTGATGACACATTTGTTGAGGAGATTGGCAATGTGGCCTTTCGTAATCTCATCCGGGTCTATTAGATTGATTGCAATTGTTTTTTGGCAATACAATTTAGGATGTGGAGGTGTGGATCCGGGGCTATTTCTAGTGGTCCTTCTTCTTCTTCATCCTCGCGGGTCACAAAGAATTCTGAGAGTTCATCTTTGCCAATGATTTCAGAGTACGCTTTGTTAAGTGATGTGGCCGCAGTTGGGTTGCTAGCGCTTGCAAAGCTGAATTCAATTCCAAAGATTGGAGTCCAGTCAAATGGAGCCGGCATCGTACGGGTCGTTGTCATTGTTGTAGAAAACTGTTATTGGGATGTAATTAAAAAGTCATCCTCGTTGATGATGTTACGGTGTGGCGGCGGCGTCCGTTGTTGCGATGTGGCGTCCGGAGCGTTTGTCGTCGTCCAAATAATCGAATGTGGGTGATAATTAACCTTGCAGGCTGATCACAGATGTCCAGAACGTTCCTTTGGAGATTGGTCGTGGGGAAAGAACCAAAAGACCGTCGGAACAAATTGCGGAGAAATAGCCGGCAACGACGAGATAATTGATTGCCAAAGGAGCGTAAAGGGAGTAACCGAGTGTTGGAGAAACAATCGTCGACGTTGTTCTTGTGATTAACCGGTGCTTTGTCGTGGATTATAAAAGAAGATTCCTGTAGGAGGATCGGTATGACACCCCTTGATCCACGAGCAGGGCGGTGAAGGAAAGAGAGAAAGAATGAGACGTGGGGGAGGCCGAGAATGTGCCGCACAGGGGCGGAGCTAAGCACAAAATTTCCTCTGGAGGTAACCAACAGTGGAGGTGCTGAACGGCCGGAGATAGGTAGCTTAAGGTAAACACTAGTGCTCTTGCGGGACACAAGTGTAAGTTATAAGGGCTCTATAACCTGTTGTAACTCTAAAATTGACCGAAAGGTATAGGATAATTGAAATTTAAAGAGAAAGTGAGCTCAGATTTTATTTATACTGTGTATTTCACTGTATCGGGGCTAAGTTTACGAAGTGCCTCATGAAATGCTGTTCTTGGTTCCGTTATATTCATCATTGTTTTGTTGCACACGTAATGATTAGATTCGTTTTGACCTACCAACTGTAGCCTGTGTGTGGGTACGGAATTTAAGCATTCAATATGCTGCAACTTGAAATGTTTGTCTAACTCCACCTGATTGTAGCTATGACTCAATGAAACATGGAGTGATGAATTTGCCATAAGGCAGTCCAAGAAGATTTTCATGGCATTTACGTATTGTTTTGAATCATGTGGAGAACCATTCTGGAATTTGGTATGGAAGAACAAACCGTCAGACGTATTGTCCGGCCCTGGTGGATATTGTACATTCTTCATGTACCAAACCAAGATTTCACAGTAAAAAAACATGTACTTCTTATTCGTTGCGTAGTTCACGACGTTATGCCTGTATAGAGAAGCCCCGCCGATTTCTTCCTCTGAAAAGAATTCACCGTGTAATGCGTATTCGTACGTACTAAGCGGGCATATCCTACGAAAGTCATAAGGGCAATAACCTTATCCTTAAGGTTATTCCTGAGTGAATGATCGTCAACGACTTTTCATGTGGATTGCCTCTTAGCGGGAGTTTTTCCCCATCAGCTCACTCTTTGAAGAATTAACAACTCTAAAACACTATCATGCCCTAAAATCTACGTACAACCTAGAACTGATTCTACATGATAAGGTACAATTACATGTGATATTCCAATGAGAATATCACGGCGAATTATACGGTAAAAGACCGATCAAAGATGGTTTTGCATGTGTTTTGTGTCTTAAGATTATGCGTGTTTGTATGCCGATAATTCGTCGGACGATTAGAGCGGCAAATTACAAATATGCCCCTTACCGACGAGTAATTAACCTGTCGATCAGAGATGATGGACGCTTACTTCTAAGATGATTACTCTTACTCACTAAATCAATCGACCGAAAGGACGATTGCGTTTGTTTGTTACAACATACTTTCTTTAGTTTATCAGACCCACAGCACTCTACGAGCTGTGGAGGACCAAAAGGCGTTTACCGAAACGCAGTTGAGCTTGAAGACAATCCGGATTAGCCTGATCAGCAACCGGCATCAACCCTCAAGGATGTAAAAAGGGGCAATTGCTTGTGGAGCCCTGGACCAGACCAACACCAGGGCGGCCTCCCTGAAAGAAGAGGCTGAAGACACGAACCAAGATGGTAGGCTCCATCGGGTTTCGAGATCCAGCAACAAGCAAGGGAAAAGGAACTGGACGATTCAGAGAGTCGCCCAGGTTGGCATCAGTTGAAAGGAATCAATATCCGATCCGAGAACACTGATCTTTCGCTGAAAACAAGAATGATGCGAGCCAGAAGATTGAGCCCCAAGTATTCTGTGGTGAAACAGATTGGAAGAAACAGATTTGAAGGGACAGATTGCGAAGAGCATCTGCCCGCAAGAGAATCCGAAAGATATAGAAACGAGAACACCAAATCTCAAAGATCGCTCGATCTCGAAGATCCAAAAGAAAAGAGAACACTAAAATTCTCAGGAAACAAGACGACGAAGTATCCAACAATCTTTCACCACAGAAATACAGAATGAGCAAATCCCGAGACAGGATAGAATAGCTCACAATCTTGAATTGCAACAAAAGCAAAAACTCACATACAGACCGGAACGAAAACTCGATCCGAACAACAGTACACAAACCGGAACGAAAATTCGATCCGGATATACAAATACAAAAACAGATAAGCGAATCACACACAACAGTCACCAACGTTTAATATCCATCTCTCACATCCAACCCCTCGATCCGATTACACCCTCTTTCCACATATTTGAATATCGTCCAACGAAACGACCATCCGATTACACCATCCTCCGAATATTTCAAAACGAATACTCCGAAACGATCATTTGATTACCATCATGGCTCCAACAAAAAGAAAAACAAGATCAGAAGCAAAGCCAAAAGACGATGATGACTATGGCTCCATTGAGGAAACAAAAATGGAAGTAGATCAGGATCTACTAGGAATCAATATGGATGATGCGAGTGATGAAGAAGGTATGGAATTAGAGAAAGAAGAAGACAGATTGAATGAGAAAACAATCATGCGTGTAATGGAAAAGGCTATGACTGATCCAGAAATGAACTCAACTTGGAAAAGAGTCATTGACAAAGAAGTAAAGAAAAGGATCAGAGCAATACAAGATACAGTGAAACAACGCAGAAATCCAGATGATGTTAATAGAAGTGATAGCAGCGATTACAGCAGTGATGATAATGAAAATCAACACGATGACAGTTCAAGGTCTAAACGATACAACAGGAGGTCCTCTCAACCCAAAATAACAATCAAAGGATTCAACAATGGAAAAATTCTGAACCCAGAACAGCTTGCTTTCAGAAGCAGCTTGATGGATTTTGGTATCAACTACGAATCAGCTGAAGAAATTATGAGGGGAGGAATGTCTAATATTCGCGAAATTACAGACCTCAACAAGGAAAGCATCAAATCATTCATGCATGGATTGAAATCAATCAGTCCAGACTGTCCTAATCCAAAAGTATCCATTACGGTAACATGCTATCATCGAGACTTCTCACATGGGCAAATTGGGCTCGATATCAACCATTGATTGGAGTCAAACCAAGAGCCATTGACTGGAACGCGAACCCAAATAATCTGGAACTGCAACAATTCAGGATCAAGATGATGGAGTCAAGTGTGAAATCACAGGAAAGAGCAACTCCACCTGAGTTAAAGGACCTTACAAAATTCAGAGAATGGGAAGAAGGCTTTGGCCAAAACTTGAGATACAGATTCAACTCTGAAGGTTTCCCAATCTTGTATGTCATAAGACCCCAAGAGAAGGAAGACGTTACTGATGAAGCCAGGTCTGGAACAGTCGGGCAAAGTCCATCAGATACCTATCCAACTTGGAGTGACTACAATGAAAGGTGTGGCGTTTTGTCAGGTCATCAGTATGATGAAGATAACAATGTCGTCTGGAGGTTGTTATGTGATGCAACAAGAAAAGGGCCAGGTTGGGAATACGTGGCACATTTTCAAAATACTGAATTGAACTCAGGTCATGCAAGAAATGCATTTATTTCATTGATGCAACATGCTTACACTGACACCAATATCACTATGGTTCTGAACAAAACCTACCAGGAAATGAAAGAATCACACTACACGGGTGACCATAAGAGCTATGATTGGAATAAGCACAAGAGGAATTGGACTGCTTTCCATGGAACGATTATGAGATTTGAAAAGAACCACAATGAAAGGAGATTTGTTTGGGACTTTATCAATTCAATCAGCGATGAAAGACTTGATGCTGCTAAAGCCGATGCAATTGATGAGAGCAAAGATTACCGAGACAACTTCAACGAATGTTTGATTTTATTCACCAATCGGCTAGGATTGAAGAAGCTTGCAAATGGGAAGCATAAAAGAGGTTCCAGAAGTGTGTATTCAGTCGGCACATCAAGCAACAAGAAGCAGAAAACAACTGGAATGTTCACAGGGAAACTTGAGAACAAGCCTTATCCAACAAGTGTGTATAAAACAATGTCAAAGGAACAGCGTCAGGAACTATACCAGATGAGACAGGCGAGTAAGAAAAGAGGGCTCTCAAGGCCGCTGAGACCAAAAAGGCAAAAGAAGCTGAAAAGGAAGGTGCAGGTGACAGCTTTGGCTCAAAATCTAAGAAATGACATCATAACCGGACACTAGAAAACAAATGTTTAAGAATGGTGAGCCGGTCATTATATAAGATGAATATTCCTCTAGATTTTGATGATGGTGAAAACGAAGAGGGATACTGTGAGCTAGACTCACATGCTGACACCACTGCCGCTGGAAGCAACATGATACTGCTCAATCCTGATCAGGTAACAACACATGTAGATGTTGCGCCCTTTTCTGAAGAGTACAAGCCAATCAAGAAAATCCCAATTGGAAGTTGTGCAACTGCTTGGACAAATCCAACATCAGGTCAAGTCTACATCATAGTGTTCCACCAAGCGCTGTACTTTGGGAACAAATTGAAGAACAGCTTGATATGCCCAAATCAAGTGAGGGATTGCAATTTCAACTCTGTTGAAGAAACACCTCGTCAGTTTGACCCCAGATCCAAGCATGGAATTACAATCCAAACCCCAATGGAAGATGATGACCCCAAGAAAGTTTTCATAAAACTGAGTATGAGAAATGTGATTTCATACTTTCCCACAAGAAAGCCAACAAGATTGGAGCTTGATGAATGCCAACATCTGATTGCAACAAATGACACCCCGTGGGACCCTCATTCACTGAAGTTCAGGATGGCAGAGTTAGCAATTGACAATGGTGATCCAGTTTCAGGGGACCAATTCAGCGTTCAAGCCATGTCAACTGAAGATGCAAGCTCAGTGGTAACAGAACCTACAAGTAATGTCACAGACATGTTCTCCAAGACTAGCATAGAGCCCAAGCATCCAAACCTCATGCAGCAATGCAAGCTGATGAGATTGCATCAGATATCGACCAGAAGAATGCTGACTGAATGCTAAATAGCAACAGATGGTAATATTTCTCACAGGATTTCGTCAGTGACCACAAAGTTTCAAGATGCAAATATTTCAAGCGCGCGAAGGGTAGACCAGTTTTTGTTTGATGACACAGAATTTGACTTCACAGAAGCCCCTGAAGATGAATCAAAACCAGCCCCTAGCTTGCAAGAAGTTGACAATACACTTGAAAGGAGATCGCTTGATAGAAGAAATCAATGGGGACCATCAGTGACGACTATTGAAGGTCCAAACAAGGTAGACTGTGAACGCCTAGCCAAGACTTGGAATATCAGTTTCAAGAAGGCCAAACAGACACTGAAAGTCACTACTCAGAAAGCTCTGAGGAATTTGCAATTACCTTTGATGAAGCGTCTGCCCACACAGCGCTTTAGAAACAAGAGAATTGCTCAAGGAACCTGGTATACTGATACCTGGCATGCTAGAACCAAGAGTATTATGAGGCAGGAAAAATTATTAAATTCCTTTCGTGACCAGAAGTACCAAAGCTACCAAAGGGTAGATTTCCTATTCGTACGAATCAATGAGTCCCGTATCCATCTAAGTAATCGATTTCCACGGCGCATCGATTCCCATCGCGCATAAACGGTGAGCAATCCCTGTCTTACGATATTGCCATTGTTCTTCGGTGAGCAAACTCTGATTTCATAAAATATCACACGAGCTACGGGAGCAATTCCTGACCTTAATGATAAACATATCATGAAGTCTTCCTAATGGAACAAGAGAAGAAAACCGTTGGCGTGTGATTCTCACACAATACATATACATGCATACAAATATATATGGTCAACGACTAATACATGTACGGAAATAATCAGCGAGTAATCTCAGCACTACGCAACAGCAGTTGCAACGTATTCATCTCAATAAAAGAGATATCTTGCATTTCGGCAAGATTTCACTTTATCTCATACTTTTAACATTCAACTGATTTATATCCCAAAATTCACACTAGTTGCTATCAACTACTTGTAATCTACATACTAAGGTCTGTCTCGCTGCAATCTGAATAAGTCACAGCAAGAGGAGATCTGGCGTTTCCCTAGTCTCGCCTGTAGTCCGATTATCCGTTGTTGAAAGTATCCAACCACAATTGTCACGCGTAGAGTACAACCGTTTGTCTACTAACACACTAACGCAGCGTTGCTGTTCGTCAGAAGCCTTTGAATCAGACTCTCAACGAATCGGATTCAGAAGGAAAATAATAGATTAACAGTCGCAAGCTCTAAGAAGGCTTGCACACAAAAAGGAACAGGAACGGAATTGAATACAATCCCTACGCTGGCATATGCACATCGCACATCGTACACGAAGCAGTTCCCATTCTCAGTCACCGCGCAATTCTTTCCAAGGCTCGGAACCACCACAGATGCCGAACATACCGTTGATGCCCGGCAATGCACTCGGAGGCAAAGAGAAGAATGACGCCGAAGTCGCCACTATCAACCGCTTTCCCAGCTTTGATACTGATATGAGAAAGATACTTGTATCATTACTCAACATAACAAGTGAGATTACTAGCAAGTTGTGCCTAGCTCTCAAAGAAGGCGGATTATGCGAGTGGAAGTTGTTCCTCGACGCACTTATCGAACCGGATTTTGCACGCGAACTTACCTATACGGAGGGAGGATTGCCAACGCATATCCCTCGATCCATCCAAAGGAGCATAGAAGCACTTGCGGATTTCGCTATCGACCTACAAGAAGCCGATGTCGCTCTAGCAGAAGACGAGAGGAACTGGAAGGATGTAAAGTCATATACATACAGGGAATTCCAGTCATTCCGCGAAGAACGTGCCCAACGCTTGCGTAACGAATCTGTTCTGAACCCACCACCTCCTCCGGCGGGAAGTAACAAAAAGTCACCTCAGCAGGTAAAGTACGAATCATGGTGCCGAAAAGCACGAGATGAAAAGTCCTTTACACCCCTCACGAATGACTCAAGATTCGAACACTGGCTCGTCGGTTTCAAAGCTAAACTCGAGGCATACGACATCGATACAGAGACATTCCTCGATGAAACTTGGCCTCCAGCTACGCTTCTGGGTTATACCCGTGATCTCTTCGTCAAGCAGTGTGCCTTCTTCTGGGTACTAATGTTGGAAGTCTTCAAGAGTGACCTTTCTGCATCATGTGTACACAGTCATTCTACCACTCGTGATGGACGCAAGGCCTACTTCGATTTCGTAAACCTTCATAGCAAATCTAAAGCAAAGGTATACGACAACTCGACTCAGCTACAAGCGTTGCTCAAGTTGAACCTCAACAATTGGAAGGAATCCAAAGTGAAATTCATCACACATCGGTTTGATGAATTAAATCACCTCAACAAGCTCCGTCCTCCCAACAAGCCCCTTGAGTACCATACTGTTAAATCGGCATTGTGTCAGGCATGCTATTCCAGCTTCCAGCTAAGCGAACAGTTTGCCAAAGTCAAGGATCCAGGTGGGACGAATAGCACCGTAACGGATGCGGTTGCCGAAGCCGCTGCTATCCACGATCTTAAAATCACGCTTTTACTCGAAGCAACTCGACTTGATTCTCAGTCCGCGATGTCTGCTCCTCGGTCGACCGTACGTGCACACGTTCATGAATTTTGTTCTGAATTGAGCCAAAACCATGATGACTATGCTCTCCCCATCGAATTTGAAGGAGACTATCAAGATTATGCTGTGTTTAAGGCTGGACGTACCCCTGACCCTACCACAAGATTGCCTACAAACATATGGAAGGCCTTGTCGCGTCAGGACATGAAGAGCTGGCTCAGTTTTTCTCCGGAAGGCAAGAAAATCGTGGTTGCCTCATTGCGACACGACTTACTTAACACGGACCAACCTGACCCCAACAGTGTCAAACCCATTACCCGGAAGGCATACCAACATGAACACTCGGTATCATTTCGAGAAGACGATACTTCAACCAAAGATGAGCATGCCAATTCCGCAGCAGACCTTCATCCTGCTGTAGAGAATGATCGTAGAGGTGTTTTCCATGCATCCCTAGGTGTATACAAATCAACGACCTCTTCGTCTAAGGACCAACGACCTCTCAAATCTTCCGTGTCACCCGCGCATCCCGCTCGATTCCTCTCCAAAAACCCTGACATTCAGTACAAAAAGGACGGTGACACCCAAATACCTGTGGGAACACCATCGTATTCCGCCAATTTTCACCAGTGGTATACTCCCGAGGATGATCTCACCTTTCCTAACGATGGTCCAGTAACGTCATACACATACCGAATACACAAAACTACGGTTACTAGCCCTGGTTTTGCCATGGTCGATCGCGGCGCAAATGGCTGCATCATCGGTAATGATGCGTGTCTCATCTCGAAGGATATCCCACCGCGCTATGTCAATGTCACCGGCATTAACAATCATCAGGTACAAAATATTCCCATTGCTACATGCGGAGCATATTCCATGTCAAACAGAGGCCCCGTCATTCTTATTTTCAATGAATGTGCCTATACAGGACGACACCCTTCTATATTGTCATCCGGCCAGATGGAAGCATATTTTTCCACTGTCGACGACACATCCATCAAAGCGGGCGGAGGACAGGTCATCACCACCTCCGATGGCTATGCACTGCCTCTTAGTATACGACACGGTTTACCATACCTTGCGATGCAAAAGTATACGACTGTTGAGTTTGACACGCTCCCACATGTTATCATGACATCCGATAAGCATTGGGACCCATCTGTTCTCGATACCACGATCAGTGCGAAGGATGAACAATTTCTCCAGAAATATCCTCCCCAACCACAGCAACTCCCTTATGCCGATTACGACGAATATGGGAACCCACGCTGTCTTGAAGGATTAGATATCTCCGTTTCTCCCGGGTCCTCCACGGTCACATCCCTCAGTTCGTATTCCAGCCATTCCACTCGATCTCCCTTTCTTCCTATTGATGATCATAGGGCCAACAATCGCTCCTTTTGGCTTACTTCCACCGACTACGCTCATCAAGAACATCTCGCATGCTGCGCGCTACCCGCAGTCTCTGGAACAGTCACTGCGTTTCCGACAGATTGTACTGCCAGTGACACTACACGTATTGCAGCTACGCCCCGCGAAAGATACCCCAACGAACATGACTACTTATCCCTGAAACCTTTCTTTTGTTGGGTTTCCACCGATCGCATCAAAGCTACTTTTGAAAACTCAACCCAATATGGTTCGTTAGCGGTTAGCCCTGATGGAAACATTTTCAAACGGTTTCATTCCCCTCAACCGGCCATGAACGTTCGCCCCTTCAATGACGATGTTATGTCCGATGCTGTCTATTCAGATGTCCCAGCAATTGATGGTGGCTCCAAGATTGCTCAGATCTTCTTTGGCCGAAAATCACATATTATACACGTTGAAGAAATGCGTACAACCGGCGATTTCCTATCCTGCTTCCAGAACTTTGTTCGAAAATGGGGCAGGCCCATCCGCCTCCTTTGCGACCACGGTAACTATCAATCCAGTAAGAAGGTCATCGATTACCTCAAAATGTTATGGATTGGACTCTGGCAAAGTGAACCGTATCACCAACACCAGAATCAATTCGAACGACGATACCAAACGTTCAAACGCATTGTCAATCGCGTCATGGATCGTACCAGCACACCACCACACCTATGGCTACTGTGCATGACATACGTTGCGGGTCTCCTCAATGTTGTTTCTGATCCTACGCTGTCCGATAAACAACCGGTCTTCATTGCCACCGGTACACTTGGCGACATCAGCGCATACACCAGTTTCTTCTGGTTTGAACCTGTGTATTTCAAAACCAATGACTCTCCTTTCGGTACCCAGTCTACCGAACGCCTAGGACATTTCGTCGGCATCGCCGAACATGTTGGCAATGGACTCTGCTTCCGAATCTGGGATCCAGTTACCAACAAGTTACTTGACCGGTCCGGTGTTCAATCTGCTCTTATGCCTGAGTCACGTAACAAACGCGCGGGCTTATTTACTGATGATGGTTTCATCAAATGGCGTAACGCAAAGGATTCTTTGCCCCGGTTATACGCCACTGGAGAAGCTCCAGCACTCAAACATGGGGAGCATACCAATCAGAATAAACTCATTGACGAGTCTACAAAACCAAACAACTCAGTTCCCCCTAGCGTTTCACCCGCTGATTCTGACACTGCCGATGACACCGTTCCATCTGTACCCAACACACAACCAGACACTACGCCCCACGCATCTGGCACTCAACCAATTCTTCAACCACCCGCCCACCCCTCGTTACCAAGCTTTCTTTATAAGAAGGTCGATGACAGCCCAAGCTGGTCACCTTCTCCACTCCCTAACAACTATGGGGAGAGTTTTGATGGTCCTCCTACGACACACATCTTCAGCAAGAACCCCGACGGCGTTCTCCTTACTGAAGATGATTTTGATCCTCCGGAGCTAGCATACTTTGATGTTAGTGACGTCACAACTCCACACATCAACCCCGCTACTCCTTCAGTAGACCCATCACAGGTAGTTGTTACCGACGAAGAAGGCAACGCACAATTTGACAATGATGGTAAACCCATTACCATTCCTACGGTCCCGATTGCCGATCTACAAGGACGATCCTTCCTTGTAACCAATCCGGACGGCACTCGGAAACGTCTTACTATCGTCGATGTTGAAGACAGTCTTGAACGCAACAACGACTTCATCAAGTTCAAGTGCAAACACACCGATGACGAACTTGATGATATCATTGCATACAATGATGTCATGAATTACATACATCGTGATTCAACACAAGAAGACGGCAAACTCTGGTCGTTTCGCCGCATCCTAGGACACCAAGGTCCACTGGATAACAAGCATCCTCAATACAAAGGTTCCAAGTATAACCTTTGGATTGAATGGGAAAATATGGAACGCACATATGAACCCCTGGCCAACATTGTGGCTGACGACCCCGTCACCGTTGCGAAATATGGGAAAGACAACAACTTGCTTGACCTCCCGGGTTGGAAACGACTCAAGCGAATCACCAACCTAGCGCGACGAACCAAGAAACTTGATCGACTCGTGCACCAAGCCAAACTACGTTCTTTCCGTACCACTCCGCAGTATCAATATGGATTCAAAGTGCCTCGTAACCACGAAGAAGCCCTCCAATTTGATCAAGCCAACGGAAACACCAAATGGGAAGATGCCACCACTCTGGAAATGGCACAACTCAATGAGTACAATACATTCATTGATAAAGGCGTGTACAAGACAAGCTCCATTCCCCCGGGATTCCAACAGATCAAGGTACACATGATATACACTGTCAAGCACGACGGTAGACACAAGGCTCGTCTCGTTGCTAACGGTAATCTCACCGAGGCCCCTATCCATAGTGTTTACGCAGGCGTCGTATCTCTCCGCGGCCTACGTATGTGCCTATTCCTAGCTGAACTGAACGACCTAGAAGCATGGGGCACCGACATAGGTAACGCCTACTTAGAAGCAGTCACCTGCGAGAAAGTATGCATCAAGGCGGGTCCCGAATTCGGATCGCTGGAGGGTCACCTGCTGATCATTTACAAAGCCCTATACGGTCTCAGGTCTTCAGGCAAGTGCTTTGGAGACTTACTCGCGGCTTGTCTCATCGAACTCGGCTTCGAAAGATCCCGCGCAGAACCGGAAATATTCCTCAAACCCGGAACGAACAAGCATGGTGAACCTGTATATGAGCTTATATGCACATATTTCGATGACCTATGTCTCTGCATGGCAGATCCCAATTCCTTCTTGAAGATATTGCAGTCGTCACCATATAACTTCAAACTGAAGGGATCCGGACCTATGAACTTTCACTTAGGTTGTGGATTTGAGCGCGACGAACATGGTGTTCTATGCATGAATCCCATAAAGTTCATCGAAAAGATGGAAGCGTCTTACGAACAAATGTTCGGATGCAAACCTAACACTAGGTTCCAATCACCCATTGCAGAGAACGATCATCCTGAATTGGACTCCTCAGCCTTTCTCGAAGAAACCGGTATACAGAAATACCAAAGTATGATCGGTTCACTACAATGGATCATCGCTATTGGCCGTTTCGATGTACAAACAGCCGTGATGACGCTCTCAAGTTTCAGAGCTCAGCCACGAGATGGGCATCTTGAACGTGCCAAACGTATCTATGGATATATCTCCAAGTTTAGACATTTTAAAATCAGATTCCGCGTGGAACCACCCGATTTTATATTGACTAAACCCGACACCATCGATTGGTCCAACACCGTCTATGGGGAGCATTCTGAAGAGCTACCCGACGACGCTCCTGCACCGCTTGGAAAGACAGTAGTGTTGACACATTTCTATGATGCCAACCTCATGCATGATATTCTCAGTGGTAAGGCAGTAACCGGTATTCTTCACTTCGCGAACAAGACTCCCATGATGTGGTTCTCGAAGAAACAGTCTACTACGGAGACAGCCACCTTTGGAGCCGAATTTGTTGCAGGAAGGACTTGCATCCAACAGATCGTCGATTTACGCCACTCATTCCAATACCTAGGAACACGAGTCCATGATGTCTCATACTCTTGGGGTGACAACAAAAAGATGATCCAAACGTCAACCTTCCCTTACGCAAGGTTGCACAAGTGTCATAATATTCTGTCGTTTCACTACGTACGAAGCATGATAGCGAGAGGTTTCATTTTAATGATGCACATCCCAGGTAAGGATAACTGTGCAGACATTCTCACCAAGCATTGGAGTCACTCAGTTGTGTATCCACTGCTCAGGCCCATCTTCCACTTCTGTGGTAATACCGGCGACCTTCTTCAGGATGATGGAAGCATCATGTAGAGCGTGATGACCCTTCACAAGGAGACATGGGGAGTATTAAATTCCTTTCGTGACCAGAAGTACCAAAGCTACCAAAGGGTAGATTTCCTATTCGTACGAATCAATGAGTCCCGTATCCATCTAAGTAATCGATTTCCACGGCGCATCGATTCCCATCGCGCATCAACGGTGAGCAATCCCTGTCTTACGATATTGCCATTGTTCTTTGGTGAGCAAACTCTGATTTCATAAAATATCACACGAGCTACGGGAGCAATTCCTGACCTTAATGATAAACATATCATGAAGTCTTCCTAACGGAACAAGAGAAGAAAACTGTTGGCGTGTGATTCTCACACAATACATATACATGCATACAAATATATATGGTCAACGACTAATACATGTACGGAAATAATCAGCGAGTAATCTCAGCACTACGCAACAGCAGTTGCAACGTATTCATCTCAATAAAAGAGATATCTTGCATTTCGGCAAGATTTCACTTTATCTCATACTTTTAACATTCAACTGATTTATATCCCAAAATTCACACTAGTTGCTATCAACTACTTGTAATCTACATACTAAGGTCTGTCTCGCTGCAATCTGAATAAGTCACAGCAAGAGGAGATCTGGCGTTTCCCTAGTCTCGCCTGTAGTCCGATTATCCGTTGTTGAAAGTATCCAACCACAATTGTCACGCGTAGAGTACAACCGTTTGTCTACTAACACACTAACGTAGCGTTGCTGTTCGTCAGAAGCCTTTGAATCAGACTCTCAACGAATCGGATTCAGAAGGAAAATAATAAAAATGCGCGCAGATCTTTACAAATGGAAATGGGTTTGAAGTATTCATACCAATACAGGACAAATCGCAAGCGCATCAAGGGTTGAAAATATTCATCCATGAAGTTGGAATCCCTGAACATTTGATTTCTGATGGTGCTCCGGAACAAGGCTCCCCAAGAACCTACAAGACGCACTGGAATTCAATTGTGAAACGCAACCATATACACCAAACATTCATCCAACCACATTGCCCGTTCCAAAATCGAGCAGAGCAAGCAATAGGTCATCTTGGTAGTGCAATCATAACCAAGACAGCAAAGAAGAAATCACCAAGAAGGCTATGTTCATTTTGTGGTGAGCTATGTGCTAATATCAGGCAGAGGACTGCATCGAGCAACCCTTCTTCAATGGGAAGAACTCCATTTGAATTGGTTCATGGCTATAGGCCTGATATCGCGCTATTCACATCATCAGAATGGTATGATTTTATATTCTACTTTGACAAAGGTGATTCTTCATCTCGAGGAGTTGAAAGATTGGGTCGGTGGCTGGGCCCTTGCAGCAACAAGGTGGGTGGTGGTGATTGTTTTTGGATCCTGACTGAATCAGCAATACCAATATCTACAAATTCAATAAGACCTGTCAAGGAATATGAATGGAGGGATAGAGATGTCCTAAGAAGAATGGAAGCGATCGACAAATCAATTGAGTCCAAGATTGGTGATGAAGTGAAAGACAGCGCGTCCTTCTTCCAGGAAAATTACCCAGAACCTCAACTAGAGCTATTTGAGGAGCAAGAACCAGTGAAATCATCTGATCTGAAACTTGAAATGGGTGAGCCAGAGGCATCGGTTGAAGATATTGATGAACCAGATGAGTATCTGGGGAATGAAGTAATCATTGAAAAAAATGATGAAAGGCTCAGGTGCATTGTCAAGGATAGAGTGCGCGATCTGCAAAACAGACCAGTTGGAGTAAGGAATGAGAATCCAATACTGGACACGAGGCTGTACAAATTGCAACTACCTGATGGCACCAGTGAAGAATACACGGCAAACATTGTTGCAGAAAGTCTTTATAGTTCTGTTGATGATGATGAACGAATGTTCACGCTGTTGGATGAGCTAATTGATCATGAACGCGACGACACTGCTTTAAGTGATGAGGAGGCCACAACTGTAGCCAAAAATGGCCAAAAAAGCCATAAGCCGACAACTAGGGGCTGGAGGATTTTGGCCAGTTGGAAAGATGGAACCGAATCATGGTGTAAGTTAAGTGATGTCAAAGAATCATTCCCAGTGCAACTAGCCGAGTATGCAGTCAACAACAAACTTGAAAAATTACCAGCATTCAGATGGTGGGGGCACAAAATTTTGAAAAGAAAGGAACGCATCCTTAAGGCAGCCAAAACAGCCAAGTATTGGTTGAAGACTCACAAATATGGTGTTGAGCTACCACATTCAATTACACAAGCACTGGCAATTGATAAGAAAACAGGCACTGATCACTGGGAAAGAGCAATTCATAAAGAAATGACCAACAATATGGCAGCGTTCGAATTTTCTGATGATGATGTTATTCCAGTCGGTCACAAGGAAATCACAACCCACATGATATTTGATATCAAGCTTGGATCCCTAACAAGAAAGGCTAGATTGGTAGGGGACGGTCATAAAGTTCCTGCAGTGGCAAAAGAAAACACCTATTCATCGGTTCCCAGTCGTGATTCAGTAAGGATATTCTTCTTGCTAGCAGCACTGAATGATTTGAAGGTCCTCTCAGCAGATATTCAAAACGCATATTTGACAGCCCCGATAAAAGAGAAATACTTTCTAAAAGCGAGAGCTGAAGATGGTTTTCCTCCCCACCTTGCAGGAAGGCCTTGCAAGATAGTTCGAGCACTATATGGGTTACCAGTTGCAGGAGCATCATTCAGGTCATATCTCACAAAGCATTTGAGGGATCTTGGATATTCCCCTTGCAAAGCAGATCCGGGTGTGCACTTACGAATTGAAACCAGGAAAGATGGATCCAGATACTGGGCAATGCTAATTGCCTATGTTGACGATATCTTATGTTCTGGCGAAGACCCAAAATTCCAGCTAGAAAACATTGAACGAAAGTTCAAGTTGAAAGATGATACGATCGAAGAACCAACTCTGTGTTTGGGGGCTGATATTGGGAAGTTTTACTTTGAAGGCGATTCAAAACCAAGGTGGTCGCTATCAAGCACCAAATATACTGCAAAAGCTGTTGCAGCTGTTGAACAAGAGCTTGGAACCGAGAAGTATGGCTACAAATATCTACCAAAGTCCGCATCCAGTCCACTGTCACATGATTACAGACCGGAGATTGATATATCGGAGGAACTGAATCCCAAATTGCAAAATTACTATCAAGGTTTGATTGGAGTTCTCAGATGGATTTGTGAACTTGGACGGCTTGACATTGTGATGCCAGTTTCATTGATGTCAAGGTATTTGGCTCAAGCAAGAAAGGGACATCTGAACCAGTTATTTCACATATTTGCATATTTTGAAAAATACAACAGGTCGAAATTGGTTTTTGATGATTCAGTACCAAGCATTGATCAGAGTAAATTCCAAAAATGTGACTGGTCTGAATTTTATCCTGGTGCCGCTGAAGTCATACCAGCAGATATGCCTGAAGCTTTGGGAAAACATGTGACAATGAGTTGTTTTGTTGATGCTGACCACGCTGGATGCAAAGCAACGAGGAGATCTCATACTGGTATTATTATCTTCATTAATAATGCACCAATTATTTGGTTTTCCAAAAGACAAACAACAGTTGAAAAATCAACTTTTGGATCTGAAATCATTGCATTGAAAATTGCAATCGAATTGGTTGAAGGTCTAAGATACAAGTTGAGAATGATGGGTGTTCCAATTGATGGGAGCACAAATGTGTATTGTGATAATGATTCTGTTGTCACAAATGTTACACGACCTGAAAGCCCATGCAAGAAGAAACACAACAGCATTGCATACCACAAGGCCCGAGAATCTTTTGCAGCAGGGATTATCCGAGTTGCAAAGGAACCAGGTTCAACAAATATTGCTGATCTGTTTACTAAGCTAATGAGTGGCGCTGTTTTCTGGGAACATTGTTCTCGGTGCATGTGGGAAGTAAGTTTGTCCAAATCAATCGATTCGATGGAATGTTCGATCGATCGTTCGATCAAAAAATAACGGATCGTTTTGCAATGAGCGTTATGAAAATGGATACTTTGATCCATGAATACAATATATCAATCGGGCAAGGATCAGGGCAAAATGCCTTGATACAAGCCAGAATGAATGGCAAAATGCCTCCCCATTTTTGATAGGGCCTCTGATGGTAGACTGGATACAGTTTGGTATTCAACACACGAATGACTCACAATGAATAGATTAAGTCATAGAATCCAGCCGCTGAACGGTTGGAGGTTATGACTGAAGGGGACTGAGATGAGAATATCATGGCGAATTGTACGGTAAAAGACCAATCGAAGATGGGTTTGCGTGTGTTTTGTGTCTTAAGGTTACGCGTGTTTGTATGCCGATAATTCGTCGGACGATTAGAGCGGCAAATTACGAATATGCCGCTTACCGACGAGTAATAAACCTGTCGATCAGAGATGATGGACGCTTACTTCTAAGATGATTACTCTTACTCACTAAATCAATTGACCGAAAGGACGATTGCGTTTGTTTGTTACAACATACTTTCTTTACCTCAACATTCCCTAAAAGTGACCCGAAGTTTAACCACTTGTTGTTCAGGTCATAGTCCTTGAATCGGTTGCTTATTTGCTTCCTGGTCAACAATTCCAACACTCCAGTCACACCGTTGTCAACTTAAGACAAAAATAAATTTACCATCATATCTATTTGCCGGGGAATAGGTCCCAAGTCACTGAACGTGGTGTCTGATTTTTCTTCTTTCCCCTATCCTTCTTCTCTGACCGAGACGAAGTTGACGTGGTCTTCCTGAAATCTGGCCTTGGTTTGGATTCAATAATACTGGATACAAGGTAAACCTTGGTCGTCAATGCAGTGAAACATGTTGTAACCTCCAAACTGAGATTCCTTAAAAACTTGTCGGTTGCATAGGACTCATTCCTGAGTGCCGCTTTAAGATTGTTTTCCACAGACATACAATGTTTCCGTTGATCGTCATCATGTTTTGCAGGAGTATTTGGTGGTGGATATTCCAATCTACCCTTTTTCGCATTGTTCCCTTCAATCTTAGAATTAGAAGCGGGTGGACGCTTTCCATGGGTATTGTTGATACGTGTCATTGCTAATGTCAAACCTGATTAGAAACTGTTACAATCTGATTAGAAAAAGACGTAACAAATCAATAATTCTCTTACTGTTTGAAAACAATCAGAATCAATGCTGTGTGAATAAAGGTATCCTTCGTTTCGACAAAACATGAAATGTAGAAAGGATTCGATAACTTGAAACAGCTTTCATCTGAGTACACGACTCACGTAGCGAGAGAAAAGTGGAAACAATTTCTCAAAAACAATGTGAAACGTTACTGTTAGTGTGTTGTTGGTCTCTTAAACCTAATGTGCAGCGATGCTGACGCTTACTACAACATACTATTAAATTCCTTTCGTGTCCAGAAGTACCAAAGCTACATGACGGTAGCTATTCTATTCGTACGAATCACTGAATCCCGTATCAACCAAAGTAATCGATTCCCACGGCGTATCGATTCCCACGGAGCATTGATTCTCATTGCGCATTGACAGTGAGCAATCTCTGTTTTATAGTATTGCCCTTGTTCTTCGGTGAGCAAACTCTGATTTCATAAAGTATCACACAAGCTACGGGAGCAATTCCTGATCATAATGATAAACATATCATAGGATCTTCCTAACGGAACAAGAGAAGAAAACCGTTGGTGTGTGCTTCTCACACAATATATATATACATACGGATATATACGGTCAACGACCAATGCATGTACGGAAATAATCAGCAAGTAACCTCATCACTACGCAACAGCAGTTGCAACGTATTTCATCTCAATAAAAGAGATATCTTGCATTTTGGCAAGATTTCACTTTATCTCATACTTTTAACATTCAACTGATTTATATCCCAAAATTCACACTAGTTGCTACCAACTAGTACCTGTAATCTACATTACTAAGGTCTGTCTCGCTGTATCTGAACAAGTTCACAGTAAGAAGAGATCTGGCATTTCCATAGTCTCGCCTGTAGTCCGATTATCCGTTGTTGAAAGTATCCAACCACAATTGCCACGCCTAGAGTACAATCGTTTGTCTACTAACACACTAACGTAGCAGTGCTGTTCTTCAGAAGCCTTTGAATCAGATTCTCAGCAGACCGGATTCAGAAGGAAAATAATAGATTAACAGTCGCAAGCTCCAGGGTGGCTTGCACACAAAGAACAGGGCCAAAATTGAACACAATCCCTACGCTGGCATATTCCAATCGCACATCGTCTACAGCGCAGTTTCCTTTCATCACGCGATTCCTCTGACGAATCGGAATCATCAAGATCGAACATGCCTGCCAATCCATTTGGTGGTGGGAACAACGCTGGAGATGGCACAGCCGCTACCGCAACCAGCTTTCCTAGTTTTGATCCCCATATGAAGTTGATACTCATAACCATATTCCATGTCGCAAAGGAAGAAAGTAGCTATCTGTGTGAGGCTCTCCGAGAGGGAGGATTACGCGAGTGGCCGATTTTCCTCGATGCACTCATCGAGCATGATTTTGCCCACGACCTTACCTACATGGATACTGGCAGTGGACTACCAACCCAGCTCCATCGGTCCATCCAACGCCATAGAAACACTTGAGGACATTTCAAATGACTTGCGCAAGAACGAAAAGAATTGGAAGGATGTAACGTCATATACGTACGACAGTTTCAGTACCTTCCGTATGGCACCTGCACTGCGCCTTCAGAATGAATCTATCTTGAATCCCCCAGCTCCTCCTCCGGGAACAAATAAAAAGTCACCTCAACAAGTGAAGTACGAATCTTGGTGCCAAAAATCACGTGATGAAAAGTCGTTCACGCCCCTCACGAATGACTCAAGATTCGAACACTGGCTCGTGAGTTTCAAGGCTAAACTCGAGGCATACGACATTGACACCGAAACATTCCTCCATGAAACTTGGCCTCCTGCTGCACTACAAGGCTATACACGTGACCTTTTCATCAAACAGTGTGCCTTCTTCTGGGTTCTTATGTTGGAAGTCTTCAAAAGTGACTTATCCGCGTCATGCGTCCACAGCCATTCCCTCACACGCAATGGACGTCAAGCATATTTTGATTTTGTGAACCTTCACAGTGAATCAAAAGCCAAGGTATATGACAACTCGACTCAATTGCAAGCTTTGCTGAAGTTGAATCTCAACAACTGGAAGGAATCTAAAGTGAAGTTCATCACACATTGGTTTGAAGAATTGAATCACCTCAACAAGCTTTGTCCTCCCAACAAGCCCCTTGAGTACCATACTGCAAAATCAGCATTATGTCAGGCATGCTATTCCAGCTTTCAGCTAAGTGAACAGTTTGCTAAAGTCAAAGATCCAGGCGGCACAAATAGTACCGTGACAGATGCAGTCGCTGAGGCTGTGACAGATGCAGTCGCTGAGGCTGCTGCTATCCATAAGCTAAAGATCACGCTCCTACTTGAAGCGACTTGACTCGATTCTCAGTTCGCAATTTCGGCTCTTAAGTCCACAGTGCGTGCACATGTACACAACTTCTGCTCTGGACAAGGCCACAACTCTGATGGCTATGCTCTCCCTATCGAATTCGAAGGTGACTACCAAGACTATGCCGTATTCAAGGCTGGACGTTCACCTGACCCTACCACACGCTTGCCCACTGGCATATGGAAGGCCCTATCACCTCAAGACATGAAGAGTTGGCTGAATTTTTCCCCGGAAGGCAAGAAAATAGTGGTTGCATCATTACGACGCAAATTGCTCCCAGATGATCAGCCGGATCCTAATGCTGTCAAACCCATCACCCGGAAGGCATACACACATGGGCATACCGTCTCATTCCTTGAAGATGACACCTCGAGCGGTGATACACATAACAATGCCTCTGCAGACCTCCATCCCGCTGTGGAAAATGACCGTAGAGGCGTCTTCCATGCATCACTTGGTGTATACAAGTCTCAGACTTCTTCCTCCAAGGACCAAAGACCCCTCAAGTCTTCCGTGTTGCCTGCACATCCCGCAAGATTCCTCTCTGAGAATCCTGACATTTGGTACAAAAAGGACGGTGATACTCTAATACCTGTGGGAAAATCCTCCTATTCCGTCAATTTTCACTAGTGGTATAACCCTGAAGATGATCTACCCTTCCCACATGATAATCAGGTACCTTCATACACCTACCGTGCTCACAAAGCTACTGTTACCAACCCCGGCATCGCTATGGTCGACCGCGGCGCAAATGGTTGCATCATTGGTAATGATGCATGCCTTATCTCCAAGGATATTCCGCCCTGATATGTCAATGTCACCGGCATCAACAATCACCAAGTGCAGAATATTCCCATTGCAACATGTGGAGCCTACTCCGTTTCCAATAGAGGTCCCATCATCCTCATTTTCAACGAATCTGCATACACGGGATGACACCCCTCTATTTTGTCCTCCAGCTAGATGGAAGCATACTTCTCCACTGTCGATGAAACATCCATCAAAGCGGGCGGTGGGCAGGTAATCACCACCTCAAACGGATATGCACTGCCTCTCAGCATTCGGCATGGTTTGCCATACCTTGCCATGCGAAAGTATACGACTGATGAATTCGACACGCTCCCACATGTTATCATGACATCCAATAAACACTGGGACCCATCCGTCCTTGATACCATAATCAGTGCTAAAGATGAAACCTTCCTTCAGAAATATCCTCCTCAGTTGCAGCAACTTCTGTATCCCGAATACGACAAATACAGAAATCCACGTTGTCTTGAAGGATTAGATATCTCTGTATCTCCTGGCTCATCCATGGTTACGTCTCTCAGTTTGTACTCCAGTCATTGTACTCGATCACCCGTTCTCCCTATTGATGATCATGGAACCAACGACCGCTCCTTCTGGCTTACACCTACCGACTATGTTCATCAGGAGCGCCTTGCATGCTGCATTCCCCCTCTAATCTCTGAGACGGTCACTGCTTTTCCCACGGATTGTACTGTTAGTGATGCTCCACGTATCACAACTACACCTTGTGAACGCTATCCCAACGAACATGATTACTTATCTCTGAAACCCTTCTTTTGTTGGGTTTCCACAGATCGCATCAAGGCTACCTTTGACAATTCAACGCAATATGGTTCATTAGTGGTTAGCCCTGATGGTAACATTTTCAAACGTTTTCATTCCCCCCAGCCGGCAATGAACATTCGACCGTTCAATGACGACGTCTTGTCTGATGCTGTTTATTCCAACGTCCCAGCAATTGATGGCGGTTCCAAACTTGCCTAGATTTTTTTTGGTCGGAAGTCTCATGTCATACATGTTGAAGAGATGCGCACCACTGGCGACTTTCTATCATGTTTTCAGAATTTTGTTCGAAAATGGGGCAGACCTCTTCGCCTCTTATGTGATCATGGGAACTACCAATCTAGTAAGCGGGTCACCGATTATCTCAAAATGTTATGGATTGGACTCTGGCAAAGTGAACCCTATCACCAACACCAGAATCAATTTGAACGACGCTATCAAACGTTTAAGCGTATTGTCAATTGCGTCATGGACCGTACAGGCACACCACCACATCTCTGGTTGTTGTGCATGACATACGTAGCCGGACTCCTCAATGTTATTTCTGATCCTACTCTGTCGGACAAACAACTGGTCTTCATTGCTACCGGTACACTTGGTGATATAAGCGCATATACCAGTTTCTTCTGGTTTGAACCTGTTTACTTCAAGACCAACGACTCCCCTTTCGGTACCCAGTCTACCGAACGCCTTGGTCATTTTGTAGGCATTGCCGAACATGTGGGCAATGGACTTTGTTTCTGAGTCTGGAATCCAGTCACCAACAAATTGCTTGACCGTTCTGGTGTACGTTCTGCTCTTACACCTGAGTCACGCAACAAACGAGCTGGCCTCTTTACCGATGATGGCTTCATCAAATGGCGTAAGGCCAAGGATTCAGTACCTAGATTGTACGCCACCGGTGACGCCCCTACACTCACGAAACATGGGGGCATACCACTATGGATGGTCCTAATGCAAATTCCAAACCACAGGACGTCCCAACTACTCCTCCTCTTGGAAAATCCACTGCCGACTCTGACACCGATCGAAGCCTTGACACTCCTGCGGCACATGACGACCACACGCCCCCAGTACCTACCAAGCAACAGGATACAGCACCTCCTGTTCAGATAACCAACCATAGTCAACCTTCCGCATCTGGTAATCAGGTTATTATCAAACCGCCCGCCCACCCCTCATTACCAAGCTTTCTATATAAGAAGGTCAATAACAGCCTGAGCTGGTCCCCTTCTCCACTCCCTAACAACTATGGGGAGAGTTTTGATGGTCCTCTTACGACACACATCTTCAGCAAGACATCCGATGGCGTTCTCCTTACTGAAGATGATTTTGATCCACCGGAGCTAGCATATTTTGATGTTAGTGACGTCACAACGCCACACACCAACCCTGTTACTCCTTCAGTAGACCCATCAAAGGTAGTTGTTACCGATGAAGAAGGCAATGCACAATTTGACAATGGTGGTAACCCCCTTACCATTCCGACAATCCTGATTGCCAATCTACAAGGACGATCCTTCCTTGTAACCAACCCCAATGGCACTCGAAAGCATCTTACCATCGTCGATGTAGAAGACAGTCTTGAATGCAATAACGACTTCATCAAATTCAAGTGCAAACACTCTGATGACGAACTTGACAATATCATTGCATACAATGATGTGATGAATTACATCCACCGTGATTTGACCCAAGAAGATGGAAAACTTTGGTCGTTTCGCCAAATCCTAGGACACCAAGGTCCATTGGATAACAAGCACCCTCAATACAAAGGCTCCAAGTATAACCTTTGGATTGAATGGAAAAATATGGAACGGACATATGAACCTCCTTTAGCCAACATTGCGGCTGATGATCCTGTTACCGTTGCCAAATATGGGAAAGACAACAACTTGCTTGACCTCCCAGGTTGGAAACGTCTCAAACGAATCATCAACCTAGCACGATGAACCAAGAAACTTGATCGACTCATGCATCAAGCTAAACTTCGGTCTTTCCGTACCACCCCACAATACCAATATGGGTTCAAGGTACCTCCTAACCATGAAGAAGCCCTCCAATTTGATCAAACCAACGGAAACCACAAATGGGAAGACGCCACCACTCTTGAAATGGAACAGCTCAAAGAATACAATACCTTTATCGACAAAGGTATGTACAAAGCAAGCTCCATCCCAAATGGGTTCCAACAGATCAAGGTACACATGATATATGCTGTCAAACATGATGGTAGGCATAAGACTTGTCTTGTTGCAAACGGCAATCTCACCAAAGCCCCCGTACACAGTGTGTACGCCGGTGTCGTATCACTTCGCGGTCTACGTATGTGTCTGTTCCTAGCTGAACTGAACAGCCTGGAAGCATGGGGTACAGATATAGGAAATGCTTATCTTGAAGCAGTGACCTGCAAGAAAGTCTGTATCAAGGCAGGTCCAGAATTCGGATCACTAGAAGGTCACCTATTGATCATCTACAAGGCATTATATGGACTCAGATCATCGGGCAAATGCTTTGGTGAATTACTAGCAGCTTGCCTTATCAAACTTGGCTTCAAAAGATCCCGCGCGAAACCGGAAATCTTCCTCAAGCCTGGAATGAGCAAGCATGGGGAGCGTGTATATGAACTCATATGCACATATGTTGATGACCTATGTCTTTGCATGGCAGATCCCAATTTGTTCCTGGAAATCCTACAGGCGGAGCCATACAACTTCAAACTGAAGGGATCCCGACCTATGAACCTTCATCTGGGCTGTGGATTTGAGCGAGATGCACATTGTGTTCTTTGTATGAATCCCATCAAGTTCATCGAAAAGATGGAAGCATCTTATGAACAAATGTTCGGATGCAAACCTAACACTAGGTTCCAATCGCCCATTGCCAAAAACAATCATCCTGAATTGGATTCCTTGGCTTTTCTTGAGGAAATTGGTATCCAGAAATACCAGAGCATGATCGGATCACTTCAATGGATCATCGCCATTGGAAGATTTGATGTCCAAACAGTCGTGATGACACTCTCAAGTTTCAGAGCTCAACCACGAGACGGACACCTTGATTGTGCCAAACGTATCTACGGATATATCTCCAAGTTTAGACACTTTAAGATCAGGTTCCGCGTAGAACCCCCAGATTTTATACTGACTAAACCGGACACCATCAATTGGTCCAACACCGTCTATGGGGAGCATTCTGAAGAGCTACCCGACGACGCTCCTGCACCACTTGGGAAGACAGTAGTGTTGACACACTTCTATGATGCAAATCTCATGCATGACATTCTCAGTGGGAAGGCTGTAACCAGCATCCTTCACTTTGCGAACAAAACTCATATGATGTGGTTCTCGAGGAAACAAGCTACTACGGAGACAGCCACATTCGGAGCTGAATTCGTTGCAGGAAGAACTTGCATCGAGCAAATCGTTGATCTACGTCACTCATTCCGATACCTCAGAACACGAGTCCATGACATCTCCTATTCATGGGGAGACAACGAGAAGATGATTCAGACGTCGACCTTTCCTTACGCAAGGTTGCATAAGCGTCACAACATTCTATCGTTTCACTACGTACAAAGCATGATAGCAAAAGGCTTCATTCTAATGCTGCACATCCCTGGTAAGGATAACTGTGCAGATATCCTCACCAAGCATTGGGGACACTCAGTTGTGTATCCACTGCTCAAGTCCATCTTCCACTTCTGCGGGAATACCGGCGGCCTCCTCCAAGATGATGGAAGCATCATGTAAAACGTGATGACCTTTCACAAGGAAACATGGGGAGTATTACATTCCTTTCGTGCCTTTGTGCCCAGAAGTACCAAAGCTACCTGACGGTAGATATTCTATTCGTACGAATCACTGAGTCCCGTATCAACCAAAGTAATCGATTCCCACGGCGTATCGATTCCCACGGAGCATCGATTCCCATTGCGCATTGACAGTGAGCAATCTCTGTTTTATAGTATTGCTCTTGTTCTTCGGTGAGCAAACTCTGATTTCATAAAGTATCACACAAGCTACGGGAGCAATTCCTGATCATAATGATAAACATATCATAGGATCTTCCTAACGGAACAAGAGAAGAAAACCGTTGGTGTGTGCTTCTCACACAATATATATACATACGGATATATACGGTCAACGACCAATGCATGTACGGAAATAATCAGCAAGTAACCTCATCACTACGCAACAGCAGTTGCAACAGATATCTTGCATTTTGGCAAGATTTCACTTTATCTCATACTTTTAACATTCAACTGATTTATATCCCAAAATTCACACTAGTTGCTACCAACTACCTGTAATCTACATTACTAAGGTCTGTCTCGCTGTATCTGAACAAGTTCACAGTAAGAAGAGATCTGGCATTTCCATAGTCTCGCCTGTAGTCCGATTATCCGTTGTCGAAAGTATCCAACCACAATTGCCACGCGTAGAGTACAATCGTTTGTCTACTAACACACTAACGCAGCAGTGCTGTTCTTCAGAAGCCTTTGAATCAGACTCTCAGCAGACCAGATTCAGAAGGGAAATAATACATACCTATACTTCATCCTTCATTGAATAACCGGCGAGAAATACAACGTTGATGTACTACACGGAGAAAGAGGTAAACAATATCGTGACATGGATTTGAAAAAAGAAAACCTGCAACAAAAACATCCAAAAAGTGGTGTCAATTTCCGGTCTCGAAAACGGTTTCCTGCAACTCCGTTACAAAAAACGGAAAAATGGTAAATTGATGACTAAATTAAAGGCTAGTTCAGTAGAAATTAAGAATATTGGGGTGCGAGAAGGGGTGGTGTTGGGTGTTTACCCCTATCTACAAAAAGAGCATTTTTTGGAACGCCGCTCCAAAAAAAAGAAAAAATGAAAAATGGTGGTGAAATTGTGTAGAAAGCTGTAGATTTTTACGCCAATTCGTTACCAGAAATTATCTAGTACGACAACATTGTAGACAGCTACTGCTGTTGATATGTATGCAAATTCATTACCAGAAATTATATAGTACGGCACTGGTGTAGAAAGCTACTGTTGTGTTTGGGGTTTACCAATATCTACGAAAAAGCATTTTTTGGCGTGTAAAACCCCCTTCACACATGCTGTGGTACGTACCACCGGTACGTGAAAGATCTCACTGTATCACAAGTTGAGAACGTTAAGTAAAAAAATAAGGGCAGTATTCTTTATCATTCTATATTCAAAACGCGCACGCTGCGCGATATTATTTACTTAACATTCTCAACTTAATTAAGAAAATGTAATCATTCTTTATTATTCTGTATTCAGTGAATTAGATCTCATAGGTTAAGTATCGATTTTTTTTCAAACACACACACACACACACACAGCGGACACACACAGCGAACACACACAGCAAACACACACAGCAAACACACACAGCAAACACACACACACACAGCGAAAAGTATTAGTGCTTTGCAGGGGCCCTGTGGAGTTGTTGAGTACGTAGTTATTGTATGTATTGTAAGTATGTGTCAGTAAAGTTATGGTAAGAAGTACTCATACAATAACGCGTACAATTTCTACTAGTACTAGTGTGCATCAAGTCAGTTCAGAATTACGAAAGGTGTTCTGATCTGTACCAATTCTTACCAGTTCCAATTCTACCATTAGCCAACCAACCAAATTCATGTGTAAGCTATCAGCAAGGTATCTACATTCATAGGGTTGGAGTTAGATATGAACGAGTAAGCTGTACAAGCTACCGGTAATTACGAGCTGCCAGATCTACAAGCAAGCTACCTACCTTCATACCGATCATACCAATCTATTTATATTACTATTCAAGTGACGTCATTCGCGCAAGCTCTTTTTTAAATTCGAACAAGCAAGCTGTACGAGCTACCGGTAATTACGAGGTACCAGATCTACTACAAGCAAGCTACCTACCTTCATATTGATCATACCAATTGATCTATACTACCAATCAAGTGAGTCATTCGCACAGTGCGTATCTCTCCAATCCCTAACCAAAATATAATTCAATCGTCAACCCAAAAACCCACCAGATTTGAACACAGTGGAAATCTTTCCAGTCCCTAACCAAAATATAATTCAATCGTCAACCCAAAAAACCACCAGATTTGAAGACAGTGCAAATCCTGCCGATCCCTAACCAAAATATAACTCGGTCATCAACCCAAAAACACACCAGATGTTCGGCTTTTTCAATCGAATTTGATGCCGACAACGTCCGTATTTTTCGCCGACAACACCAGATTTGAAGACAGTGCAAATCTTTCCAGTCCCTAACCAAAATATAATTCAATCATCAACCCAGAAACCCACAAGATTTGTACACAGTGCAAATCCTGCCAGTCCCCGACCAAAATATAACTCAGTCATCAACCCAAAACCCACCAGATTTGAACACAGTGCAAATCCTGCCAATCCCCAACCAAAATATAACACAATTGTCAACCTAAAAACCCACCAGATTTGAATACAGTGCAAATCATTCAAGTCCCTAACCAAAATATAATTCAATTGTCAACCCAAAAACCCACCAGATTTGAACACAGAGCGAATCTTTCCATCTCGAACCAAACTATAACTCAGTCATCAACCCAAAAACCCACCAGATTTGAACACAGTGCAAATCTTTCCAGTCCCTAACCAAAATATAATTCAATCGTCAACCCAAACACCCACCAGATTTGAACACAGTGCAAATCCTGCCGATCCCTAACCAAAATAAAACTCAGTCATCAACCCAAAAACCCACCATATTTGAACACTTTGCAAATCCTGCCAGTCCCAGACCAAAATATAACTCAGTCATCAACCCAAAAACCCACCAGATTTTAGCACAGAGCAAATCCTTCCAATCCCCAACCAAATTATAACTCAGTCATCAACCCAAAAACCCACCTGATTTGAAGACAGTGCAAATCCTGCCGATCCACGTCCAAAATATAACTCAGTCATCAACCCAAAATCTCACCAGATTTGAACACAGTGGAAATCCTGCCAGTCCCCGACCAAAATATAACTCAGTCATCAACCCAAAAAACCCACCAGATTTGAACACAGTGCAAATCTTTCCAGTCATAAACCAAAATATAATTCAATCGTGAACCAAAAAAAACGCCAGATTTGAATACAGTGCAAATCTTTCCAGTCAATAACCAAAATATAATTCAATCGTCAACCCAAAAACCCACCAGATATGAACAAATTGCAAATCTTTCCAGTCACCAATCAAAATATAACTCAGTCATCAACCCAAAAACCCACCAGATTTGAACACAGTGCAAATCCTGCCGATCCCTAACCAAAATAAAACTCAGTCATCAACCCAAAAACCCACCAGATTTGAACACAGTGCAAATCCTGCCAATCCCCAACCAAAATATAACACAATTGTCAACCTAAAAACCCACCAGATTTGAATACAGTGCAAATCATTCAAGTCCCTAACCAAAATATAATTCAATTGTCAACCCAAAAACCCACCAGATTTGAACACAGAGCGAATCTTTCCATCTCGAACCAAACTATAACTCAGTCATCAACCCTAAAACCCACCAGATTTGAACACAGTGCAAATCCTGCCAGTCCCCGACCAAATCATAACTCAGTCATCAACCCAAAAACCCACCAAATTTGAGCACAGTGCGAATCCTTCCAGTCCCCAACCAAACTATAACTCAGTCATCAGCCCAAAAACCAACCAGATTTGAACACAGTGCAAATCCTGCCAATCCCCCACCAAAATATGACTCAGTCAACAACCCAAAAACCCACCGTATTTGAACACAGTGCAAATCTATTCCATTCCCCACCAAAATATAACTCAGTCATCAACCCAAAAACCCACCAGATTTGAACACAGTGCAAATCCTGCCGATCCCTAACCAAAATAAAACTCAGTCATCAACCCAAAAACCCACCAGATTTGAGCACAGTGCAAATCCTGCCAGTCCCAGACCAAAATATAACTCAGTCATCAACCCAAAAACCCACCAGATTTGAGCATAGTGCAAATCCTGCCAGTCTCAGACCAAAATATAACTCAATAAGTCGACAACCCAAAAACCCACCATATTAGAACACAGTGCAAATCCTGCCAGTCGCCGAACAAAATATAACTCAGTCATCAACCCTAAAACCCACCAGATTTGAACACAGTGCAAATCCTGCCAGTCCCCGACCAAATCATAACTCAGTCATCAACCCAAAAACCCACCAGATTTGAAGACAGTGCAAATCCTGCCCATCCCCGTCCAAAATATAACTCAGTCATCATCCCAAAAAACCCACCAGATTTGAAAACAGTGCAAATCTTTCCAGTCCCTCACCAAAATATAATTCAATCGTCAACCCTAAAACCCACCAGATTTGAGCACAGTGCAAATCCTGCCAATCCCCGACCAATATATAACTCAGTCATCAACCCAAAAACCCACCATATTTGAACACTGTGCAAATCCTGTCATTCCCAACCAAAATATAACTCAGTCATCAACCCAAAAACCCACCAGATTTGAACACAGTGCAAATCTTTCCAGTCCCTAACCAAAATATAATTTAATCGTCAACCCAAAAACCCACCAGATTTGTACACAGTGCAAATCCTGCCCATCCCCAACCAAACTATAACTCAGTCATCAATCCAAAAACCCACCAGATTTGAACACAGTGCAAATCCTGCCCATCCCCGACCAAAATACAACTCAGTCATCTATCCAAAAACCCACCAGATTTGCAGACAGTGCAAATCCTGCCAGTCCCCGACCAAAATATAACTCAGTCATCAACCCAAAAACCCACCAGATTTGAACACAGTGCAAATCTATTCCATTCCCCACCAAATATAACTCAGTCATCAACCCAAAAACCCACCAGATTTGAGCACAGTGCAAATCCTGCCAGTCCCCGACCAAAATATAACTCAGTCATCAACTCAAAAACCCACCAGATTTGAACACAGTGCAAATCCTGCCACTCCCAGACCAAAATATAACTCAGTCATCAACCCAAAAACCCACCAGATTGAAACACAGTGCAAATCCTGCCAATCCCCGTCCAAAATAGAACTCAGTCATCAACCCAAAAACCCACCAAATTTGAACACAGTGCAAATCCTGCCAATCGCCAACCAAAATATAACTCAGTCATCAACTAAAAAAACCCACCAGATTTGAACACAGTGCAAATCCTGCCAATCCCCGACTAAAATATAACTCAGTCATCAACCCAAAAACCAACCTGATTTGAACACAGTGCAAATCTTTTCAGTCCCTAACCAAAATATAATTCATTCATCAATTCAAAAACCAACCAGATTTTAGCACAGTGCAAATCCTGCCAATTCCCGACTAAAATATAACTCAGTCATCTATCCAAAAACCCACCAGATTTGAAGACAGTGCAAATCTTTCCAATCCCAGACCAAAATATAACTCAATCATCAACCCAAAAAGTCACCAGATTAGAAGACAGTGCAAATCCTGCCCATCCCCGACCAAAATATAACTCAATCATCAACCCAAAAACTCACCAGATTTGAAGACAGTGCAAATCTTGTCAATCCCCGACCAAATTATTAGTCAGGCATCAACCCAACCCAAAAACCCACCAGATTTGAAGACTGTGCAAATCCTGCCCATCCCCAACCTAAAATTAACTCATTCACCTCCACAGAAAACACCCCCTCCAAACCCAAGGGACAGCAGATATCTCCATACTGAAAGCGCCGCGGGCAATGATATTGCAGGGATCCCTTCATTATACTAAGAAGGACAAGGCCTGCAAGTTTCGAATTGATTGATCGAGTGGATTGGAAGTGTCAGGAAGTATCTAACCGGCAAAGCATTGGAAACACAAGGTCCATTTTGAAGGTAAAAAAGGAAAAAAAACGGTGAATATTAATATCTCCATACTGAAGTCACCGCGGGCAACGATATTGCAGGGTCGCCTTGATTACATCTACGAGAAGACACCTGCCAAGTTTCGTATTGATCCATTGAGCAGATTAGAAGGAACGGACTCAACATTGCAGAGTGACAAATTTGGTTGAATTTCAAGGAAGCAACCCAAATAACGGCGACAGCAACTATCTCTATAACAACGACACCAACAGCAACGATATTGCAGGGGCTTCTTCATTACATCTATGAGAAGACGCCTGCAAAGTTTCGTATTGATCCATTGAGCAGATTAGAAGGAACGGACTCAACATTGCAGAGTGACAAATTTGGTTGAATTTCAAGGAAGCAACCCAAATAACGGCGACAGCAACTATAACAACGACACCAACAGCAACGATATTGCAGGGGCTTCTTCATTACATCTATGAGAAGACGCCTGCCAAGTTTCGTATTGATCCATTGAGCGGATTAGAAGGAATGGACTCAACATTGCATAGTGACAAATTTGGTTGAATTTCAAGGAAGCAACCCAAATAACGGCGACAGCAGATATCTCTATAACAACGACACCAACAGCAACGATATTGCAGGGGCTTATTCATTACATCTATGAGAAGACGCCTGCCAAGTTTCGTATTGATCCATTGAGCGGATTAGAAGGAACAGACTCAACATCGCAGAGTGACAAATTTGGTTGAATTTCAAGGAAGCGATTTGTTGCCGTTGTTGCCTCCTATGGGTTGCGCCGGTGGAGGAGGAGGAGCTATTCGGGTGGATCGCCGGTGGAGGAGGAGGAGCGATCCGGTGCCGACAATTTGTTGCCGTTGTTGCCAATTGAACAAAATGGGTGAGTATCTATTGATGTACTACATAGAGTAAAGAATAACAACAGAATAATATAATGTATATGCCGATCATAGTTATCACCAACCGGGAAAATTCCCCGCACCTACAGGGAAGATGACCACCGCACCTTGATCCGTTGATTCTGATCCGCTGCTTCCGATCCGTTGCTGACGATTCGATGGTTGCTGCTTCTGATCCGTTGATTCCAATCCGTTGGTTTCAATTTGTTGCTTCTGATCCGGCCCTATGAAAATAAGAAGAAAAACAGAGAGGAAATACATTATCAGTAATGCCGGTGCTGGAGTGGAAGACCAATCAATTGCCGTAGCCGTTGCCATTGCCTATCTCTCTCATTCTTACCTTTGCTTGTTCTGAAGTTCCGACAATCGTCCCGATGAAATTGTTGTTGTTGCTGCTGCCGTAGATTTGCAGAATTCTTACTCCTCTGTCACGAAAAACAGTACCTCGTGCCTGTTGATATAGAAGCAATGGATGCAGATTTATTGCTCTCAAGACGTATATGTTTGGGTGATCAAGTCCAAGAACACTACTATCTATCGAGCAAACCACCTCTTCTCCAATGCGAGCTAATTCTTTTTTCAGTACAAGGCTGTTATTTCAGACTAAAATATTTGAGCACGGATAACCTGCCTAATGCTGATAAAGGGTTAGGTGGAATCCCACGTTCACCGGCGGAGTGCCGAATAGCAACTCTACTCAAATAAGTTGGATGTAAGAAGGCTGATTATGAAGTGACTTTTTTTTTTTTGGTCCAGAGGTAAAAAAAGTGATTTTTTTGTCTGGCGCAAGGTAAGAAAAGATTATTACTGTTTGTGTGGGAGAGAGTTTTTTTTTCGTCGCGAGGTAGAAAAAAAATCATCGATCGATCGAAGTAGAGGATACTTCAATCTTCTGTAGAATTCTACACGATTTTGTACTAGTGTAGAATTCTACACGTTTTTTGTACAATCTAATTCCTAGTAGTGAATTCGAGTAGGTTTCTACACAAGAAGATGTTTACACCTTACTAGATAATTTTTGGTATTGAATCGGAAAGAGTATTTTTTTCTGGTCGTGACAAAAAAAAACTCTCACACACAAACACACAGCAAAAAGTAATTTTACAGTGTTTACACTGTGATTTTTACTTTATGCTGTGTGTTTGTGTGGGAGAGTTTTTCTTTGTCGTGACCGGTACGAAAACATCGATCAAAATCATTGATTCGTTCGCTAGATACCGTACCCCCATCTAGGATACTTCAACTTCTGTAGAATTCTACACGTTTTTTGTACAAGTGTAGATTTCTACACTTTTTGTGTACTAGATACATACTAGTATTCAATCCGCGTTGGTTTCTACCCCTATAGATTCTTACACGCTTTTTGTACTAGATATAACTCAGTCATCAACCCAAAAACCCACCAAATTTGAACACAGTGCAAATCCTGCCAGTCCCCGACCAAAATATAACTCAGTCATCAACCCAAAAACCCACCAGATTTGAACACAGTGCAAATCTTTCCAATCCCTAACCAAAATATAATTCAATCATCAACCCAAAAACCCACCAGATTTGAACACAGTGCAAATCTTTCCAGTCCCTAACCAAAATATAATTCAACCGTCAACCCAAAAACCCACCTGATTTGACCACAGTGCAAATCCTGCCCATCCCTGACCAAAATATAACTCAGTCATTAACCCAAAAACCCACCAGATTTGAACACTGTGCAAATCCTGCCAGTCCCCGACCAAAATATAACTCAGTCATCAACCCAAAAACCCACCAGATTTGAACACAGTGCAAATCTTTCCAGTCCCTAACCAAAATATAATTCAATCGTCAACCCAAAAACCCACCAGATTTGAGCACAGTGCAAATCCTGCCAATCCCCGACCAATATATAACTCAGTCATCAACCCAAAAACCCACCATATTTGAACACTGTGCAAATCCTGTCATTCCCAACCAAAATATAACTGCTGTCGGTCAAAAATACACGTACCCTACTTACGTACATTCTACAGCAATTATATCCATTCTACACTTGAAAAGTTACTTATACTCCTACAGAGATAAAATGACTTCAAGTATCAAGATATCTACGTCACATCATGTGTTCTCTGTCTTATGACGAATTACACATGATCTACGACGACCGGTTTAGACATCCCTACATACAGCACTAACACAGGGATACCGGTCGAATACAGTAAAATACACAGTAACAGAGCAATCTCATGATATGCTCACATCTCTTTAAATTTTAACATCATATACCTTTGGTCGATTTTTAGAGTAACAACAGGTTATAGAGCCCTTATACCTTGCACTAGTGGCCCGCAAGAGCACTAGTGTTTACCTTAAGCTACCTATCTCCGCCCGTTCAGCACCTCAACTGTTCGGTTCCCGCCAGAGGACACTTGTAGTGACGCCCATCCGTGTGCTACTCTTAGGCCTCCACTCCAAGCTTCGCCGACGCCTCCCTCTCGAGGGCCGCACCTTGGACGTACATCTTTCTTCTGTTCCCTGCTTGTGGATCAGGGGGTGTACTCGCTATCACAAGCCTTGTAACCCACAACCAGCTCTCTGGATTACAGTTACAATTACAAACTAAAGACCACCGCCGTCTTTAATGAAAGCCCATTGCACCGGACACGCCGATTGCAATCACTCAACCATATTTTCTTCCGCGTCCATCATCCCCATAACGGACCATCGACGCCCATTTGATTGTGCTAAGCACTTCCTTATACAACAATACAACAGACTGCAACTCATCCTTCGATAGTTGCTTTTCTCCTTCTTCCTTCGAAAAATTCCTTCGGTTATTTCCGCACCTTCACGGATAATTCCGACGGTACTGCGCCTTTCTTCGGTCTTCCCTTTGACAAGACCGCACCTTCACGGATAATTCCGACGGTCTTTTCGATTAGTTCCGCACCTTCGTTCGGTCATTTCAATATTTCGACCCCCGACCTACTGTATCTACAGATCCTTCTACCAAGAATCTCCTTCTGTAACTACACCGCAACACCGACGGTTGATATTTCTTTGGCTATTTCCACACCTTTGCGGATCCTTCCTTCGGTCATCCCCATCGACACGGCCGCACCTTTGTTTGGTCATTCCGTTCACCACGCCGTTTCTCCCTCTGCCATTTCTTTTGACTAAGACGACGGTCTTATTGGTTAACACCGGTTCTTTCTCTTTGGTTTCTCCGGACAATACGATTATTTCCCCGGGAAACATTCCGACGGTCTTTTCGATTAGTTCCGCACCTTCGCTCGGTCCTTCCTTCGGTTCCTCCTTCGAAACATTCTATCGGTCATCCCATGCACCTACAATCGATCATTTAACCGTCGAAACAACTGCGAATTCCCCTCTCCCTCCGAGTCATCCGGAACATTCCAACGGCTCCAACAACTTGAATTGAGTGCAAATACGTATTCCTTGCTCCTCCCATTCCACCATTTCGTTGGCTCCGCCGGCTCCTTCTTCTTCCTTCATCGGAACATTCCTTCGGTTATTTCTGCACCTCTGAGGATCATTCCGCCGGCCCTCTTGAGTCCCTTGATTCGATTATCCCTTGTCGTCGATTCATTACATCATGCTTGAACCCGCCGTCAGCTGGAATGAAGTCCGTGGCATCCATTTCTCATTTGGCCACCATTTCGGATGCGACAATAAACAATGGCAACTCAATACCGCTTTTGCGCAGATATTGCCAAATATTGCCAGCCTGTTCATTGTTGACGACGATGGTGTCGAGACTCTCCGACCAGATCCAATCCCTGTCCTCAAATCCCTCATTGTCGCAGCCATCGTGGATGAACTCCCTGCGTCTGAAGTATTTAAAGCCCACAAACAACGTATTGCCTTGTTAATCTCCAATTCCGCCATCTTTTGCCATGTGAAAGACCACGCGAAATCCCGAGTTCGAGACAAACGGGGACTAGATAAGGCAGCGAGACGCACAAATAATGGAGATCCAATCGTCAGATTGGTCCTGACCATCTTCAGTTGGGAATTCCACAAAGATTGGTACCCATATGACTTTCACAAAGTCTACGACCCTGGGTATGGTGTCCCATCATATGAAGCAATGTTACAACGCAAGACTCCCTCCCACACACAAAGAACCAACAGGCAAAAATTCACTAATAAACTCTTTGAACAATTCAAACGAGAACGGAATGGTGAAACGGTCCAGCAAGCCTTACCTCCCAAAAGAAAGCACCCTAAAACTACTCGTCCTGCGGCCGCCATCTCAACTTTCCCTGTCGAATCCAAGTCCCATACAGCTATCAAAGTACCTACATACTGTGTGACCTCTTCTTCGGCTACCACTGCCTTGCCTCCCGTCAAGCCGATTGATTCAGATGCCGTGACCACTCTTTCCAATCCCATCAAAACCACTTCTGATTTGCTTCCTGGACAAGCAACGGACTCCATTCTTGATACGCCCGCTCCCAGTTACACATGGACATGGAAATACTCCCCCCGCAGTGACTCTGTCTCCTTCCACCGAGTCCAATTCAATTCCATCTCCTCCCAACGCTCCACTTCATCTTCAAGTTCTCGTGTACGATGTCAGGAGAAGTCCAATACGACTCCAATCCAATGCCAGGACAAGTCCACTGTGACTGCGTCGCACGAAACCCCGTCTACAATGCCCAATTCGGATCATCATTCTGCCCCACCTTTGACGCCTACTAACTTCAGTTGGACCTTCAATCCTCAGAATGATATTGCCACATTCCGGCGCTTGACAAAATCAGTTCCGCCACCCTCACCACTACTCCCATCTGAGGTGCTGGATGCGGGCACTGACCCTCCACACGCCGCTCCTGCATACATCCGATCATTGCAATCTCCATGCCATCATCACATTTCCTCCAGACCGAATCATCCGCCTGTCCTTCGACTCTCCAGACGACACCGTGATGTCCTGAAGATAATGATGTATCACTTGTATGCCAACATCCTCTCAATGAATTCGTTCTATGATACTTTTGACTGAACATTGCGATCTCATCCACGATTGACGACGATTAATTGCCGCGACGGTTGATTATTTCGACGGCGACGTCTCATCGCCACCACATCGAAAACCGATTCGCGAAACACATTTCCCGACGCCGACAATTATCTCCTCCTCTTTGGCGACGATCCTTCTTTCGAATCTTTCGCACCTCCCCTCGGTCATTAATATCATGCCCAACGGTTTTGTATCATTTACAACCATGGAATTCTATTGGACCATGGAATTTTCTTCTTTAAGTGTGAATCAAGGGGTGTGTACCTGAATCGAGGGGTGTGCATCTGAATCCATGGTCTATTGGATGACTGGCGCTCAATTTGGACGTGCACGTACCAAAATTCCAGATTTTCTTTCTTGATACACTTAAAGCAATTTACTTATACGTCTCCGGGCGTTTATGTACCGCGCTCCAAGGCTCCACGCGATTCCCAGTATTGAGATCCCACTGAAAACACATCACTGAACCGACTGATAATTCACCACTCCTCCACTCAGCGCCGAATCAAGGGGTGTGTTGCCGGTTCCGACGAATTCACGGAACTTACTTAAGACACAGAGATGATTCAAAGCTTAATTAACATACGAGCTAGATGAGATCTAATACAGAAGGAATCTACTAGTCGGCTTTGGACCCCGTTCTTCAATCCTTGACTTGATATTCTCCTTACATTCCTTCAGACCAATCCTCTCCTACGGCATCAAATAATTGGATGGTGTGATCATGACTCTGTTCTTCGATCATCCCTTTGAATCATTCAAGCAGTTGCAATCGCTTCTGAAACATCCAAACAAATCCAATGCTTACGATTCAATTCTACGATCACATTGCTTTCTACGATCTCTCAATCGTATTCCACACTCAACCGATTGCTATTTGATTCTGGAATCGATAGATCTGCTTCCTACCAAGTCAGAATGAATCCCCTCCGATTCCATTCGTTTCTACGACAAGTCTCTTTGCGATTCCACGACAAGATTCCCCAATCTAATCTTCTTTTCAATTCCGACTGATAACTCTTCTACCATCAATCAATCGTCTTCGAATCCCGATTCCCTTGTCAATGAAGTCGATTCCGATTTCCCAATCTCCTTCCCAGGATACGCATCAATATGTCGATCCCTCTGTCGACTGTCGATCCCTTCTTCTACTCCACATTCGAATCGATTATCAATGTTCCATTTCTTCCTCAGATCAGCACCAATATTTGATTCTACGGTACAATTGTGAACAACAAGCCAATTCCTCCTCTCGGACGACTCTTTACTATCCCATCCGTGATATCCAATACGCTTCACCCAACTTGGATTGAGTGGAAATACGAATTCCTCGCTCTCTCCATTCCCACTCTCGATGTGTCCCGACTTGTAGATCCCTTCACGACGATCCATTCTTTGTTGTCTTTCTACGACACTCAACGTTTTCAATTCTACAATCCCTCAATTACAATTTGTAACCCATTCTACGATCAAGTTTATACAAGAACGTAGGATTCTATCCTATGACTTCAAGCAATAACCAATCGTCGACGTTTGCCTTTATTCTACAAGTCTCCACTTTGTCTCTACGATTCTTCTGAGATTCGATCCTGACTTTCCTTATCAATCGGATTCTTTGTTTCCCCTACGATTGAGATCCTGTCAATCAATTTGCCTTATCCCTAACCGGCTTTAGTCGTTTCGGTGATTAAATTGCACTATGGTCGATCCCTCCGCCACCGACCATCGTCTTCGACACTCAATCGATATACAAGAGTTCAACCCATCCGTCTCCATTCATATCCATCCAATCGATGTTCCATTCCTTTCTAAGATCAACTCCGATTAACCCTCTCATTGATTTAAGATTGGTTCGATTCTATGATTACAATCATCCGATTCGATATCCAAGCCCATACTTAAGTTTTTTAGAGTTCTACAAGATGGAGAACCGACTTGTAATTCAACACTCCTTCACTAAGTGTTGAATCAAGGGGTGTGCTGTCGGTCAAAAATACACGTACCCTACTTACGTACATTCTACAGCAATTATATCCATTCTACACTTGAAAAGTTACTTATACTCCTACAGAGATAAAATGACTTCAAGTATCAAGATATCTACGTCACATCATGTGTTCTCTGTCTTATGACGAATTAC